>OY740770.1:19972031-20297031 GCA_963513935.1 Aphrophora alni
TGGACTTCAATTTTTTGAATGATCTTCATATATTATTAAACCTAAGGAATGAAGAAAAAGTCATGTTAGAATACGGTTGCACTTAAAAAGTATTACGAATATGTACTAATTAAGTATATACGAATAATTAATTTACTTTCATAGACATTACGGGCAAAACTTTAAATCCCATTGTCACTGCTTCTTTTCTTGGTGTCCAAATTGATGAATTGGAAACAGGACGTGATTTCATTGTCAAAAAAATTAAATACAATTACTTACGCTATAAAAACATTAAAAGGATGTTTCTCTATACATGTTATTCGTACAGTATATTTTACTTACTTCCATTCTCTCTTACAATATGACTACATTTAGTGAGGTTATCTTTTTGAACCCAAAGAGAGTTGAGAGATTCAGTGTGGCAATAGTCTATCAAACCTTTGTAAGGAACTATTTGAGGAATTTAATATATTCCCATTTCCATGCATTATTATATATGATCGCATTATGTTTGTTAAGAAAAATTAAGTCAACAGTTTTCATTCATACAATATTCACAATAGAAAAAATGCATACATGCCAAATCTTGGAGAGTTGTCAATTTTACCAGGATTAAATTCCAAGATAGACTTCTGCGAGATTAGAATCATATGTTGTGTAAACAAATTTAAGAGGGTTTTACAAAGGGTATTTAATTAATAATTGTTTTTATTCTTTGTCTAAATACAAGGGCGGTTTATAGTGGAGAATCTGTTTTCATTATTTATTGATCTTGGAATTGTTAATTTATTATGAAAGTGTTTAATATTTATCTATGCTCAGGCTGTTATTTTAACGTTTTTTTTTATGTTGCCCTATTGTTATAATTTATTGATTGATTTGTTTACGTATATAAAGGGCCTGTCTGTAAATTTAAATTGTCAAATTATGTTTTAATATATTTTAGTGGCAGCCTGTGATTTTAATGTTTTAATTATTATAATGTGTCGACGTATTTCAAAAATGTATTTTTTCAATATATATTTATTTAGGTTAAATGGTTAATTGATGTATGCTACTTTAAGAATAATTGTAATATTTTAATGTGACTCTTGCTTGTCAGCAGTAAGAGAAATGTAATTAAATGAAACCCCCAAACAAAACAAATTGGTCCACCATCCCTCAAAAATACCAATTTCAAGAACAAGTGTTTGCTGCAAATCGTATCTAATCACTTTCATCGTGCACATCGTAAGGTCCTAAGCAAAAATAATCGTAGTCATTTTCGGGAATTAGTTGAAAAAAAAAATCGTCTATGGAGCTGTAATAAAATAAGTATGTTCTCCAAATCAGCTGTACCGATTTCAATCAAATTTTGATGAAATATAAAATAACGTAAACCAATTTGCCAAATATTAAGTAAAATAAAATTACTAATCAAGAGTAATTAACAATACATTAAAATTACAGTGTGCGAATTAGATATATTTGTATGTTCATTTGTTCCCAATAAAAAACACGTACGTTATAAAAATACTGATAGGGGTAAGTTATGTAAAGTACAGGGTGTGTGAAAAGTATGTGAACGGTTTAATATTTCGTATATAAGGGAAATTTAAAGGTAAATATGATTATGAAAACTAGCCCATTTCAAAAACTTGGTCCGCCATTTTGAATTTAACTTAATTGTTTAAAATGGAAAGGTGGTCATGTGATGCATCATTTTAATGTAGAAATTTAAGACAAGCTCAATTGTAAACAAGAATGAGTAAATGCGTGCAATATTTGTGCACCATTAAGGATAAACAAAACCGATTCTATTGGAAATGTTTTAATTTGTAAATTCTGTTCCAGGAGAATCCATTCCGACAACGAATATGCGAAGTATTCTCCCGTGATGGGAAAGGCAATCTGACATTTGAAGATTTCTTAGATTTATTGTCAGTGTTCAGCGAGCAAGCACCGCGCGACATTAAAGTATTCTATGCTTTTAAAATATATGGTGAGTAGATTTAATGCCAAACAGAGAAGGCTTTCTATGACAACAATCTTTCCCACTCAGCCATCCACAAAACAAAAACATGTTGATTGTACATACAATCAGATCTCTAAGTGATGTCTCTATGTATATACAGGGTGATTCAAAATTGCACGGCAATATTTCACGAGCTGATTCTAGAGCTAAATATAAGAAAAAAAGCTTATACTAACATAGGTCCAGAAACGCTTCATTTTCCGTCTGTCGGCCATTTTGAATTTTTTTTTTAATTAATGCTAACTTTTGAAATTAGTAATGTAGTGAGTTTAAATTTGGTATACGCGATGTTTATACTATTGTAATAAGTATACCAAGATATAACACTTCACTATGTAATTATTCAAAATGGCGACCGTTTATAATTTTGAAAAGTCAAATATCTCGGAAACCGTAAATTTTACAAAACGATTATTGATATCTCATTTGAGTACCAGATCTATCTTTTGAAAGACGGATTATATTTTTCCACCGAGGGGAATTCTGTCCATTTTGAGTACCATGATTTAATTTTTATAGCATTAAGTATATATCTCATCTTCCTTTGTGTAGCAAATACAGCTTCGAGGCCCTTCAGGGCCAAGACAACGAGACGAGAGAAGCGAGTAGCGAGGCCCGCTTGGGCGTAGTTGACGTCAAGAAAGTATTGATTTACACAATTACAAGGTTCGGAAAGCCTAGTTTATACTACGTTCTATGATGGAACTGGCTAAGCTAAGCTAACATAGCCTAACCAAACCTAACCTAACCTAACCTAACCTAGCCTAGCCAAACCAAACCTAACCTAACGTAACCTAGCCTAGCCTAACCTAACCTATCCTAGCCAAACCTAACCTAACCTAGCCTAGCCTAGTCTAGTCTAGCCTAACCTAACCTAACCTAACCTAAACTAACCTAACCTAACCTATCCTAGCCAAACCTAACCTAACCTAACGTAACCTAGCCTAACCTAACCTAGCCTAGCCAAACCTAACCTAACCTAGCCTAGCCTAGTCTAGTCTAGTCTAGCCTAACCTAACCTAACCTAACCTAGCCTAGCCTAACCTAACCTAGCCTATTCTATCCTAATCTAACCTATCCTATCCTAATCTAACCTATCCTAGCCTAACCTAGCCTAAACTAACCTATCCTAGCCTAACCTAACCTAACCTAAATACCATGAATGGCGCCATCAACTTGTTCATTATTTACTGACGTTTCTCATGTATTTCTTATGAGGTATAGAAGAGTACTTAAAATTTGTGAAGTAAATTAGATAAATTTCCATTCAAATTCCTTCTATGAAAAGAGTTAGAGTTAATAAACATATTATTTGTGATAAATTGTATTAATTTTAAAACATTTCACAAGTCAAGCTAAATATTTATTTATCGTGATTGTGGTTTAACCGATTACGTTTAAAAACGATAGACCTAACTACGAAGTTTTAGAGCTCTTATTTATGTAATTAAAATATAATTGGAAATTTGGAAATTTTTCCCATAAGAATACGCAAAATACGATTTTCTCAATATCAGCACAAACTATTTTCATCACATTTTACTAAAAATGTACTCACAAACAAAACTTATTGGTTACAATTTTAACAAAAATATAATTTCTAAAAAAAAAAAAAAAAAAAAAAAAAAAAAAAAAAAAAAAAGTTAAATTCTCCAAACCAGTGTCCTAATCACAAGTAAAGGAAAATTATAGTTGGGGAGTAATTGGCAAGAATATATAATTAGTGATTGGAGTCATTAACAGCTGGATTTCAATCAACTATATCATAGCCTTTCTGACAAGTGAAGGTTCTTTTTTAGCTTTAACTATGAACTATATTAGAGTTAACCACCTAAGTGAAGCGAGTAAGAAAGCTTTATAGAAAGAACGCGTCCTATACGTCGTAAAGATATTTATATGATTTAAACATGAACAAATAAATTATCCAGCAAGGGCCTAGTGGCCAGAATACCATGCATGTAGCTGGTAAAGTTGTTATTTGTGATGAGACCAAATTCTCTGAAATATCTGTTTTCGGCTCTCTTAAGTCAAACAAATTGTGTATAGTCTATACAGTGCAGGCTGTAAACAAATTTGGTGTACTGTAATATCTTCCAAAACTATAATACCTTTGGTGTACGCTATATCTCGATTTGTTTTATATTTTAGTATAGCTCTAAATTTACTGTTATTACTTAAAATAATGAAATTACTATTTTATCAAAATTGGCAATAAACCATTTTGTTAGAATTTAACCTCTAAAGTCCTTAGCAAAAGGTTAATTCCTGTCTTCAAAAATACCAGTTCGGGAATTATCGATTTTAAATTAACAATTTTGTTTTTGAAAGACCTTTTCAATAATTTGCTTCACGACCAACGTCGTGAACAACTATTTGGAGTTTTTATCTGGTTTTTCCCAAAACTGTATGTATTTTAAAATTTTGAAAATTTTTGGGTAAGGAGCAAACTTAAGCACATTTTTGGAAAGGGTGTCTTCTCGTGAATCTGGCATAAAAATTTGGTTTATGTAGGCTATGTTATATGGTAACAATAAAACTAACTAAACACTACTTTTTGATGTTTTGGAACACCCTGTACATACGCATTAAGATAAGTTAAAACTTTTTTTCCAAAATGATCAGTTAACAGAAAACTTTAAAATGAGGTATCACTCGACCTACCTTTACATTTGAAAATTTTCTTAAAAAACTACCCCCCCCCCCCAAGCACTTTTGGAACATTTTTGAGATTTGAAAACATTTTTACTGAATTCTCTAGATTCGAAATAGGGGGTCGTTTTAAGTTCAAACGAAGGCTGTAGCTCGTTTGGTTCATTGCGCACGGGTGGTCTGATTCATCCTGTATAGGATTTATCGACTTACAGGTAACGCCCGTAAAATTAAAAGGGTCCTTGGTTTTGCCTACAGAACATAATGAAGAGAAATCAACGAAAATGCGTTCATCTTTCAATAACCATTGAATTGTTTGTCTCACATCTTACAAAAACTGTTTTTAAAACTTATACACTACGCATCTCTCATAGTGTGATTAAATTAAGTGGTATTCGTTAGGCTAAACACTATAATATAAAATGATTTCGCACTTATAGTTACATTGCATTATTAGTTTACGCCGTGTTCAAGTTAGAGGGGAGGATATATTTGACACTTAAATTTGGCCTAGCACCAACATTAATTTCTTCGTTAAATAAACATATATATTCCTGTTATTCAGAATAACTTCTAGTTTTATTTGAAACCTGACACATAATATATTTATATGTCCCTTAACTACACCTGTTTTTTTTCTTTTTTAGCGCTTTATTTTTCTTCCTATGTGTTACAATACAAAGAATATAAATGCAAAATATTTAATATATAGGATTTATCGTGTTGTCTGGTAGACGGGTTGGTCCTTAAAGGTCCTTGGTTTTACCTATCAGTAACATCATTTATTTGTTTAACCAGGCGTGAACCTGCATAACTTATGACGCTTCACTGGAAAGGCCGCCCCACATTACCTCGTCGCTCCTCTAAGCAAAAATAAACCGCAGAACTGTTTTAAAAGACAAAATTTATCAAAATCGGTTCTACTGACAAGGAGCAATGTTTTGTGAAAAGTAAAGTTCAATGACGTAAACAAAATCACAAGTAAAAAAAACATTACACTTCAGGAATAACCTAACAAATTTCATTTAAAATCTTTGCACGAGTTTATGCTACAAGCAAAGCAAACTTAGGCTCTATTTAAATATCTTTCAAAATATAAAAAACTAACATTGTATAAATAATAATATATGTTCTTTTATATCTATAAAAAAAATACTCTGGGAGGGGGGGATTTAGTAATAAAAAAATCCATTCTTTCCTTTCTAACATAGATAACTTAGTGGTGAGAAAATGTCTTTCCAAGCTTTCAAGTGGTGGTTACATGAGTCAAAATAAGGACAAAATTTGCTATGAACACGCTTTGTTTTCCATCTGGCGGCCATTTTGTGTTTTTTGAAAAATAATTATAGCTTTTGAAATAATTAGGATTTTGAATCGAAATTTGGTATACATACTTTTCATGTTCCGTTTTTTCAGTATTTCGAGAATAAAACTTATTTTTAATTTTTAATATTGAATATCACTAAAACCTTTAACTTTACAAAAAAATTTAAACATCCGCCATTTTTAAAATTTATGAGATAAAGGTTTGATTCTTGGTATACTGTTGCATAAAAAATATGTATACGAAATTTCCACTAGAAATCTTAATAATTTCAAAAGCTATATTATTGTTTTAAGACACAAAATGGCCGACAGAAAACAAAGAATTTCCGGACATATGTATAAAGGAACTTTTATCTATATTTTGACACTTAAAGTTTGGTTAAACGCCTGTCCCAAACGAGTTGATTGATTTTGAGATAGTAATGAACGGAAATTCCTAAAATTGAAGGTCAAATTATCTTATGGAAAATGCACTGTCCTCGCATGAAATACCGATAACTTCCTCGGTTTGTTACAATTAAATTTGACCCATAAAAGTTACATATCACCAAGGTCCCATTATAATATCAATGTATTTGCAAATGTTACGTTGAAGGGCATCGGGTCTACCGTAAACCGGACGGACAGGTAGGAAGGTCAACAAAGGTTTGAGGGTCACTTTAATTTGATTTTAGTGACCTTTCATTGGACATATAAATTATACTCGATTTTACCATTATTTATTTCACATCCTCATAAATACAACTGTCAATCAAAAATAAAGGATACAACTTCTTGACAACCGCGATTTAATCAGAAGACTGAAGAGAACAAAACCTTTTGAGTTAGTCTAAGTGTTTGGTTGTTGGTAAACATTGGGTGATATAATAACTTTGGGTCACTGGTGGGTGACTTATTGGATATAAGATACAATTTAGAGACTTATTGGATATAAGATACAATTTAGAGGCAAATTGATGGTTAGTCTGTAAGACTAGTTTTAATGTATAATTTGAAATGAAATAAATAAATATAAAAAAAAAAATTAAAAAAAAATAAATAAATAAAAAATAAAGGATAGCTTTTTATGTAAAGTCCTCTCAGCCCAAACTTGTGGGCCGATTTTAATCAAATTTAGTACGTGGGTATATTTTGATAATATCTCGGACTTTTTTCAACTCAAAATTGTGGATACATGCCACAAACCAAAAACTACAAAATTATAATTTTTTTAAATCGGCTACAGCGATTGTAATCAAATTTTACTCAAGTCTACAGTTTACTGGTCCAAATAAAACGTATTGATCGCCAATTCCCAAAAACAAAATCCGATTTGTGAGTTATCTGTAAAAGACAAAAATCGGCGATGGGGGCTGTTAAGAAGAAAATATGTTTTTTTCAAAATCTGCTGTACTGATTTTGTTCAAATTTATAATGAAATTTAAAGATTAATTACCCAAACCAGTGTGCAACAGTAAAAGATATTGCTGTTCATAAAATATCTTGTCAAGATTGTGACTCTGAGTACATACGTCAATCAGGTAGATCTATCAAAGTTAAGATTAAAGTACATGTAAATAGCTGGAAACATGCCTATAGAACTCTAACTTTGCTAACCATCTTTTGAACTCGGGTCATAATAATTTTGATCCTAAACTGATAGTTAAACTCTTACATATTGAAAACAAAAGCAATTAAATAATTCAGAACGTTTGGAAATTTTACATAGGCCTACTTTTGGTGTCCGAACAGTTCCCCACACTGACATTTCCACACACTGCAAAAAAAATACTGACACTTCCCCCCCCCCACAGCCCTTGGACGTGGTTACCTGTTTAATGACTCGGAAATAATCTCGATTGACATTTCCACACACATCTCCCCCCTCTCCTCCCCATTAAAAATGAGAAATTTCCAAAGGCTCTGCCCCATAGTAGCCTTTGAAGTACAGTGGAGTCGCGATAATTCGAAGTCGACGGGACCGGATAAAAACTTCGAATTATCGGAGGTTCGAATTATCAAGGTTAGGTTAGGTTAGGTTATTTATGCCATTTTTATAAAATCATACAAACTATTAAAAAACAAAACAAAAGCAAAACAAAAAATAAAAATAGAAATACAAAACAACTGACGAAGCCTAGAAAGCTGATTTTAAACACCTCAAAATGAACGGTTTTGTTATTATTTTGCCAGTCCACAGCCTGGATAAAGTGTGATGGAAATCAGACTCTGCATTTATTTTATTTTGATGGAAATTACACTACATCGATATTATCGAGATCGTGTTAGTAATGAAGTACATAGACCAAGCGCTTTTCTTCACTCCAAAGGAGTAATGTGTTAAGGTGCATTGTCACTGGTGCGGCTGTAACGATGATCGCTGAAGCCTGTAGCCTTAGGGGGGGGGGGGGTGGAACTGTCAGTCGAGATTATTGCTGAGTCATTAAACAAGTAGCCGCGTCCAAGGGCTGTGGGGAAGTGTCATGTAACCCTACTTTTAACTTAAATGGCCAAATTATATTAAACACCCTTTCCAAAACCCATCCTATAACTTAGTTCACTACCCTCTACCTGCTATGTCATTCACCCAACCCCTCCCACTTCTCTTCACTCTATTTTACTTCACTTTCCTGTTACTTGTGTGTCTATAAATAATTGTCAAAACTTTGAATTATCAGTCACCCTAAGATGCTGGAAGATGTGACAAAATGAGCTATCAAATTTTTTTGGGGAGTTTTAAGACGAAAAACCATTTCGGTCATAATCGCCTTAAGCCATCATATAAGTAAATCTGTGTAGAGTCACTCTGGATCAGAATAGACCGTCTTTATTGTTTAAATATTCTGGTGGACAAATATATCTGCTAAGGGAAAAGGTGACACAATGTGATTTCGCTATATTTTTATTCTCCAATCTTGAAGCTAGGTTGTTCATAAATTAATTTATTTTGGAGATTTAGCGTTATTTAATCCGGAGTATTACAATATGAAAATATAACTATATGATTAGCGTAATAATGTGTTGTGTCTCTGGAAGATCAGTTGTGTAGATGTTATACAGAATGGGTGATAATATGGAGCCTTGTGGAACTCCTGCTTTAATTTTTTGTATTTTACAATAGATCGCTCCTCCAGGATGATCTTAAGGTATTTTAATGTTTCTTGCAAAGATTTTTTTAAAATTTATAAACTAACCCTTCGTGCCAAACTTTACCAAATGCTGCATTGACCATTGACGTCCACAGGAATAACTAAAAAAATTAATCTTGTGTGCCGTCATTTAATTTCTATTTTAATCGTTTTTATCAATCGAAAATTAAACAAACCATGGTTGATGTCTTTGAAAAATATTTATATAACTCCCTAAACTGGCTTCATTTGTGTCATAAGGGAAAATCGTATTTGATTAAACTTGAGCTTTTAATGATACCGGTCAAAGGTCATCTTCCCCTCCAATTGTTATTGAACCGTTGTAGTTTTTTACTTGTTATTTTGCGCACGGGTTCAGTTTATTAATTTTTACATTTCACTAAATCTGTAGATCCGATTTTGAGAAATTACGTCTTTTATTCGGCCCCATTGCCGATTTTTTTACCGAAAACTCATAAACCAGAATTTTTCTTGTAATATTTTTTTTAATTGCGATTTTGGACCCGGATTAAAGTCATTAATCTCCACATTATCTGTAGACCAATATACAACATGCAGTCAGATAAAAAAGTCTATTCACAGTTTTAACACGCACTTCGGATGTGATCAATTTTTCCTCAAATCTTATCTTACTTTAGCCTAAATTTTCTTTAATCTTTAAACATGTCATTTTCGTGTAACCACATTTTATCTAAATTTCCGTTCTAGGAACTACCAATTAAAATCTGTCCCACTGAACTTAACCCCTAGAACAAGATTTTAGTTACTTTCTCTCTGTTAGAGTGTATCCGAAATGTACTTCTTATTATTTTGTAACCGTTAGATATAAAATCTTGGATGTTTCGAGTTATTAAAAAAAAGTTCTAAATAAAAATGAGAGTATTCATAAATTTTAGGGAGATGCCGTGGGGTACAAATCATATTTAAATAGTAACACCCTATCAAGTTACCTCATTGGAAAGGTTGGGTTTTACACAAGAAATAAAATGGTTCAAATGTGTGCTAAAACCACACGACATATAGGGTCAGTTTTATAAACTCGAAGTCTTTTAAACGGTGGTTAAATTGTACAGACAGATACTAGAGTGAAATTATAGGGTTCTTGATTTTACCCTTATAAATAAATCAATGAAAATTCAATCCATCTTTTAATCACTATTCAATTGCTTGTTCACATCTT
Organism: Aphrophora alni; assembly: GCA_963513935.1. NCBI lineage: Eukaryota > Metazoa > Arthropoda > Insecta > Hemiptera > Aphrophoridae > Aphrophora > Aphrophora alni. The sequence continues at coordinate 19,982,311 of OY740770.1, forward strand.
ACAAAAACTGTTTTTAAAACTATCCATTTCTCATCGTGTAGTTAAATTAAGTTGTATTTGTCATAAAACAAATTATAATATATGACTGTGCACTGGAATTTAATTTCAAATCCAAATAATTTTTTTCTGGTTTATAAGTCACGCGGTCTTCAACTTAGAGAGGGGAACATGATATGTGAAACTTTAAATTTACCCTAAGGGCATCATATTATTTTTTCATCAAATAAACATTATTTTTCCATTAAATAAACATACATATTTGTAACTTCTACTTTTATTTGATTCCCCACACATATTATTATTTTTTAAATTCCACTCAATAATTTTTGCCCCTCAACTCCAAGGTCATTTTTTTGTTACCGCTATATATTTCTATATGTGGGACAATTCAAAAATATATAGTATCTTTCCTCTTGTCTTGTTTGAACTTACAGAGAAATAGAGATGAAAAGAGTTCATGAAAACCCCAATCCTTAACATTGTAGTTTCTATCAAGAAAACACTTTTTAGGTTCATGTAGGCTACACTGATGATTTATAACTTAAGTCAAACCAAAAGAATACAAATATTAGAGTTAGCAACATTTGGAAAATAGCAAAAAGAATCCTTAAGAAGTCCTCACTTTCTTTCTATCCTTCGTGCAACAACCTGTTGTGGGTCTAGGTCTACTAGACGGGTTTTCATCAGGTGACATATTATTAGCACATTAATTTCCCTTTGCTCTAATTCTAATTTCCATAAGAGGATTTAGTATTATTTATATCCACATTTACACTGAAATACTTTAAACCTTCACTGAAATCGAAACCAGTATCTCTTGTACACAAGACAAGAGCTCTAGCTACTATTATACCAACCAGAGTTTCTATAAATCTTTAATGTTTTGTACTGATTTTGACAAATTCAAACTTTTACAAAGGTGTCAATGATTCATTCCACCTTTTAACAAAAAAAAAAAACTGAAATGGAATTTTTGGAGAAATGTTTTGTTTGGGTCCTTAGGTAAGTGTGAGAAGACAATCCAAGTAGGTCTACTCCCTAAATAGGAGAATTTATACAGATTGGTCTAAAATCAAAAATAGAACTGGGGATGGAATTTTTGGGCCATGAAAGCCATGTAGATGTACCAAAACATTTTTCAAACAGAAAATCACACAATAGAGAGATGTCAACCGTTCAACCTAGTAGAAGATAATACATCAATCAGGATGTAGCTAACAGTTTGGGAAGCCATCAAAGCTATGAGCTTCTCCAATCATCAGTTTTAAGATAGAATAGGATTGTCTAATAAAACTTAATGAACTAGGCAAAAACAACAAAGTAACCCTTCTTTGGGGTGCCAAGCCATATGGGAGTAGAGAAAAATAAATGAGCAGACAAACTTACAAGAATATAGCCGGCACATTCCTTCTCATAAGGGCACAACCATTTTGAGGTCTTGTGGCCTTGGCGATGCTAATTTCAAGGAGGTACTAAGGAAACAAGAAGAGGCTGAGAAACCAAGCTTATAGAAAAAAATATTTGGGTCAAAACATTCTGAGAATTCCTAGGAAATTATAACAAGAGAAGATCAAGAGCATGCATCAGGCTGTATAAAAAGAAGGTTCCTATCGGTGCACTGTAGACTCAGGAAACACCTTAGAAGGAACGGAATAGAGAATGATTGGATCTGGTGATTCTGCCAAGAAGAGGAGGGGACTCACACCATCTGTTAGTCAAATGAGGCACAATGATACACAAGAGGGGTAGAATTCTGGGGTGGTGCCTGATTAATGTAAATAGGATACCTATCCTCGACCATCTTCATGTGTTACACTTTCCATATGACTTGAGGAGATTCTATAGATAGGGATTTTCACAGTTTAGTAGAAAAGTTTGGGACCACAATAGATCTCTCAAGCTTGCACCCATAATTCACAATACTGGATCCTTAGAAGCTAAATAATGTAAAAAATTTTAAAAAATAGTTAGAGCTGATTTTCAGAAAAACATAATTTTAAACTTAGATTTACACCAGATACCCTTTTAAATTATAAGCTTAATTGATACCTGGTATTGTGTGTGAGAAACTTTTACAAAGTGATTGTTCAATTTTTACAGATTTCGATGGAGACCATTTCATTGGTCCAGCAGATATAGAGACAACACTTCGACTCCTTACACACAACGAACTGACTCCTGAAGAGATCTCCCAAGTCTGTGAGAAGGCAGTAGAGGAAGCTGATGTTGATGGAGATGGTAAACTTTCTTACATGGAATTTGAACATGTGATACTCAGAGCTCCAGATTTCTTATCAACATTTCATATCCGTCTTTAATAACCCTCTCTATTTATCAGAAGAACATCTGAATAATTTTGTAGCTACATCAACTAACTTCTTATAAAACTTTAGTTGCAGAGACTTATTTAACATGTCCCTGATTATTGAATTTGCATATCATTTTCAAATTGAGAAAACCAAGGTCGGATTTAAGGGATCCTCTAATAAAATTTGGCTTTCAACTTAAATTTTTGAATAATTTCTTTTTCTAATTAACAAAAATTTCTCTCATATTATCAAAGCCTATGTGGTTTTTAATATTTGTGTTTTACCCTAAACAATCATGAAGTGGAAATTATAATTCTTGTAAGAATACCTACGGAAACAAATTTACAACAAATCATGGATATATACTTTTACTCCTGTGAGCTTTTTACTTTAAATGAGACTGTGAAACATGATCTGATCATGGTAGATAACTTTAAATAATGAAAAATGCTGGATTAGTTCAGTCTATATCCATTTCCTCATTAATACTTCCAGTTTTGAAAAGTTTGACTTATTACACCATTCTCTTTCAAAGAAATAACATGCTAAGAAGTAAGGTATTACTTTCTAATTAAATTATTAGATTGAATACTGTCAACATATTAAATAATTTCTTCTCAATTTACATTTTGGAGTATTTTGATGACAAATATTGAAATAAAATAAAATGATATCAAGCTTGTAATTATTTTATACCAAAGATCTTGACAAAATCGTTGGAATTGGATAACTGTAGTTAAAAAGATTGTTTAATTAAAGCGTATGGATAAGAAAATAATGTTGGAAGTTCTGATTAAGTACCAATGAGTTTCTAAAGAAACAAATTCAAAAGTCATTCACAAAAACTAATCCTTTAAGATATATTTGGTTATTATGATAGTAAAAAGTTGTTTTACAATCTTTGTTAAATATAGATTACAAATGACAATCACCAATGAATTACTAACTACTTCACACTTCTAAGAATAGAATAGGGATATTAAGATAAATAAAGTTAGACAATTTAACAGAATAAACAAGTAAACATTGCACAAACTTTCTAACTCACCCATCCCCAAAACCTAATAAAAACCAACCAAAAGTATTCAACTCCAAAATAATTAAGTACCGGTAGCTATCGGTCAAAAAGTGAAAATGAATGGATCTTTAAAGAAAAAGTTACATATTTAAATAGTGCCCTAACTTGCTTCCCTTGTATCAGTATGTCCTTCCCTTTAAATATGTCCTCAATATAAATTGTATTGAATTAAAATGAGGCTTTTAATGACCAAGTTCACAGTTCAATTCTGTTTTTGTCATTAATTATTCTTGAACTGTAGTATTTTTTAACTTATTTTGCACACGGATTTGAGTCACTCAAATTTGATCAAAATCGTTAGATCTGATTTTCAGAAAATTTCAATTTGAGATCAATTATTTAGTATAAGCAGGTTAAAGACGCAGCAGTCAACAGTATGTGACATAAAAAATAACTTCTTTTTTTTTTCAGAATAAGTTAGGTAAATTTGGTTTTAAGATTGAAAATCAATCAAGATTAAATTTAATTTATAATGTACATCAAAATGCTCACTTGGGCAATAATCTTTGGTGTTGTACTTGTCAAAGTGTATGTAAAAGGTGTGCTTCCTTCTACTGTTACCATTAAGAGTTCGTCAGAAAGTGGCCTGAATAGTAAGATTAAATTAGGTAAAGAATGATAAAACCAGATCCCATGCACCACTTAAAATTGTAACTAATTTCACTTAACATAATAAAATGAATTACAATATAGTAGCCTATAATTCCTTTTAGGGCCAGTAGAATATGTTTTTAAAAAACCAACCCTCCATTATCCTTTCTGTTTAGGTTTTTATTTACAGTTGGTAATGACAGCAAATTAACAACATTTTTACAACTGTCAAAAATGAAACATTCAAAACATTCCCCATATTTAGCGATTATAATTAAAGCATTCAACTTTTTACAATAAATAAATAATCTGTTAATTGCATCTATACTGTATAATACTACAGAGTATTTGACACTGACTTGACATGGCATGAAATTGGATCCACTCATTCAATAACCTCAATTTTGATCGTAATATAGACAGATAAACAAGCTGCACAATGTGATAAAAGATAAAGAAAAAAAGGTGCCAAATTGAGTAGAATCGATTGTGTACTTCCTTAATCTCAGAAGACAGAGTTTTAGTGATATGTGAGAATTGGCAAATTTGAAGAGATTATTTGAAAACAAATTACGATAAATTGAAGTAGATGGTGATCAGAAGGTTTTATGTAAATGTAATGTATAAGTGGATTCATACAGAGTGGAGAGAGTGAACAAATTCAATTATAGAATTGGGAAATAACTTTTTTAAATAAGATAAGAAATATCAATCAAAAGCTTAAAATGATAAGTAGGTGATACTCGAAAACACATCTAATTGAAAAATGTAAATATAAAGTTAATAGTTCATAAATATATATTAATACAAGTGATAATGTATACAAGTAAAATGTAGATGTTGACTAAGAAAGGAGAAAACGTTTAGCATATGAGAGAGGAAGGTGCTAATAAATATGTTACAGGAAAGACATGAACAAAACAATGAGGAAGAACTGAATTTGATAACAGAAATAAATATGGAAAAATTGTGATCGGCTGGATATGTGCTCTGGAAGAAAAATCAGAGTTTAGATGATCTTAGAAAAAATGAGAATGCAAAGGTGGAGGGATAAGTAGCTAAGAACAGAAGAAAAACCGTGTTATTGAAGGTCCTATAAAAACTCTAGTTCAATGAAGATAAAATGAAGGAACTTAAATTTCTACATTGTAAATACTCTAACAAATCCAATTTTATTCTGGTTATGAGAAATTAGTTGGGCACCTAATTCATTAAGTAGTTATTTCTGATGAATGTAGTATTATTTTGTTGAAATCTATTATAAACTTATCTCCTTAAACCAAAAGAAATTAATTTGTAATGGTAGTAAATAAAAAAATATACATTGTAAGTTACAAAGATTATTTTTGTAGTTTTTAATTACCTCCATTTAGGTTCCTCTTTAAACTGTGTTTCTGGATTTTAATCTTCAATAATCTAATTTAAAAAAAAACAAACCATTTATAAGACTACTAACTGAGAAAATAAACTGTACAATAATAAACATACTCAAAATCAAAGTCTGAACAAACAAAAAGGATATGTAAACTACTGAAAATGCTGACTTAGGAGTTATTGTTCAAAAAGTGAATGTAAATCATGTACAGCTAAGAAGTTTCCTTAGTTATCCAACACTTCCTTAGTAAAATCTCATATTCTTTTACTTATAATTTGGCACATCACTCGTCATATTTCATCAAAATGTTATTGAAATCGACAGAGCTGATTTTGAAAAATTAAGTCTTCATAGCAGCTCCATAAGCAATAACTCCTGAACCAACTTTGGAAGGGAGGGGGGACAATCATTAGGTCTACCCCAAGTCATGGAGTAGACTTGATCAAAATTGTTTATATGGTCCAATTTTGAAAAGCTAAAAAAAAAACCCACACTGTGTGTATATGTAAAAAATTTCAAATCTAAACCTTTTATTTTTATTACGGGATTCTATATAAAATCACGTGACTTTATTTTTGGTGCTTTTTAAAGTATGGAACCATTCAGGAGATAATGGCACTCAAAAGTTGTAGACATTTTAGCGCTTTCAGCTTTAAAATCAAAACAAAACTTACAATTTGAAAGCCTCGGCAGGCACGAAATGTGTGCCGGCGGACTCCCAAAAGTGGTTCACAGATGGATCCAAAATGGATGGTGGTGTGGAGGCAGGAGTGGTGGGACCAAGGTTCAAAAGAAATGTGTCCCTCAGTGCTGACACCACCATCTTTCAAGCAGAGGTAAATGCCATCCATATGGTGGCGAATCATTTGATCACCAAAAACCAATGCAAACGGAAAATTAGCGCCATGTCGGATAGTCAAGCAGCGTTAAAAGCACTTCAAAGTAACAACTTGAGATCAAAGATGCTTTATGAGTGTCATCAGGCCCTAAACCAGCTGGCGGACAAGAATAAAGTTGAACTTGTCTGGGTGCCAGGGCATGAGGGAATAGCAGGCAAAGAGGAAGCAGATCAGCAAGCTAAACTTGGTGCAACTAAACCCTTTACAGGGCCATCTCCTATGTATGGCTTTGGCCCTAGGGATTACCAGGAGGTTATTACCAACTAGGCCAACAAAGTAATCAACAGGCCCTGGAATGCATTGCCGGGTCTTATACATTCCAAGAAGTTCCTTAGCCCTAATAAAAAGAGGGGGAAGGTAGTGCTAAACCTAAGCAGAAGAGAGCTAAAACTCCTCTGTGGTATACTAACAGGACATATCCATTGCAGGTATCACTTAAGGGCCTGGTGGATGATGACACTTGCAGGTACTGTGGTGAAGAGGTGGAAAGCATTGAACACATCATCATGGAGTGCCCGGCCTTATGCCTAAAGAGACATATATTTCTAGAATTTATCTTCATTTCGGAAGAAGAATTACTAAACCTCCCGACCAAGGGTTTGATCGATTTTGTCAAAGACAAAGATCTCTCCAGAGTCCAGCAAGAGGGGGGCACAAAAGATCTAATTAGGTCACAGTGCAGGAGGCATTCTAAAACACTCTCCCCAGTCTTAATAATAATAATACAATTTGAAAGAATAAAATAGCATTAATATAATTATTAAATCTTGTTGTTTAAATCTGTTTAGTAATTTGAAAAATGGTAATTTTGTTTATAAAATTGAATCCTCAATCCTAAAAAAAAAAAAAAAAAAAACCTATATACAGTAATAGTTTTAGGGCAATTGTATTCTGTTAAGTATTTTTTATTTGAAGCTTAGTTGTAGTTCTAGGCATAATTTTTTATAATTTTAACTATTTTTAAGAGCCACTATCTCTTAATCTGTTGTATATTTTTGAAAAGTACCAAGAATACCTTTTTCAGTTGAAGTGTATTTAAGGTCATATTGTGTTTGCTTTTGTTATTGCATTTTATTGCCTTGTAAAACTGCAGGTCAGTCCTATGAAAACAGTTATGTGATTATATTCTTTATACTGTTATATTGAAGTCATTACTTTTGTTTTCTCTTTTCTCCACGTTATACAATATATTTCATTTCATATTCTCTTGAGTTGGAAAAAGATGGTACCGATACCAACTAAAGGTTAATATACACCTTCTTGGGTACTTCTCATTAGGCTTACAACAAAATTGGACTGTATAGTTCAGTTTTACCAATAGGTATAGGCCCAATTCTTATTTTCCTGCTGTTATTCATTCAAAAGTTGTTTAATGACAGGGATTTTTTTAGACGCCCAGTAATATACTACTCTACTCCACTGTATATTGCTCCACTAAATTATAACTTTACACATAAATTAATAAACAAAATTAGAAAGGTCTTGTTCAGTTACAATGCAATCATCAATAATACCTTGAGTCATACTTGGCACTCAACCAATGTCAATGAATGACAATTCCTTTACAACACGTAATCGTAATTATAAATATAAAGTTATAAGTCATAATATTATTAACACTGAGTATGCTCACTAAGTAGGCCTATATTATGTCATCTGGTAAGTAGGTAGCGTATCCCACTCTAGTTGTATTTGTTGCTATTGTTTTAGAAGCTGTAAAATAATTAATGGGATGGAAATATTTCCACATCTTTGCTGACACATATAGCACAGAACAGCCCCTTGAAGTCGATAAAATATTGAATATTTTTTAAAAGGTGATTATATACACATATAATTAAATAAGAGTCAGTCTCTTTTCTTTTAACATTTATACTTAAAAAGCCAAGAGGGGATAGAAAACCCCTGTCAACACAATCTATTGTGAAACTGAACCCCTAGAGCCAAGTTTAACAGATGTGTCCCTTCATCAAGTATCCACTAAGTCTCTTCTAATGTAGTGTCAGTTGAAGAATAAACTCCATCAGCTTTACCCTTTCGCCAATAAGAGCTACACAGTCAATGATGAATGGTCACAGTTGTTATTATTAACAGGATCTCCATAATATTAACATATCCTGTACAAAGTCTATCACAAAATGACATCATACTGATCCTTTTCTTAGGTTTCTTTTATTCAGATTCAGTGAAATGCCAATAAACTTAATAGGTAGGACTTAATTCATTAATAATTTACTATCAGTGTACCCTGCAAGATAGCAATACCCTATCTTACTGGTGTTTTCATTACATTCACCTACTGAAGGGTGTTCTAGCCTGTGTCAGGTCCTATAAATCTACATGGCTAACCTCTTAATTTCCCCCCCCCCCACCCAATGCCCTTATATGTCTGGGTACTCTATTCAGTATAAAGTCATTTGATTTTTACAGAACAAAATAATTATCGTTTAAGGTATTCCCAAACCACTTTGGATTTATTCTCTGTTTGAAGATATTTGTTAATGATGGAAGTTCAATTTTATTATTATACATTTTTCGGACAGTTGCCATCATTTGTGTGTTAAAAATCAAAACTACAACACGTATTTGACGTTAGTTGTGTGTTACCGTGAATGTGTTTTTGACTTCTCAGTTTTAGCTCCGAGATGCATGCTTAGATATTAAGGTTGGTGGTATTCTTATTTAATTTTACTTCTTACATAGGCTTAGTTTCTATTTTCATGTTTCTTTAGTTTTTAGTCACTTGATAACGGGAATTGATTCTTATTCCCGAAACGTCGTGTTTTGATTTTTAACACACAAATGATGGCAAATGTCCGAAAAATGTATAATAATTTTTAAAAACTTTGGATTTGTTGATGTTATTTCCCAGATATTTAATTGTTGTATGACTATTAGTGTTAAATGTTGAACTGATTTTTGTATAGTTCCGTTAAAATTTTCTTAAATACAATTGTTGATAGTAAAAACTTCAGCTTAGAATACAGGTGCATATTAACTAATGAATTGATGTTTTTTCTTTGATCTCAACACCAGTCCCCTCTACAGTCTGGGAACCAATAGTTTACCACCATAGATTCCTTATATTGTAGTAGGCACTTTCTATCTATTTCTATAAAAGTGAGTTCCACTGTAAAGGGTAAATGAGTACTAGAAACAGTCATTTTCTACTAATTCTAAGATGTTAGATTCTATCTTAGACTTTGTTAATCACAGGGTGATCAGATTGATTTAATGGTTTCAGATTTTATTTTAGAGATGGATTTTATGGTCAGAAAAGAACAAAAGATAGTCAAGAGAGACTAGATAGGAAAGATGGAAAAAGAGGGATCTAATCCAAGACTACATGTAAAAGACTATAGTAAGCCCTTAGGAGTCACAGATTTTATTAAGAAGCGAGTTCAGAGGACTAGAATTTGTTACATGAATCTATCAGTTCCAACACAGGCTAGTTGCATGAATTAACACTGAAGTTACAAGCTGAACTTGATTTCCTATATCACCCCACCCTCAGAAACAGAGGATACAGGGAAGTCAATATACAGACTTTACTCAGGTCATTGGTACTATTAAGGAAAACCCGTTTTTCTTCTTTTTTTTTACATACAATTGATGGTGGACATATGTTAGAAATAAATGAATAAAATATAAAGAATTTATTATTTATATCATACTAAACTAGCAATTCTTGGATGTTTCTAAAGTTTGACTTGAAAATGAGCCATGGGATTTTGTTGTAATGTAACAAATTTACCGTTTTCAGATGCTAAGTGTGAATTAGGTAGGTTTTAATTTTGGGAAAACCCATTTTAGGGTTAAAACCACATCATCAAGAATTTAAATAATTTCTCTTCTAAAAGCCAATAAAATTTTTCATATTCAAATACTTCGGTAACTTGTCTCTTTCTTCTTCAACTTAACTTCGATTTAGAATTAAAATATTTACGCTTAGACTGATTATGCCTTGTATTCAAATATGTATGAATGGTTGATGTAAATATTTATCTACTTGTAAAATATATTTTCTAAGAAGATCAGATAAATCAATACTATTTAACAAGTAAGATCTTCTGTCTTTTGGTGTAAAAAGGCAATTTGGCTAGGCCCAGATTTTTGGAAAACTCAATTCAGAAGATTAATAACAAGATGGTTTCTATGAACTAATAAATCTAGCAATAATAAAATAAATCGAAGGTACATATTTATAACGCAAACAAAAATCAATTTTCCATATAATATTAGATTAATGAATCTATGTTTAACTCTCAACCATTCCCCAGAGCCATGATTTTGAACTGTTTAGGACACCCAACATAAAAATGTAAGATAAACCTGTTCCTTCTTGTAAAGATTGGAAATAAATTATTTTACCATTATTCACCACAGTTAATTGGTGCTTTGCCAAACTCCATATAACTTTCTTAGCGGTAAAGAAGTTATTATACTTGATTTGTGTTCAGTATGTTTAAGTTTAATAAAATAATAATTTGTTTCATTTCCACTCATAACTATGATTTATTAGGGTAGTATGCATGTATAATTTTTATTGTTTATGTGAGAAAAGAATAAAATTATTGAAAAAGTCCTTACTAAAATGCATACAAAACAAAAATTGTTCATTCATCATGTTTCAATGTTGAATCGTAATATGTCTTGAATTCATCTTATACTATTACTACGGTATTTATGATTTTGAGTCTACAATATTTATGTTGTATATAATAAAGCAAAATATAAACATTTGTATACCCTATATTTATCAAATGATACTCATTATGTCAGGTACTTTATTTAAATTCTGGGAATATATTAAATATAAATATAACCAATACGTAAACCAACAACCAATAGAGCAAAATAATTTAGAAAATTTGTTTATTAATGGTAGGCCTAAGTCATATTTTAACAAAGCCATAGAGTTTTAAACTTAAAAAACGCTGTCCTGAAAAAAACGAAAAATGTGACTTATCAAGTTCTTCTCCTGTGGTCTTCATATACATAAGTTAATATTATATACCTGTCAAACCAGGAGTAGTACTTTAAAACAATGGACTTCTCTGTAGAAGACAATTTGTATTCTGTCCAACTAAAACTCAAACACAAGATGTCACAAAAATTATGTTTACTTAATCAAACACATTTCAACAACTAAGTCACCATCCTTCAGTAATACATGAGCTATATTAACTAAAGTATAACTAACTCTTTCTATAAACACTAAACGATAAACTAATACTTTTTCTAAACACATTTACATATAAAAATGGAAGACTATCATCTTTTCCCAACTTCTATCGTATATACTGTATAGTTGGGTAAAATACTTTCATGTCATTGAATTAGTTATAGTTTAGTCATTGTAGCTCATGTATCACTTAGGATGGCGACTTTGTCCTTGAAACACATTTGATTAAGTAAACGTAATTTTATGAGATCTTGTGTTCAAGTTTTAGTCTATACATGAGAATCTGAAAAATTGAAAAATGGCATCCCACAAGAATCCTTATTAAATCTAATATGTTTTAATGTAATGCTACATGGTTTGAAGTCATACCTTTCTCCAAATGTTAAAACAATGCTGGACCAAACCATGAACACAAGATAGTAGAAAAATTCTATATCACAAATTTTAATGGACAAGTAAGTAGCATCAGATCGTTGGTTGTACAGTGGATGAGAAAATACTGTGGAAAAGACACAATGACACAATATTAGAACAAATATATTTATTGAAGGATTAATCTAATAAAGATAGAACTTGGGGTGCAGATGTCAAAGTAATTAGACAGTTACTCTACAGTACATAAGATCAAAAAGTATATATGGATGTAAGGTTTAAGGCAGAGTAGCTGAGAACCACTTGGAAAAAACTAAAAGTTATTAAAAATACTCCTATAAGAACTTGCCTCCAATGTCCAAAAACTGCTTCCATTAAAAGAATGTAGGAGGAACTAAATGTGGAACCTTTACATTTATTTATAAAACAGAGAAAAATTTCAAAACTTTACTATATGCCAATCCTCTCGAACACCATTGCTCCATCTCTCCTACTGAAACTTACTTGAAATCAAAGCTCTAAATGGTTGAAGTTATAAAATTACATAAAATAAATTCACAAGAATGTTGGCTGAAATTTCGATGAGGTTCTGATAACTACATTCCAACCAGAGAAAATGTTAGAGTGCTAGAAGAACTTAAAGAAAGTGAATTTCCTTCTAGTACATTCCCAGGCATTATATCTTCAAATGAATTAGAGAATACTGGACATCACCTTTTTTGAAATCTCCAAATGATTTATCAATTACAGCAAGTATATTGAACAAAAACATGAATTGGAAAATATCTCATTAGATTTCATATTACATAACTCCTCTATTTGTAAGGAATGCAGTGAAGAAGAGGACTCTCCACCACTTTGGAGAATGTCCAAGACACATTTTGAATTAACTTCAGAGATTCCAAAGGAACTATACAAAAGATTAAAGGAATAAGATGAGGATAAAGGTGTTGTCATCTGAGAAAACAATCAAAGAATTGCTTCAAATGAAATAAGGAATTTTTTATTATAAAATGACAGCCCATCATCAATCCATTCATGTAAAATATAATTGTTGTAATTCAAAATTTGGATATTCACGTGGTAAGAAAAAATTAAGATTCCCTCAAGATCACCTACAATAAAATGTTCTCAAGTGTACCCCAAAGATCCAAAACAAACTGTAAGTCTTCCTCTTACTAAAACTGCAGATTTGGAAGTTATTGGTAAAAGGCAGAAAAACATATATTTATTTATGTTGTCTAAAAGGCCTAATTTCTCAAAATTGATAAATAAAATATTCATTTGAAATTAGTAACATCTGTGGAAACTTCAATGAAAATAATCAAATTTCGGCAACAAATACTTTATTTGTAACGAGACATTTTAGTTTTTTGTAGTTTATTGTTTTTATTCCAGTTAAGGAGTGAGTAACACAAGGAAAAACACTATCTACAGAGCTCTGCCAACTAAGCTGTCAGCTTATCATCCTCTGAAGAAGAGGATTCTCCACCACTTTGGAGAATGTCCAAGACACATTTACGAGAGACCGAGCTATCGACACTTCAACTGGAAACTTGTAACTAAAAAGTAGAAAAATAAATATCATTATGTAACATTAACAATTTAAAATTGTGTTTTCCACAAATAATAGTTTGATGTTTATGATAAAATTTAAGGGGAGATTAGATAAAGGATATAGAAGAGTGCCAGTTTTACATCATGGTGAAGGATGTAATATGGCAATGGAACATAGTAAAAGGAGCCAAAACAATGATGTATAAAATCAGTTCCTAACTACACAGTGTATTTGTGCAGTTTGTTTTAAAACCTGTGGTTCCTGTGTGTAGTTCGTTATATTTTGTTTCTTCATCTTTGTAGTATAATATACATGTCATTAGGCTAATATAAAACAAAATTTTAAGATAATATATCAACAATGTAGTGCAAAGCTTCAAGAATAGATTCCAAGCCTACCAAATCGCAAATTAGAAAGGGAAAAAGAAAATATAGGTCAGCGATTTGGGCGTGGAAAAGAAAAATCATAGCAGACTGCAAGCAGCAGGGGTAAAATTTTGAAAGAAATAGAAACTCCTACAAGAAGGGATAGAATAAGGAATGAAGACCTACAGGCTCAATGTTGAATCATTAAAAGAGACAACCAAGAGGATATGTTTACAATGGTTTGGGCATGTAATGAAGATGATGGAAATCAGAATGCCTAAAATAACACTTAAGAGAATAGAAAAGTCCTATGGGAAGGCCACATCCAAGGTGAAAGGTTCAAAGGAAGATATGCAGACCAAGAGAATAAACTGGAGAATGGTGGAGGTGGAGCATGTGTAGAGATCGTAGGTAATGGAAGAGGTTGTGTTTAAGCGGAAACATCAAAAGTTGACGAAAAAATTGCCACCTTTTATATCAGTTTGTTTTACCTTAAAAAAAGTAATATTTCAGTCGATTATAGGATGGATCAGTTTCGTCTTGGTATTGCATACACTAAAAAGAAACATTTATAATAAAATGATCAAGCACCCAAATTAAAGGTTAGAAATAAGTGAAACAAAGAAGGACTAATGAAATTGGAGCAAAACTTTATTAGTGCAATATCTAGCATAAGATTCCATTTATGTATCTCTGATTGTACTTCATTCATCATCACACATATATTTATAAAACTCTTAACAGACTAAGAAATAATTACAATAACTAACTATATTTTTATTATCTATATAATCTATTATCTTGTCAAGCTTATTGTGAGTTTAATGTGTTTTTATGTGAAAAATATATATGCTTTAGTCTTTGTCTCTTGAGCTACTGTTTCCACAAGTGATTGTTTTCTAATTAACATTGTCACATCTCTCATAGGATCAGTTTTAGAATGCCGATTAAACACTGACAACACCAATATATTAGTCTATAATGGACGTAGTCAATACTTCACACTTACGTATTACACGGTATTCATTTCAATAAGATGTATCACCATTAGCTTTGTCACAATTTATATTTTAGAAATAAATCAGGCTTGACTTAAATGTATAACTTAACGTTGCATTTATAAAAGTGTGTGTAATAATAGTACTAAATAATAGAATCAATATTCAGAAGGATCTTGTTTTTTGTTTATTACCAATACATTTAGCTGCAATGAATGAAAATAAGTTATCCTTTTTGATTATTGTAACAATGCAATAAAATGCATTTTATTTCATTATTTTTGAAACCATTTTTATTGGTACTGTAGGGCATTTCATTTATCTTAATTAGAAATGAACTTAACTTACCTAAATCTGTCAGAAAACTTGGTCACAAAATTATAAAAATAATTTATTCCTTCATAATATTATCAAAGTGTACACAACAAAAACAATTTATATCAAATTCTGGGAGAGTACAATTCATTCTAACATGGCAATTCCCAAAAATAGACATCTGTCTTCGGATGCTTAATGGTAGCAGAATAACTTATTGGGAACTTAATATTCCGATAATAAAATAAGCTGCTCGAGATACAAAGCATTGACTATCTTTGTGAACTGTTGTTAACACAAACACTGCTGTTATGAAGTGTTTTCAAAAATAGCTGATAAATTATTTCCATTGTGAAGGTATATTTGAAGAGTGTTTATGACAGGGAAAAGTTTTCTAATTTTTGTGACAATAGAAGAAAATTATATTTAAAAAATGAAGATGGTTAAAATTAATTTATAACTAATTAAAATACTTTGTATGGGCATGAAAGAACTTTTAAACTATAGGTTTTAAATTGTGTATATAAAAATTTTCAAACTAAAACTCGTTCATTATTTCTTCAGTTTCTTAAAATATTCAAAGGCTTAAAATTTCAATTAAAGATAAATCTTTATAAAGTTTAAAATGAAATATTAATAACAGTTTCTTACAATAACAACATTTTAGATCAAATCAAATTTAAGTTCCGTAAACTTACAAATATGATTTATTAAGTTGATGAAATGTAAAAGTTATGTATTATTAAAATAATTATTCTTTGAATAATGTCAGTTTAATTGCTTTACGAATTTAATAGGTGTGGATTAAGTCTAGCAATTCAGTCTGTAATTTTCAACTTACAGATAATAGATTTATTTGGAAAGTTTTCTTGTCACTTTATAAATTCCATATAAACTTTTATAAATACACAATATACAAACTATAAATCCATAAAACACGAATAAGGACACATACAGTTCAAAAAGTAATAAACATTTAATCTTGCAGCTTTCACTCTTTGACCCACTTTTTTTTTTTTTTGTGAGCAGAGTTTATTTAATCATTTTAAATTGTGTCCATATACGTTTTATAATTTGTATAATAAGTAAGCATAAATGTGATTTTTTTTTAAAGACAAGGAAATTTTTTTCAAAAAATCTATTACCTGTGTGAAGAAATTCCATAACAGCTTGATGTAAGTAAAAACAGAAATTGCTGAACTTTCATAACACTTTTTACATTTAATTTTTGTATTTATGATGGTGGAAAACATGTTTATCTTTAAAAATTAAAAATGCAAAATTTAAAAAATCCAAATTGAATGTACGTCGGAATAATCATATTTTAATATCTGAAATTTAAATTTCTGTCTAGAAAAAATATGATTAATTAAAAACGTTATTCATCCATTCCTTTGAATATTTTATAGTTCAATATATTTGAGCGGAGGGTTATACGAAGGATTTACAGACCCATGCGAAATGAGGCTAAAAGGATACAAATGCAGAGATAATATATTGAAATTTATTAAAAGCCAGGGGATTAGGTGGATTGGTCATTTGTACTGTTGGAGCCTTCAAGAAGTGTACAAATAATGGAGGCCAATAGCGAGAAGGAAAGACAGACAGATCGGAGGGATGAGAGACTGGAGAATCGCTACTGCCGACAGACACACTTGTAATTTGAGTAAAATTGTGCAAGAAACGTAGGTTAATGGAGGACTGCAACGCCAAAGGTTTAAGAGTAAATATTTGTTTTAAATGAATTAATCTGTCATTTTTTTGAACTTCAAAAAATATTATATCAATAGAATTCTTAACCAATAAAGAGTGATTGTGACAAAATCTATAAACTGAATGTATATTAGGACACACTATACTCATTTCATTAGCAGCTTTATTTTATTATAAATAACTCCAATTAAACAAAAATCAATTTAGATACTAACAATTAAATCAGAAATAAACATATATATATTTTTAAAATTACTTCATTCAATTAATTCTGACACAAATTGACAGCAATCAAATACCAAAACAATTACAAAGATCTACCATTGTATAAAGACTAACTTAACACAGTCATACCAATTTCTAGCCAAACTGATTGAAGACAACAATTTAGCTGTTTGGCACACACATACATACATAATACAGTATCACTAAAACATATCTACACTTGGCACATCGGTTCTTACACGATAACAGAATCCAACAGAGTAATAGACTTAAAAGATTGCTTAACTTTTAATATTCATATCGAAACTATTTTGAAATAATGTGAAATATTTGACAACAAATGTGTATTTGTGGACTATTTATAGATTGGGCGGCAGTTAATGTCCATATTTTTTCTATCGTCATTGATTGTTAATAAATTAGTTTACCGTCAAAACAACGCTTCAATATCTACAAAGTTCAAACACTTTTCTACTTCACTTCAAACAAATTTGTTAAAAACTTATATTTAACTTAGAAAACTGTTTAAATTATAAACCGTTACAAACTGAGGTATCTAATCATTAAAACACAAATTCTTTGGTATTATAAATAATGACAAATAGTTGTAAAGCTAAGAACAATTAGAATTTTAAGTACAACAATTTTATTCATGTCCTATAAATGTTTGTCTCTAACAATTGACACAACTGGTATGAGGAAGTGTAGGGAAAACTAGCATAATATAATAATTATTAATAAATAATTTATCAAATAGAAATTTCTTGTGGTTCGGTAGAACTAACTTTTATTGAAATGTGTTTTATATGAAATGCAGTATAAAATTAAACAAATTTAGAGAAGAACTAATTTTAGAAACTGTTTTCATTTCACGATTGATAAAGAAAACACTTTGTAATATTTTGATAACAAATATTTTTGTGGTAATCTAATTTAATGGATTCAAAATATAAACAAAATAAAATGTTTTCATGAAATAAAGTAATGAAATTGAATAATAGGAACATAATCAACAGTAAATAGTCATTATTAAATATTTACCTAGAAGAAATAGAATATTACACAATTAAAGCCTTGCAACTTTCAAGGATGGACATCATCATCAAATCATGATTATAGTTAATATAATTGCGTAATTATCTTAGTTCTAGTTTAATCGCTTGAATATTAAATTAAAACAATCATTACGTAACTACTATGAAATGGAGAAATTTTACTTTTACAGATTTTTAGTGCTGTGAAGATAACAAACGTTTAAATTACTCAATAAACGACATATTATCTGTAAATAAATCATGCATAACTTTCGCATAGAAAAATGTTAACACCTAATACTCCCCGATTATCAATTTTTGTAAAATTAAAACTTGCACTTAAGATTTTTTTTAAATCTTGAAAACCATCTGTTTCAGACTTATATATGACCAAATGGATATTTTATTAATTTCTTACTTAGTGGTATAGTTGAGCACCAAGAAGTTCGATTTTTGAATATTTTAATCGGGAAAAAATTTACAAAATACTAAACCATTGTATATTCTTTCTATATATTAAAAAGCAACTTGAGGAACAACTACGAAATGGCCTTTTTGCTTGTTTTAATTAAACTCATTATTTCCATGGTTATTGAACCGCCTCAACAAACATCTCCACTAACTTTCTCTATTTTTTTCATTTCTACAGAGGGCGGCAAAATAATCTAACAGTTTTCATCAATGCACATCAGAGTGAGTATGCGTAAGGTGAGTGGTGTGATCAACTCCCTACTTAATGCCATTTACATAGCCATGGAGCAGTAGTCAGGTGAATTTTGTGTTTGCTATTGAGGCATTTACGAAGTGATGATTCTTGTATTGATACTCAGCATCAGTTCCGATAACACATCCACCCGGGTCAAAGAGGGTGTGTTCCATTCTATAACACAATTTTGTCAGGGGTAAACAACTTCAGAGGATCAGGTTTAACTCTAAAACATAATCAACAGGTCGTCCAATGTCAACCAAAACACCAGAAAACTTCATAGTGACAAAGTAACAAGTGTAGTGTACAGTTACTAAAAAAATGTGTCATACTTCTTTGAAGAAAACAGTTAGTGAATTCAAATCGTTATCTATTAATTTTTAAACATTTTCTGATACCCCAAGAAGATGTCTAGTTCGCAAAACGTATATCTGATTCCAGCTGAATGGAGCAACTGCCCACACAGCTAATACTATAACAAATTACTGAAGTTTCCTGGACACGTAATCTCCTGTAATGATGACTTTGCTTGGCCTGCCCATTCTTCAGATGTCAGTATTTAAGACTTTTTATTGTGGGAGTTCCTTAAAACAAGAGTATACATAAACAAACCGTGCTAATTGGACAAATTAAAATTATGCTCTGACATATCACATGAAATGTTGCTGTTTTTGACAGATTCGGCGAGAGACTTGAAGAATCCATAGTAAAAAATGAATGTTACCTTCAAATCCAAGACTTAATATTTTTGTGAATATTTTGTTGCTTGTTAATTGACATATCCATCCTAATGTATTTAAAAATTAAACACATAAAAATATTATTTAATGTGAGAGCAGTTTTTAACTAAAATCTGTCAGGTATTTTTGCTGCACTCTGTGAGGATTATAATATTAGTTTTAATGATGGTAGTCAGGATACACTATTGTGGAAATTAATTCCAACCTATTAATTTTCAGTTGTAATTTTTAAAAAAATTTCTAGATTTGGAATTTTACTTTCACAATTAAACAAAATCAATATATTCGGTTATTAAAAATTAACAGTTAGATAGAGTTAAACTAAGAGAACTGTTATAAACTGATCAATAGCTCCAAAATCAGAATTTTCAAGGTGTAATAAGCCGCCTACAAGGAGCAAAAATTTATCCAAATTTAAGAAAAACATCTTGAGTTATGGCCAAAATATAATTACATAAAAAATTTTATAAATCCATTTGGGCAGTGCACAGATGACAAACATGCCTCCTTCCAAAAATACACTTATCACTATAAGTAAATAAAAAAAATTATATAGTTGGACAAAGTAGACAGTGCTATAAACAAACTGAAAAATTCAATTATTTACAAATTTATTCATTTAAAAAAACTTATAAAGTGTGTTAAAGTGTACATAAGTGGTTTTTTAAATGTTTGACAAATTTTTAATGCAATAAAAGTGTTTGTTCTAATAATGCCTGATAAGATAGTTGAAAACAGGAAAGTTTATAATCAAGATTGCTCAGGCAAGTAAAAAACTTTATAAATATTTTAATGAGCAATTGGTTAGGCTATTACAACAATGAAATTATTCATTAGTAATATCTTTCTTTATATTTCAGCTGTGTTAACAATAAAGAAACACTGAATATGGTATGATCACTGTTTGATGGAGGACAATTTTATGATTCAGGGCAAAGAAATAGTACTTGGTACATGTTTTTCTTTCTACATTTAGTTAGCATATTTTGACATTAGTTTTTAGAAATTTCTATTTTAATAAAATACAAATAAATAAACAAATATAAAAAATACTGCCATTGATTTACAACTATAATTAAATCAAATATAAAATTTATAGCTGCTTTAATAGCATTAAAACATTTTAGAATCACTTTACACTAAACTTTACAACCATTCAATAAAATTTCCGGTCCATATATATATATATATGTGCAGTTTTAACTAATAACTAAATACTTTATAAAAAATTGTTAACTAGCTAATATACATATTTTAATCTAATAAAACAACACTTTTTATAAATTAAGTAAACACTGTTAAGTAATTTATCAATCTAAACTTATAACAAATAGTATAAATTTAATTTAAATGTAAAAATACAAAATTACAAGTACTAATCAAACTAGGTTTGGTTTAAAAACATTTTCTGTTTTTCACTGTTGTGGTGTCCGATAGAGGTAGTTAAATAACTGAGTATATCTTTAAATAGCTAATTAAATTTATCAAACAAAATGAAATGCATAACTGATACATTTTAAATGATAGTTTTAATTGGTTCATAAGTAGTTGTTAATTAGTTCATTCAAAGTTAATAATAATATTACATAATTCTTTAGTTTGAAGAACTGGAATTTGGGAAATAGTTACAATTTTTTTTAAATATATACCTTACAAGTTCCCATGGACAAGGCCACAAAAGCCTCGTCGCCAAATTACTTATTTTAATTCAAGGACAACTTGCAGGTATTTTACTGGAAAACTTTTCTAAATAATCTGAGAGCAAATCATAAATAAATAATTCATTAAAATATTACCTTTGGAGAAAATAATCATGTGTTTTTGTAGGCCAATATTCTACAAATTCACAGTGTAGAACTGAATATATTATATCTCTCTAAGGGGCACTTTCTTCAAAAAAATTTAGATTATACCAAGAAAGCATAACCTTCACATAATTATAGATTTGGTAGGATAAAAGGTACCGAAAAACTGTTTACAAAAAAAAGCACAAACAAAAATGTGATCAAACAAATTAAAATTCATAGATAGCTCAGGCGTTCTGGATGCAAATGTTGGGCTCTTTACAAAGACATAGCAGTGACGACTTCATCGAAACCATGGTCATTGTGAGGACCGTGTATGGTACACAGATGGAAAAAAACATGAACTAACATATATGGTGAGAAAATTAAAGGAAAGCCTACCATGTTAAGAATATTATTTTTACCGACTGTTTTAAAAGCTATTATATTATTATCGTATAAAACAAGTTGTTCCTAATTATGGAATGGGAGAAAATCTCATAAAAGTGGCAAGATACAAGACATTACACAGAAATACTTGAATAGGTTTCAGGGCAGAGATAAATCAAACAAAATACATATCTCAAAAAATTACCAGGGAAGTGTTTCCAAGCCTTTTGGAAGGTTCTGGACCATTATGTGAAATTACTAAATTGTGAAAGTTATTGTAAAAGAGTGAAGAAGTGCAATGCATATGCAAACCTAGAATACCAATGCAATATATTATCTCTTTCTATTTTTAAAAGTTTGAATTAACTTCAGAGATTCCAAAGGAACTATTCAAAAGATTAAAGGAATAAGATGAGGATAAAGGTGTTGTCATCTGAGAAAACAATCAAAGAATTGCTTCAAATGAAATAAGGAATTTTTTATTATAAAATGACAGCCCATCATCAATCCATTCATGTAAAATATAATTGTTGTAATTCAAAATTTGGATATTCACGTGGTAAGAAAAAATTAAGATTCCCTCAAGATCACCTACAATAAAATGTTCTCAAGTGTACCCCAAAGATCCAAAACAAACTGTAAGTCTTCCTCTTACTAAAACTGCAGATTTGGAAGTTATTGGTAAAAGGCAGAAAAACATATATTTATTTATGTTGCCTAAAAGGCCTAATTTCTCAAAATTGATAAATAAAATATTCATTTGAAATTAGTAACATCTGTGGAAACTTCAATGAAAATAATCAAATTTCGGCAACAAATACTTTATTTGTAACGAGACATTTTAATTTTTTGTAGTTTATTGTTTTTATTCCAGTTAAGGAGTGAGTAACACAAGGAAAAACACTATCTACAGAGCTCTGCCAACTAAGCTGTCAGCTTATCATCCTCTGAAGAAGAGGACTCTCCACCACTTTGGAG
The DNA here is from genome assembly GCA_963513935.1 of Aphrophora alni. NCBI lineage: Eukaryota > Metazoa > Arthropoda > Insecta > Hemiptera > Aphrophoridae > Aphrophora > Aphrophora alni. The sequence goes on from OY740770.1 coordinate 20,004,926, forward strand.
AATGTCCAAGACACATTTACGAGAGACCGAGCTATCGACACTTCAACTGGAAACTTGTAACTAAAAAGTAGAAAAATAAATATCATTATGTAACATTTACAATTTAAAATTGCGTTTTCCACAAATAATAGTTTAGATGTTTATGATAGAATTTAAGGGGTGATTGGACAAAGGATATAGAAGAGTGCCAGTTTTAGATCATGGTGAAGGATGTAATATGGCAATGGAACATAGGAAAAGGAGCCAAAACAATGATGTATAAAATCAGTTCCTAACTACACAGTGTATTTGTGCAGTTTGTTTTAAAACCTGTGGTTCCTGTGTGTAGTTCGTTATATTTTGTTTCTTCATCTTTGTAGTATAATATACATGTCATTAAGCTAATATAAAACAAAAGTTTAAGATCTTCAGTTGTTACCTTCTTGGCACAATTGCTCGAACTGAAGATGATGACTTAGTCATTCAATCATCATTTTATTACAAATAAAATGGTTAGTTGGGGTAAAATGTGTTTTTTCTTGCACCTGGTGACTAAATATTGGTGAAATTTGATCTTAAACCCAAAATAGTGAGCAAAAACACGAACCAATGAAAATTATGTATTGTTTATAGCAACAAAAAACTAAAATGAATCTTGAAAACAGACAATTTACTTATACGATTTTATATTTGATTTTCATCAACCTGGGTCATGTCTCTAATGTAAGAAAAACAAGTGGAGGCTTTATTTAAATATGAACAAGTCCAAGAAATGCTAGGCCTGAGTGGATGACATGAATGAAACATGTAGATGTTAACAAAGGGAATGGAGATATTTCTTTAAAAACATGGTTGATTATCAAAAATTGATATGGGGTAGGTTTCACCCTCCCAAATACTTACAATTTGGTACATGTTTCTGGACATATGAACAAGTAAGAAACTCTGTACGATATCTGTCAACATTTTATTGGAATTATATTTGATAAATGCTAATAACTATTGGTAATTTTATTTGAAAGATAAGTATATCCAATATTATAGAATGCTGTGAAATAAATTAATCGAAAAAAAGCTATCATTCTGATATCTGCAGATCTACAAAACAACATTTTAATCATGCGGGGAAAAACTATATGAGTTCATGCTTTCATTTACAAATGTAACATTTAAACAGTTTGTGATTTATAATTTTCTATAATATTTTTAAATAGTTTTAGTGCTCTCATATAATTTAGAAGTAGATAGATAAATGTGTTTATTTAAAAGGTGAAGTTAGGGGACCAGTAGCACATAATCACATACAAAAATATAAATAAAATAGGATTTAGTACAGATAGGTACGACGTACGATAGCTTTACTCTAGAATGTGAAGAAACTGTTTTTAAAAATAAAAAATGTTCTAAAATTCAACAATTTTTTTTTTTTTTTTTAATGTGGAGATACCACTACTTTTATACTTTTCAATAATTCTCATTATTCTTTCGATGATATGGAGAGCTTAATTTTAATTTTAATTTTTTTTACTTTATGATGTATTAACTCTTGGTTTGACATAGAATTTCACACACCAAGATTTGAAAAGCTATTCACCAGATATAAACAGGATTTGATGACACTTCATGTACAGAATATTCAATAATTTATGCAACAAAGTATGACTACATATATTTTGCTAAAATGGAAATAAATAACAATAGAATTTGTTTTGTGAATTGTTGAACGTCCTGTATATGAACAAGTTTTATCTAATCCAGGTAAACAGCTTTTTAAATCTTGATTAAATGAGTTCCATGTTAAATCAAAACTTAAATCATACTAAAAAAAATTACAGCCTCCATATCAATTTATAACATATAAATATATAATATATTTATATTTATATTTAAATTATATTTATAACATATTTATTTATAATATATATATATATATATATATATTATTTTTTATTTTTTTATGAGTGTTATGTTGTTGTTTTCTTATGGTTTTCTTATGAGGGAATCCAAATAAAAATGTATGAGTATTATTTTAAAATATAAACATGATATCTCTACATTAAAATAATTTAAATAAATTACATTTTGTTAATTTTTGAAATATCTTGTATGTTGCTCTGGTACTAAGCTATCCAATACTGAGTTGACCCTCTTTCTAGAAACCAACTAAATATATTAGACATTTGCTTAATCTTGTATTATATAAAAGATTTTCTCATTTAAAATTATTTAATATTACAGAGTTCTTTCAAAATTAAAGCTATACCATAAAATTTTTTAATTAATTAGCTTATCTAAGATCCCCAGTTATATGTTTTAATTTGTTTAGTTTATTAATTTATTCAAGTCCTCTATTGTTATAAATAACCACACTCATAAACTAAAACTAAATCAAATTAAAAACAAACATATATTTGGTTTGGTAAATGCATACAAATGCTATTTTCTTATAATACTATATTCAATATCGATACAGTATCGTGTATACTGGTGAATACTCAGTGCATGTCGTAAGACAAAAAATGTACAATTGTTTTTATTTTAAAGGAATTCCTTGTATATCTATCCAAACAATTAACTAATAAGCCATTAAAAACAACTAAAATAAATATGTTAGTCTTTATGTATTCACTGAGCATTTATTGTTCGTATAGTGACAACGCCACAGAGCGCTGCCATGGGAACTATCAGACCCAATATTGATTCCTTCTTAACATTGGATTATTTGCGCGTTGTGGATATCCGATTTCGGATGCTTCGTAACTGCTCCAATCTTCGTCGGCAGCTCCGTACGGATAACGTAAATTGAGCTCTGGTTCAGACCCTGTAACAGAATCTACAGTAGGGCCTAAAGGAATAACTTTACACTGAGGAATAGATCCAGGAGTTAAAGGAGGTCCGGATCTCTTAGGATGTGGCGACGATGGCATTAGATCATCAGGTGGGCGAGGAAGAGGTAAAGGTGCGTTCAAATTACTTTTAATTCCATCACCATTGTTTTCAGCACGTTTTGAACCACACCGAACTAAAATAACAACAATAATTGCTAAAACTATTGTCCCTGCGACCATACTCACTACCAAAAGATAATCATCACTCATGTTCGGACTAGCAATTTCTACACCTTCATACCCGATTGGAGGTTTAGGTCCAGGTAATCTTGGCGGTTTTGGTGGAGATAGTGTCGTTGCAGGGTAGCCAGCCTCTCCGATAACATCAAATCTCATTTCACCAATAGCAGGCTGAAATATTGATCCAGACAAAAGAAAAGGGAAACTATCTTTTAAGGTTTCTGACCCTTTTTTCGCTACATAATAAATTACACCACTGCGAATTTCTTCATGAGAAAATCTAGATACTTCTTTTTCACGCATATTACGACGCTCTCCAGAGGTACGAATAATTTTCTTAATTTTTCCATGCTTTGGTTTACGTAATATTCGAAAAATTGGATCTGAACTGGTTAATTTCGCTAAAGGTCCAGCATCAATCGCATCTGTTGTTAGTTTCGTTTTCATCCCAGCGAGTGGCATAAACTTTCCAAACTTCAACAACGGTTCAACGCTAACATTCACAAGTAAACCATTTACAATGGGTGATCCTTCTAAAGGAAGACTTGCACTTAATTCAAATATATCACTATGTTTTGTCATATCTTTTTGGAGGTACATTACTCGTCGTGTGATCAAGTCACTTTGTCGAAATACCATCACAGGACCCTCGTCTAAATAAATTACACCATTATGTGGCGGTGTTGTAACATTATATTTAACATTTTCTTCTCTTCCATTGGTGTTAATAACAAATACTCCTGCGGTAATAACAGCAACACTAGAACCTTGTTGTAGTAAAACTGGAGGACCAACAGTAACATTTAATGTAGCAGGTATTACCTCAATATTGAATACTGTATATGCTGGACTAAATTGACCATCCCATACTCTAAAATAAAATGATGCTGGTTGTAAGGGACCAAAATGTTCGTACTTCACTCGTCCTGTATCAATATCAGCTTGAGTAAAACGACCTACTGTTGTATTACCAGCAACTGAAAGTGCACCTTGGTTAGGTCCACTGATAATGTCATACACAATTTCCTCAGGAGGTGTGTCTTCATCTTCTGTTTGTAAATCAAGCTTGGTAATAGTACGTTTTTGTCCTTGAACAACACTCGCATGAGGCGACTGGCTAATTAATTTAAATGGCTGATCATTAATAGGATTAACACGAACACGTACTGTAACATTGCATAATAAAACATCACCAGGAATTAAATATAAAGAGAGAATTATCTGATCTTCAGTCGTATCTGAGTGGTCATGAACGTAATAAACATCTCCAGCGTCTACTTGTATGTCGGTAAACTCTGTCGAATTGCAGTCTGTTTTAACACAAATTGAACCATGTTCTGGAAGATTCCATACTTTCATCTGTACAATCGGGGAAGCAATGTGTTGTTTCAGAAATTTGAGTATCAAAGAAGTGTTGAGACGTAATGGAGCAGTAGCTCCTTCATCAACAGTGAGATGATATGAAAGATCAATAAATTGGTCTAAGCCACCAGACCAGACTGAGATATCAATGTGCAACTCCTGAAAATATAAAAAAAAAAACTCAAGTTTTATACTGTAGTTTTATAAACATCAAGAAGTTTAATAAAAATTAAAGTATTTAAGTTCTATCATAACATAATAAGTGAATGGATTAAGTTGTTGGTGAATAAGTGAATCCAAAGTAAAATATTTGACATACCTGGATAAAGCAATTTGATTATGGACACATTCTTGAGAAAAGCATTTTTACATCAAAATTATTATATTAGAAGAAAAGAAAAATATACATCCACTAGAATCACTTTGGAAGTTCTATTATGTCTTCATTTTTGCATAGGCCTATACTAATTCTAAATATTTATGTTTTACAATTAAGATATTTTATACTTTATACTAAAAAAACCACCCCTCCCCCACATTTTAATAAGAATACAATATAGGACAATACAAGAGTATTAATTACGAAACATCTTCTAACATTTTCAAGGTCTGCTTACCAGTCTCCATATATAAACAAAATAATTCTTAGCAATAATCGTAATAATATTTAGTCTACATTGACTATAAATGGTGATTATGTATTACAAGTTTCACAAACACAAGCTCTTAAAACAATAATAAATATTTATGTTATGATATAAACCCATTGGAGATAATGGTTGCTTCTTTTAAGGGAACTAAATTGATTATACTCATAGTTATTGTAATATTCCTCAAGAATATGTGATACTCGAAATTATGCGGCATTTTCACTGATCATAATACAAGAGTAATTTGCACAACTTCAGGCTTAATGTAATATATTTATGAAATTTCATAGAATCTAATGATGTTCAAAAATGGTTTAACCAAAGAAAGTATTCACTAGAGAATAAAATTATTAAGACAGGTCAGGATGGAACCGTAAAGAACGTACTGAAGCTGATTGGCTATCGTGGCTTGGTACTAATGATCTAATACACAGTGTACCGCAGCAACCATATAAACTGATACTCAATACTCAATATGATACCCCAAAACATGTCTTTGAGAAAAGGGAAGCGTAGTCTACGGGTTTTAAGCTAATGGTGATAATAATTATAAACCAGGAGACCTGGTTGGACACATGGCTTAACTGTATGATATTCATACATTGAAGGTAGACATAACATTGTTGGACAAATGAAAAAAAAATATTAAAATTTGATTGCTCTTTAATGGTCATTGTTGTAGAGCACCGAGAGTAGTCTATAAAAGTAAAGCTAAAGTAGAAGAGGGGTGTCCATGTATGGTATACAGATGGCTCTAAGATGAATAGATTGGACTAAGATACAGATTATCTATGACTTTTGGCTCCTCCCCATCAATATTCCAAGCTGATATCATAGCTATAAACATCTGTGCTACAGAGATACTTACAAGAGATTACAGAATTGCTCAAATCTATATACTATCAAACAGACAAGCTGTTCTGAAAGTATTAGAATAATTGACCTTTAAATCCAAGCTAGTGTGGGGTTGCTTTAATGTGGTGATTGGTCTTGTACCTCTTTGAAAGGCCCAAGGACTATCGAAGAAATGAAGTGGAGGCCTGGGGAGAGAGATTCGTTATTTCTTTTCAGTTGTTAACAGTTAACAGTCTTTTCTGTAAACAACTTTTCTAGTTGTTCTCCCTCCGAAATAGGAAAAATTAGATAAACAAAATATGTTAACATTAAAATTTAGGCTATTCTTAAAGACTCTAATAATTCAAATTACGTTATTATCAGTAAGTAATTAATTTCACAAATTAATAAACATAGAATCTCGCATAATTTCCTAAGACAACATTAATGACTTCTTTACACATATAATTTTAGTAATTTTTTTTCCTTCTGCCAGGTATCTCATTTTAATTTAATGATTCAAAATAAATATACTTTTTTTTAAATAATAAATAATTCTTCTTTTCTATTTTAGTTTTAACAAGTAAATATTAAATTTTGTACAATTCAATTCAAGATATTATTGTGACCGTCTCCACTTCTTTTGACCAGCTGGAAGCTCCGGCTGGCTGGAGACCGTGTACACTTTAGCCGAATCTTGTCAGGATGGGCCAAGGAGTCGGGTTGGGACGCTAATGAACGCACGCAACGCAAGTGAAATTTAATGTTATATTTTATTTTAGTGCCGAATTAAAAGATTACAAAAATGATTATGATTTATTAAAAAGACATAACGGCAAGATAAAGCCTTAATAGTGGCCGAAAAGCATACCGTTTAATTTAACTAGCACGTGGCCGAAAAATGGACTGACCTCGTCCCGTAGCGGTCTTTCTTCTAGCGGCTCTCGGAAAAGACTCCCGGTCGGCTCGCTAGCTCAAGCCTTCCACTCCTCGTCTCTCCCCTCCCCTTCTTCTACGTCATATTGCACTGCTCATCAAAATCGCAAGTGCCAATTCATATTTTATTATTTAGAATTCCTTTACATCCTAATTTATAATTATTATGATTTTGGTTTGGTGGGCTCCTTGGCTGGGCCACATTATCATCTCAACTCTCAACATATAAAAATATAAACTTCAGGTATATTGGTTTTAAAATACATGTTTGCACATTTTATGTTGACTCATGTTTTAAAAAAACATTTCATATATAACTGTCTTTATCAATATTATTATAACCATTATTATAAAGTAAAAGTTTAAAAATATTAAAGTCTGAAACATTGAAACTGAAGAATTAAAAAACAGTATAAAAACATTAAGTAAGTTGATAGAAATAAATCAAGAAAATTAATTATTAGTTTAGTGCCAAATAGGCTATCTTACCTGATTCTTGATAGGCTCTGCAAATGGAGAACTAATGTCAAATGTGAAAGTATCATTATCATACATGTCAGACAATAAAGGTGTTGTATGTTGATACCAAACTCTCGAACTGTTAATATCTGTTTGTGTGAAATTAGTTACAGGAACGACAGATGGATCTATAATGATGACGCCTTTAGCTGGCGGTAATGTAACTGTATATGTTATATCTCGTGTGGGATCAGAACATACAGCTAGAAGTATTTTAGAGGTAAAAGCTTTCCTCAGCTGTGGGAAAACATGTAATCCAGTATTGCCAACTATACGAAGTAATGGTTCTTTGTAATGGCTGTGAAAAATAACTGGACCAGCTGAGTTGATTCCATCACTTATAACAACATCAAATTCTCCGTCCACTTTTTCACCTGAAAATATAACAAATAATTAATATATTTTATTTAGGGTTTTTGGTCCATAGGCCAAACTTCAATGACATGTTTGTCTCTCTGTATAGGCCTATAGTTATATGAAACAACACCCAGAGCATAGCCAGTCAACATTAACTTATTAAGTTCGTGGAAAAATCACTATAAACACAAGTGCGGACACTAAGCCAGCTGTTATGAGACTAAAATATAACTAAACCAATTAACTAGGGCAAATTTAGGATAAACCACTTACCAAATGATGTAAGCTAAGACCTCATTATAACAAATCTAATTACATATAACAAAACTGTGATTCTCACCAGCTGTAGAGTTTGAGGCGTTGCCCCCACATATCTCTAGGCTTAGTTAGCCATTAATTAACTATACTACACAAATTAATTAAACATCTCTATACTGGGAGTTGGTCACTTGCTAATTGACTAGTACACACTCATTGGACTCTATAAACCCCCAATGATTTTTTTTTCTCAAAGAGTCCCTGCAATGTGTCAGTTTAAATACTGAATTTCTAGTTCATACATTTGTTGAGTGGCATGCTCCCAGATGCAGAGATAAACATGCCACATCCATAACACTATTATCGGCACATAAGTAATTATTATAGAGTACTGATATTGTGTATGTAATATATATAAATATCCCATATAGAGAATACATATTGACAATTAAAACAAAAATTTTCTTCTGTAGTTTAGAAATAAAAATTTATAATTCCAAATCGAATTAAAATTTTTAATACTATAATTAACTTGATTTTGTCAGTCAATACTTCTTACATGTTTCCGCTACAGTGGTGGTATTCAGTCGGATTCATCAGAGTTAACATGAGCATTTGCACACACTGAATATGAAAACCAGAGAACTATTACAATAGAACCCCTCTTAACCGGTCTAGTCGGGACTGACACCCGGGCCGGTTGCCCGTTTGGCCAGTTAATCCGAGGTTCCCGTTAAACTCGTCACAAAGCTTTTTTACAGATTCCCCTCTGTCAAGTCTCAAACACACACATTTAACTGTGTCTCAAACGAAACCAACACACACTTCCGTTTTCGTAACTCGCTCATTTTTATATACTGTACGTAGATCATAACCAGTCAATGACAAGAAGAAAACTGAAAAGAAATATTATATTTTCCACAATGTATACTAAATTGATTCTTGAAAAAAAAAAAAAAAGCAGCATATCAAAGTTTTTGCCGGTGTATGTCTGCTATACCGACGGATGCGAATGCCGCAGTGTTTTTAAGCCGCTGACAATGGGATACCTCTATCGACAAAGTCGTTTGACTTGCCGCCATTTTGGTGCCATTGTGTTATTACGCCGCCAACAATGGGATATCACTATTGACAAAGTTGTTTGACTAGCCACCGCTTTGGTGTTTCAATTACAATTTATTTTCGGAAACTCTCATCGAACCAGTACACTACGAAATATGCCGGTTAATCTGCGGACCGGTTAATCCAAGGCCGGTTAACAGAGGTTCTACTGTAGTTATAAAATATAATACAACACCATGTGGCTACATTTTTCTTCTTTTTACTGTCCTCCATTTACAGAGAACTAAAATTGTGTTATATAGAACTGATTAAAGTAATTGTTGCCATCAAAGGTGTCACAGTCATGGCAACAACTTCGGTCACTTAATATTTTAAGGTTACTAGCAACTCACTGAATGAATGAATCAACTTTGAACTTGTATCATTTTATTTATAATTTAATAATGAATAAATCTAGTATAATGGTTTATATTGTAGGAGCTATATGATTAAAAAAGGACCCATTTTGTAAATTAAATTGTTAAATACCAATTTATGCTCACCTCCAAATGGGGACAATATTTTGCGAACTTTCAAAAATCCCTAAAAATCCATGTAAGCAATAAAAATGTCCGACACATCTTACAATTCCCATTAATTTTTTCAATTATATTTTGGTACATCTATGAATATGAAAATGTATGTATTGTAGTATATGAATATGTATGGGATATATATATCTAGTTTCATAACTGTATACATACTTGGTACGACTTGTGACCATATAATATAGGCTTATCTCCATATGGTTACCATTTCCTATATTAAATTAATATTTGTTTTGTGTATATAAATTATTTGATTAGAATATTGTGATGATTTAATACAGATAGGATAATATCTTTAGATATAGAAAGAAAATGTAAACATACCAGAATGTACAAATAGCAGCTGTTGCTTATTAATTTGACTCTGTGTAAACTTATCTATAGCAATATCTGGAGATGACACAAGAGCCACGTGGCCTGCTGTTGCTGACACTATTGCAAAGGTTAGGTTATCTGAAGGTGTATCTTTGTCTACTGCAGCTGTAAAAGAAAAACATATTATGATAATTTTATTATTTGTTACACGTGTCATAAAAAGTGTAAGCTCAGCTCAAATTCTTGCTTATAATTATGACAGCCCTTTAATCTTAAAAATGTAAAGTTATATAGTTTAGGTTTTCTGAACCATACACATCAACTTAATAATAAATGACAGATATTAATATTATTAGATAAGACATATATTAAGAAAAACCGATTTTAGAGGTGTGCAAAGTTTGGAAATTAGAAAATGAACTGAATTCTACACAGTATGTTCGAAAATTGAACTTAAATTTTATGTGTTTAGCAAATGTTAAACTTTAAAACTGTATTGGTAAATATTTAATATAAAATAATGATATTTCATACAAGCCACTGGCAACTATTTTCATTTTAAATTAGTTATCCATGCCTTCCATTCTTGTACAAACAAAAATATCTGTCTTGTACCCCCACCCCCTCCACCAAAACAAGAACATAAGAACGTTCATCATTCAATAACATTATCAACAAATAACAACATTTAAGAAAGGTGCACTTTGAACCTTTTTCTTAAATATTTTATTAAAAGAGACCTTGACAATTTTAAAACTTCGTTTAAGATATTTGATATATGTAATAAGAAATCCAAGAGAATCATTAATTGTTAGTTAAAACTAAAAATAAGTTAACTAGTGTTCGTTAAAAACCAAACCTGCCTCGACTGTAGATCATTTGTCATAATTTTGATTTTTAAATAAATAAGGACTTTTTTTTTATTGATTTGACGAAAAATATCAGTATACAGAGACTGAATTATTGTGTAAATACGAGTGAGAATTGTTACTTGATGCACCATACAATCTAGATACAGATCTATCAGTGTTCAACTTATTTCCAAAGTTATATTATTTAACTTATTTCCAAAAGACCCCTTCTGTAGAAGAAAAATGTTTTTACTCCCTTGAAGAGCTTTCTAAAGCGGTTATACAAGCCACCCAAGACCTAAACAAAAGTGGTACTCTCGTTGGAATAGCAAAGCTTCCGAAGCATTTGGAACAAGGTCATTGTGAAGGAAGTAATTATATAGAAGGATTGTAAAAATATACTGCCCAAAATAAAACGTACATTTAAGTTATAAATTAGTATGCATTATTTATGAAATAATCCTCGTAGATACTGAACATACCTAAATGAGAAGATGTAAGAACATAACTTCCACCTTGCCAAAGTGTAAGGCCAGTATTATTGATTATTACAGGCAACTCATCATTCACTGAAACTATTCCAATCCGTACTTTAGCAGGAAGGCTTTCTTTCTCTCCTGCTTTTGCGACCATTACAAATTCATCCTCAGTACTTTCATTTCCATTATGAATATACTGTGAACAGAAAAAAATATAATTTTATTAATTGTCTATATAAAATTATGGGAGATGAGACTTGAACAATAAAAGATTGTTTTCAATTGTGCTAATTTTGTAAATCTCACTGAAAAGGGTATTAAACCTCTTCCAGAATAAATATAAAACAACATTAACAAAATATTTATAATTTGAAAACAACACTCATACTAAGTCTATAATGTAGCATCCAGAAACTCCCCCACACAGAAAGCATTGAACTTCATCAACAACTTTAATTTGTTTTTTAAAACATTGACCTACATTGTTTCTTTAAACTCTTCAGAGAGTTTTTTCATGAAAAGAACTCCAGTCTCAGACGGCAGCTTTTCAAAATCTTTCAATCTATGTTGTTGGCCACAGACATCATATTTATGATGCAATGTTTCGAGACACAGAAGTCTTATACTTGTAAGCTGTAATATAAAATTACTTCAAAAATATAAGCACAAGGAAAGGTAAAAATCTGGTTATTTAAACACATTCTTACAAGAATCTTGACAGCCTATATGACCATAATTCTTAATGCTTATTTATATAAACTGAAGACCATTTGTGTCATTTTCTTTGTAGAATTACCTCAGAGAGCAATTCCATTATTTAAGTGAGAAGAAAATAGATCAAAGTACGCAAATTTAATAATGTGTTCTGAACAGTGACAATGTCATAAGTAGAAAAATCATTGAACCGTGTGTTTTACACAGGTCATTAATCTAAGATAGTTTGCCGTCAAGAATGAACTCTAGAAACTTACGATAATAGTGTCTATTATTTCCTCATCCAACACTGTATTAGGACTTACCTTATCTAAGTCAGTTTTCAAACTAAAGAGCACGCATTTGGTGTTCAATGGTTCTGGATTTAAAGTTATTTGATCATGATGGATTGTTTATATTATTAATATAGTTTAATCGGACATTTGCCAACATATACAAAATATTTCGAGAATATAAATCAACTCTCATAATCAAGTATAAAACTTAGAGTATACACCAAAATTCATGTTTAGACCAAAATTAGAGCTAGGTCCATGTTGAAAAGTCAAACTAAATCTGTAACCTAAGAAAATAATCCAAGCCTAAAACTAGGCCTGAGGAGTCAAACATGGTTTTAAGACGATAAAACCACCACACACAGACCTACACTACACAAAGGTCTAACTGTTTTGCCTCCTCTTTCAAGAGTTTAGTCCTTGATCGCATCATGATTTCCATTTGTCAATTAAGCAGCAAAACCTTAGCCTTATTTAAATAAGAAGAGTTTTATACTCAGTTTTTGTTAGTACAAAAGGCATATATTTGACTCTTCCCAATTAAATTTATGATTAGCAATTTTAATTGTTATAAACAAAATGTTTCAGATATATGTTCTAAATAGAAAATTCACATTTCATTTCAGTTATAAATTAATAAAGAAACAAGTTTATAGGACCAACATAGTACTTACTCAGTTATTCAATACTAATTTAACCAAGTGCACAGTTTTAATAAAACTGTAAATGAGCCTTGCAATTCCATAATTATCAAATATTTTTCGGGGATCCAGATTAAAAATTTTAAGAAACAGTAATAACACTTTTTAAATGATTACCACTTTTAAATTGTATTAATTAAATATTGACATACAAGTGTATTCTATTCAAAACTTGAATAAAACTTACACAACTTACAAACTTATATATATTATATATGAAGTTATATATATATAAACTTGTATATTTAAGCCTTGTTAAATGTTGTCACACATTACCATAGTATATGACAGCCAAGAAAAATGATTAGATAAAATTCACTTTTAGGATTGCTTTGAAAAGTAAAGATCAATCACAAAATTGGTTAAATTTTTTACAATAACCATATTTTTACTCTATTCAATGACTTATGCTGTTTAAGTAAAATTATTAATTTAATTTAATCATTTAAATTCAAAAGTTTAACGTAATCACAGCCATTCCATCTTGGTTCACTACTCAAACTTGATATGTGTTGACTAAAAAATAACATAATATAAAAAATGTTTTGTAAATTAATAATCATTATCTTAAATAGCTATTTAAAAAAAAAATAATAATAAGCCTTATAGTTGCCTATCATTTTTTAGTGACTGAGGAAGTGAGTATCTCAGTGCTTCATGCTGTCTACAGACTAACTTTGTACACTACACTAAACCATACATCTGTTGAATAATGATTCAATGATGAAACAATAAATTATTAATTAACAAAAATATATAATAACTACTGTGACTTCCACTGTTGTAAAGTCAGGAGTTTAATACAATATGCCCTGACACCATCCCCTCTATAACCCATGAGATAATAAGTCTTAAAGTTCTCTCTCCATACACCATGTGCTACCAAACAACCTATAGTAACAAGTATTATGATATATTTGATTTAATTATAAGATATATATAACTAGTTTTAAACTTTGTAACAACCTGAAATTTGAATTTATAAATAAATGTATTCAGGGTACCACATCATAAACCACCATACCCTAAATGCACCCTTTTAAAAATAAATCACCAAATAATTTTAAAAATAGATATCAAAATTACCATAGACCATAGCTCAATCTTATTACATTCATAATCAATCATAAATTGTATTTACCATGCTCATCAAAATAAATGTGTATCACAAACAGCAATTTGTGTATATAAATAATATGAAAATAAAAAGTGCAGTAATAATTGACATCCTGGTTACTATGGTTCACACACAAAAAAAGAAGAAAAACAAGAACAGGAACAGGGAACAACAATGATGAAAATCATTCTTAGATGAGACCTGACGGCATTCGCACTCTTTTTTTTTAGTTCTGCATAAAATTCAATTTAAAGAAAATCAAGAGGAAAATAATGACCAATATAGTAAGAATTAACTGTTTTAAGAAGAATTGGTGAGTCAAAAGTAAATTTAATACCTTGAAAATATTGTGAAATATACATCATAAGTTACCTACCTCATATTGGCCAATCTAAATATACTCCAAATTTGAACATTCCACAAACTGTGATTTTATATATAAACCCAATATCACCCATACTGCATCCTTATTGTATCACTTATTCATCCTAGTCATCCATCCTCAATAATCATTTAACCTTAGTGTTTTGCTGAACAACAATATGTCCTAGAGATAAGCCTACAGTCACTGAACTCCAATTAACAGTGAAAGAAATATAATATAGACTACATACAAAGATTTTAAATAACAAAAGCGAGCCGAGGCAAAAGATAATTTAATCAGAATACTTGAAAGTTCCTTTATTAATTTTGTATTTTTCTGTACAAGGGAAACTGTATATCAACCCATCAATTACTTAGAATTAAGCAAACAAAATCTGGTCACACATTTCCACTGACTTTTATTTCCTTAATTTAACTACAACTTATACAATGATATTTAAAATTATTTGAATTGCTGATATTAGTTATGATTGTTCAGTTTAAAAATAAAATTAGCTTACAATGTGATTAACCTATATGTTCATAATTTGTAAACTTTTAGTGGCTCACTTATAGTGAGTACAAGTGTGGCAATCTAGAAGCACGCCAGCTGGATCTGTAACTTTCTTCATCTAGTTTTCAATTATATTTGTCTCTTTCATCTTTCATATCAGGTCTCCCGTGCCCAACTCTTGTTCTCTTCCAGCCTTGATGCTATTAAAGTATATGAGGACTAAGGGTTTCAATTTCATGCTCTTTTTTTAAGATCTAAAAACCTTTAAATGACAAGGAAAAAATTGTTTTCATCCAACCAACCAAAGTTGTTGACAAACCCATAGTTTTGTGGACTGGTTAGAAGACAAAATTATATATTCTATGACAATATTTGTACCCAACAACAAACAATGAGTTATCACAAATAAATATTGTAAATGTAGCCTTTCCTAACCTGAATTATCCCAGCTTGCATCTGTTGTGGCGACCATTTATTTAAAGGCCTAGATGGCTGTGATGTAGATATGAAATGTCCATATAGAGGAGCTTTCTGCAACTTGTATTCAGTAAGTCTTCCAATGTAATATTCAGTCAACGGTGGTAGAAGTGAACCAGTAAGTGTAACGTTACCACCTTCTTCACAGCGTAACTCTCCTCCTCCAATATATAAACGCTCTGGTACTACGAGAAAACTTACCTGGAATAAATAATGATAACTCAAATATTTGATGTATTAATATTTGTAAACTGTGCAAAATCATTGCTTATACATACTTTTTCATATATTTATCCTAAACAATTTTAAATAATAAACAAATTCATACATATACAGTTACATAAATACAAAAAAACTAGTCAAATCAAACCCCTAACAACTGATGGGTTGGTTTTTGTAGGTATGATTTACCATATAAAGCAATTTCTTTTTTTTAATGTTGATGTTCTTAAATGATATTTCTGCAAAAGGTTACAAATATTACAGAAACAGAGTTTATAAAAATATATATCTTTAATTCAAAACAACAGCCTGTGCACACACCCAGGGACCGACATGTCACTCACATATCCACCAAACTCGGCTCTTACTACATTCATCAGCTCTTTCAGTACTGCTTGTCAAGTATAAAAGAAACATCTCTTTTAATAGAGTCCTATAAATATCATATATACAATGTGTATGAAAGGGTTTGCATAGTATGTAAATTGTTATATATTTTTTATCACTAATAAATACGTGTTGTAAATATTTGTATATTTTTCCTTAAAATAACTGTCATGAGTGGTCAGTTTCCTTAATTCTTGCACGGGTTCTAGTGTGAGATAGATCTGTAGTAGGATTGATTAACAAAGCGTAGAAGATGAATGTTCAAATTCTAAATTAATTTGTATTTAATTTAATTTTAGTTTGTTTTTTACAATAGTAAAAATTTCAAGACTATAAGTTTATAATTTAAAAACATTTCTTTGCTGTCATAAAACACCTTTTAAATTTTACTTCTTCTTTTTATGTTTTGCAGTGTGTATATATATGACCATGTGGCCCAGCCAAGGAGCCCACCAAACAATGGGCAAGGTCGGTCCATTTTCGGCCACGTGCTATATAATTAATCGGTATGCTTTTCGGCCACTATTAAGGCTTTATCTAGCTGTTATGTCTTTTTTATAAATTATAATTATTTCTGTATTCTTCTAATTCGGCGCTAAAATAAAAGAGAACATTTAATTTAACTTGCATTGCGTGCGTTCATTAGCGTCCTAACCCGACTCCTTGGCCCATCCTGACAAGATTTGGCTAAAGTGTACGCTGTCTCCAGCCAGCCAGAGCTTCCAGCTGGTCAAAAGAAGTGGAGACGGTCACAACCACTTATAGTAAAACAAGAAAATTGTTTATCAGATAAAAAACACAAATCTCTTACATAAATGAGTCTATATATTTTTTGAATGTATCGTAACAGATTCTATTGAGCATGTTTGGCAGCTTTGATTGCAATGAAACCAAGGTCTAGTGCAAGTTAAAGGCTGGTTTCATGTAAAGTTTTGTGCCCATATTTTGCCCCCAATATGCAATCCAATCCTGTGTTTGCAATGCACTTGTAACAATGGGTAATGTGTCCTGCAATGTTAAGACTATGCTCTCGCAGTGTTTCGATATCATCTATATTACTAAATATGAATCAAAATGATATATGTGTCATTGTTCCTAGCACTCGTTTCATAATTCTTGAAGATAAAAAAAGAAAAGATGTGACAAAAAAAAAGTATTGGATTGACTAAGGTATCTTAAAAATGTATATTTTCCACATGAAATGAATAGTTACACACAATTTTCAAGAGGCTGCAAAATAATCTGATAGTTTGTGAAATGTTTCAGAATGAGACTTCAAAATTTATAAGTTTGTTACATACTTCTTCTAATAAGCAGAAAACCAAAATATAACTTTGTATTAAACTATTTTCTTCAAAGTAGTGAAGAGAATCCTAAGTACTGTCGCTCTGACATACTTTATTAGATGCCCTAATTGTTGGTTACACATAACCTGCTATGTCTAACCACTTTATTATTATTATTATTAAGACTGGGGAGAGTGTTTTAAAAGCGCCTCCTGCACTGCGACCTAATTAGATCTTTTGGTCTTTTTTAGAATTAGATCCAGCTACACGTACGCCTCTCAGTCGTCTGTTAGTTTAGTTGAGCAACTAGAGCGAATCAATGAACTTCAACATTTATTCATCAACTGAATCAACGTATGTTTCTGCTGTAGCCTACTATTTTACTGTTTGTTTTTTACTAAATCTAAAACTATCATGTTTTCCATCATACTAGTCCATGAAGAGAATCAAAATAGGTCTAGAAGGAGAGGTGGAGTTTTCAGTGGGTGAGAATCTCAGTCATTCAAAGAGTGTAGAATAAATGTTTGCCCCTTAAAGAAAATAAATTAAACAAATTTATATATCTCTTATTATAAAGTTCAACTGTAATACTTACAATCAATCCACGAAGCCATGTAATACCATTAGTAACATCAACCAGCATTCTATCCTTAGTCTGGTTTGCTGTAGCTTGCACATAATGAAGTTTTCCAGAGTCTATAGTAGCTTGGTCAAAAGCTGTGATTGTTTCTTCCTTAACATCATCAGGCACTGCACTTGGTTGTTCCATTTCTAGATAACCATAACGAGGAGGCTCGACTATGAGGAACGTTATATCTGATGCAGGTACATGTGGCTGCTTCACCTATTAACACCAACCAGTATACATTTATTTTACCAATTTAATAGCAGATTTGTATATTTCAAAAAAAAATTGTAGAAACAAGTGTAACCGTGTTTCTTTTACATACGATTTTGTAAATTATATCAACAAAATTTGATCAAAATTGGTAGAGCACCATCTTATATAACAATGCTATACACATTTTAATGTTGTTTTTTTTTCCATTACTAACTCGTAAACATTATTCTTGGGGGAGATGTCAATCTATATATTTTGTTAAGATCCTTAGGAGTACAATTGTATAAATTTGATTAAAATAGTTCAGATAAGTTTTAGAAAATTATATCTTTGATTTACACCTCTGATATAATAAATTATAATCAGAATAAAGAAACAACAATGAACAACCTTTATCCATTGGTAACAATATTGGAGTGACCAATTCATTTTTTTATGTAACGTAATGGATTTATTTAAGTTAAACATGATTTAAAATATTAACTCATAAACCATTTTTGAGAAAATTTAATTTGTATGCTTAGTTATACGACAAGTATCCCTAGATTTTGAATAATGAAAATTATGTTTAATGTGCATAATTAGATACCAAAGGAAAGACTTGGTAAGCAAACCGTTTCTGAAAAATCAGTGATTAAATACTTTTTTTTACTAAGAACTCAAAAAAAAAAATTATCTACACAAATCACATAATCAATTTCTTTCGCAATGAATATACTTTTTCTAAATACAAAGTATCAAAGTAAAATGTTACCTACCTGTAAATACTTATTAGTCAAAGATACACTAGTCGACTCTTCTACATGAAAAGTTTGGTTATTAGTGACAATAAGGGGGTCCCAATAACCTGCAGGGAAAACTCGTACATTAAACTCTGCACGTGTGCTTGCTCCATCTACAAAAATACGTAGTTCAAAGTGATCCTGAACACTGGTAACATCACCATTATGTCGATACGATAATCTTTTCTCTACAACATCTTCTTGTGTAAACAGTTTTACTGGATCAACTTCTCCCTTCAGTTCAATAAGACCTTGGCTTGGTCCATTCATAACTTCAAACCTGAATAGATTTAAAAAACTTTAGGTAAAACATTGTACAATAAATATAATCAATTAACTAAATAAAAAATTTTAAAAACTTTAAACTAATAAAAATTGTTCATCCATAAAAATGTTAAAGCATGGGTTAAAATTTTGCACAAAATCTTCTTTTTTTATCTTAATTTACTTAGATCATAGAATAAATAAAGTTATATAATTGTGGGGGAAAAATACTTAAAATATTTGCGGAAATATGAATTGTGAAACCTCCAAGTCTACAATTTAAATTTGTGTCTTTTATGGATTCGAATTATTAACAATGAGTAAATCAAAATAAAGTTATGGCAGAAGAAAATTGCTAGAAATATTGTGCATAATAATGCACGAAAATATTAATAATAAAATAGGAATTGAATATAAATTGTTCCACACAATCAAAGAGAGAATATTATCTTTGTCAATCACATGAAAAGATAAGAATAGAAAGAATACCATAACAAATATACAAATAGATATGAGCAGGAGGGAAAAGGAATTGCTAAAAACAAACTGGAAAGAGAAAGTAGAGGAGAGAAGAAGCCTTGATGAAAGATGGTAGAAAATGTATGTAACAAATGGCCTATAAAGAATAAGCCAAAAGTCTGTCAAATACACTCGACTAACAACTAAATTATTGAAGAAATTCTTGAACAATTTTGAGCTGGAATGTGTTGCCCATATATTTAGAAATTATATCTAAAAAACGGCAATCACAATACTATTATACAAAATTTGATTTACTAAAACTAATTTCTACCAATTTTTATTAAATTTTGCTCAAATTTTATGGATCTATATGAGTATATTAGATTTTGAATTTGAATCTTATTCAGGTCCTTAAAGTCTAAATTTTGAAAATTCAATCAAAACCATAAGAGCCAATTATGTTATGATATCCTTCTCAAAATCATTTACAGTACAAATACCTGACCTGAAGAAATAGCTAAAAGGAAAGAAGCCTTTACCTATGTATGAGCAGGAGATGTTCACACATGACTGGGGGGAGAGGGGAGCTCAACAATGTAAAGATCTACTGTGTTTTTGGTCATGCCGTGATTAAAGGCATGAATGTGCAGACATACTGGCTAACAAAGAGTCAGCAGCATATGACGATGTCACTGGTTAGGGACTAGAATCTTGCTCACAATTTTCTTACTTCGACTGCGACGGCAATAGCACAGCTGATCATTAGTCCACAGAGGAGTAAGGAAGAAACCACGAGGAGTGAAGTGCCTCGAAAACCGCTCGACACCACTTGTGTCAAGTCCACTCAATTTATTTAGTTTAATTATTATGTTAGGATAATAGAATTCCTGGAAAGACTTAAATAATGTGGTAGGCCGTGGTCATTAAATGCTGAGGAAATTATAAGAGAGGAAATGCAGGAGTATCTGAAGTTTAATGATGAGCTAACTGTCACTTTGCACCTTCTCTAGACAAATTTCACATTGCACCCTTCTCACGTTACGCATGGACAAAATAAGAAAGCTAGTAGGGTAGTGCTAGCTGAGAACTCATATGCATAGGATAAAAATTTTTACTGGAGAACCTCTTTGTAGAAAATATAGTCTGCAAGAGAAAACTGTAGAACAACTGATCTTCGAAAGCAAATACCTCAATCAGGAAAGAATAGATCTCTGACAAAAGGACAATCTCTTAAGACTTACGGCCTCCTTAGAATGTCTAAGATGATGAAACTATCTATTTCCCAAGTGTGAAAACAATGCAATGAGCCTTTGAGGCAGACGTGCAAAAGGGATAAATACCCGATTGGAAGACATAATGAATGATATTTTATAAATACAGTCCTAGACCTAAAAAACCTGTAGTTGAATCTACTTATCAAGTTTACTTAGCTGTTAGGATTGTTACATGAGCAATGTCGAAGATACATTTTCTATAACAGATACAATGATACTAACTTGAGATTTTTTTTTAACTCTTCCGGACTCAGGGAAACTTAAAACGGATATTTCTATTTTTTTAATTTTTTTTTTTTTTTTTAATTCTTTAATATTTAGATTTAACAAACCTACAAAGATGAATCAAATATCAAACTGTTAGACTGTCTATTTTCCCTTTATGAAATCCATAAACAAGTACTTATAAAAAATCTGACGTAGGAAAAAAGTCACAAAAAAATTTTCAGATTTTTATTTTGTTGAAAACAACTTACTTGATCTGTTGTTGAGCTAGATTAACATTAGTATCAGCATACAAGTTGACAGTGGTAATATGTGCAGCACCTCCTTGTCTTACAACTAGCCTGGTATTGTTTATTATCTCAACATATGGTGGTGAAGCTGTCACTTCTAGCTTTCCTTCTGCATGATGGACACCATCACTTACCCACAGGTCTAGTCTAGTTTCTGTTTCAATGCCTTCATGTCTGTATAATACTCGGTTATTATTTAGATCATCCTGGAAAAGAGGTTTTGTATTAAAATTAAATAACTAATGGAATTCAGAGTTTTCATAGGTTTATTTATACTAATAACAAGGACCTGAATTTTGGTAGTACTCATACTTAAAAAACTAAATTTCACAACTTTCTGACTATAACAACTTAAGTCTATTGGTCATTGAGAAATTATGATTTGATTTGTCAGTGGCTTTATCTGTTAGGTCCAAAAGTATTAGAAAGTTAAAGACAACATCTTGTGTAAAGAAAAGCAATTTTTTGAGAGTAAGTGATCATATTTATATGATTGTATATAGCCATATTTAAATAAGACAGAAGGGAACAACGAAGCATAAATAGCTGTAGCTCCCTGTAACTCGGACCTGGTACCACCAAGATGCACAGGTTCGAGTCCAGTTGCTTACATTGAATTTTTCCATTCAGAAACAATGCTTCTTCATTAGTCCAATAGTCATAAAGTAAAGACGTTAAGCCACAAAAAAAAAAGACTAAACAATTTTATATTACTTTTTATATCACATAACGTTTACAACTTTTACCTGAGTAAACTGGAAGAGAGGTGTAGTTGGATACAAAGCACTATAAATCCCGCTATTTGAAATACTACTGGTTGTATAAATAATATCTGATGGTGTACAATCAACATCTGCATCTACATATTCTAAGTTATGTCCTGTTAGTAGCCGTTCTCCATTCTTTACAACACGGAACACTCGATCCACAGATCTTAGAGGTGGATTGTCATTCGTTAAGTTCACCAAGATCTCAAATTCACCAACCAGCTGAAATGGTTCAAATTATGGATGTAATTAGGTTTCAAATAGGAAATTTAGTGAAAAAATACACTCAATTTACTATTTTAATTTAACAATGACAAAATTGATTGTAGTATTAAATTTGGGTACAAAAAATACAGTTTGGGACATACAGAACTTAAGAATTGCCTTTTTTTCTAAAAGGGTAAATAATGTTTTAACATGTTCTCAAAACTAAATATCCGTTTACAGATTATTCTTCCATGCATCAAAATATTTTTTAAATTATTTTTTGCTAGGATTTTATTAAAGATGTCAGTTAAAATATTTAATTCTGCTGTCTGTATGGAAAAATATCAGATTAGTAAAAATTTATTATTTCTCGGAAAAAAACAACAAAATTTGAAAAACATGAGTTCAAAATTTGCTATTTCCCTCTCATGAAATACAAGAAAATTAGTGAATAGTTTCCAATATATTCACGTCTGTTATAACCTAGAAATCAAAATATATTACATAAAGAGCATAGAGAATCAAATACTCGTAAATACAAATATATTAACAGATGTTTATTACTTAATTTTCTTAGAAATAAATCTGTTGAAAATGCCCATAAGGCAAAAGTGGAATCTGGAACTAATAACTTAGAACTAATAGACTAAAGCAAAACACATTTCAGTGTTTATTTAAATTCATTACGTTCATTCATGAATTTTGTACGTTACGTTTTACAAGTGTACCAAACAGCAAGACTTTATTTTAATAATTTTCAAAATGGCGGCCATTGAAATATTTAACGAAAGATATCTCAAAAACCATTAACTTTACAAGAAACAAAATAGTTTTCTTTCTTAATGACAAACAATTTTTTTTTTTAGGTGAAAGGACAACCGAGTTATCGACAAAAAAAAAACACTAAAAATACAATTTCTTAATGATCGTCTACAATAATCAAAACCTTTTTTAACCTTGAAAGACATTATAGGTGTGGTAAATTTTATAATTAAAAGTTACTTAATGACTTCACCCACCTTATACGTTGAAAATTGAAAGTTCACAGGAAATTGTAGTCAAATGTATTAAAAACTATTATTTGAAGGACACCTTCAGGTCATACACAAAACACAAAATCCTGTACACAACAATTACACATGGCGCTTCACAAAGAAATAAATCACTTCACATCCTCAGGGGTTAGTCGTACCAATGTTGCAGACTTTTTTGTCCCAACCTCCTGAGCGCCTGACACAAGTCAACTGAACATCGGTAGGACTAACACCTGAGGACGCAAAGTGTTTTATTTCTTCGCGAAACGTCATGTGTAATTGTTGTGTACATGAGTTTGTGTTGTGTTAGTATTTTGTGTATGATGTGAAGGTTTCCTTCAAATAATAGTTTTTAATTCATTTGACTACAATTTTCTATGGACATTCAGTATTCTTCAAAGTATAAGGTGGGTGAAGTCATTAAGTAACCAAAAATATAACACCAACAAATTTTGACAAGTTTACTTTTTTTAAACATATGGTTAAATGAAATTCTCTAACAATAATTATTATGTGCAGTTTAAGTAGCTGTGCCTCAGACCCAATTGTGATTTGTCACAGTGTGTATTATTTGTCATATTTTCATTATTATTAATGCTAAAATAAAAAGTAAACTTATCAATTGATTTGTTTATTAAATAATAATAGTATATTTTCTTTGTTTCCATCGATACAAATGAACATAATTCAAAAATGTGTTGGTGTTAGACTAGTTTTGATTGTTATAGGCAAACGCCAAGAAATTGTATTTTTAGTTTTTTGTCGATAACTTGGTTATTTTTTGACTTACAGAAAAAATAAAAACCCATTTTGTTTGTCATAAGGATGAAAAATATTTTGTCTCTTGCAAGTTTTTGTAAAGCTAACGATTTTTGAGATATTTTTCGTTAAAGATTTTAAGTGGCTGCCATTTTGAAAATTATTAAAATAAAGTCTTGGTGTTTGATACACTTGTAAAACGTAACATACAAAATACTTGTACTAAATTTGAACTAAATATCTTTACTATTTCTGCAGCTGTTTTTTTGAAAAAATTAAAATGGCGGATAGACGGGAAATGAAGAGGAATTCGACTATAAGTTATTTCATATTTTTAATTGGTTTTGATGTATACAATCCGAAAATGAATACCCAGTCCACTTTTTTCGTTACATCCCGTATACATTTATACAGATGTATCCTGTATAATTATTTAAAAACAGATGTAAAGCATTTTAGAACATGTTTACTAGAAGTTCTTAATTTATTTTTACCTGAACAAACATACAAATTATTGCTCATCATTCTGGACCACCTTGTATAATTACAGTTTATGGATCATAATACTAATTACTTAAAACATTTCATAATTTACCAGAAAATCTTCCTCCCTTGTAGAGACAGCTACAAATTGAAAAGAGTCAGATTGAGTCTCAGAGTTATCATGTGTATACCTCACTCGTTGCTGACCTAACTCATCAGCAGTAAATAAAGTTACATTATTCCTTGCAATACTATTATCAGGGTTAAGCACATCAATCCATCCATTGGAAGGACCTCGTATTAGCTCATACTCCATTGAACTCACACCAGTAACAGAGACGTCTAAATTAGAACGAGTTATGAGTTGCGAGCCTCCTTCCACCACCTGCACAGACCATGAAATGTATTAAATTAATATCTATCGCATTTTAAAATATTGTTTCATTTAAATATTTTTAATCATACATAAATATTAAACGGAATTAAGATTATGCACTGTTAAGAATAAATGCTATGTAAAGATAATAATTATGTTCAGTTATATCTATACAATATTAATTTAGAGAACAGAATTTGTTAGAATAGTGATGAAGCAAAATTAGAGTTTATAATTCAAGACCGTAAACTATGAGGCACTAAATGGAAAATTATCCCAATGACTTGATTTGCTGGCCTACATAACACAATGTAAAAATGACACAAATGATGAGTAGGAGGTACAGAGGTTTTAAATAGCCATTGTTTTTTTAATGATTATACCCATTGATATTACACACTAATAGCCCATCTTCATGATATTAAAAAATTAGAGGCTCTAGTGTTGCCATCTAATGGCCTCCTTATGGTAAATTCAAGAACAGGATGCCATATTACATGATCAGACTCCTCCCACACCAGCTCATTCTGTGCCTGAACCCATAAAACTACACCAGTTCAATGGATGTGTATTGACCCTCACATGATCATGTGCTATAGGACGAAAGGGGCTTTTTGGATGATAAGCCAGGTGTTAAAGATTGGAAGCTATTATAAAACGGGTAATATGTTCGGGATTCTTTTAATAACAATCGTTTGTTCAGTTGACTATATTTTAATATAACTTCATTATCATCATTACTAATGAGTATACGTTATCAGTGTGCCCATTATCTAGACTAATACAATGGTTTTATATTCCTCTATTTATAATCTACAGTATACTTATATTTGATCATTTTAACTTAGACCAAAAGGAATGTTACAACAAGGAAGTTAGTTCAATTAATCACCCTTTATAAAGGCTGATCATAAACAGTTACACACACTTGCAACAGTTAACTTCCGTTGCTGGAGCTTAACCTTCATTAGGCACTGTTCCTGGTGCCTGGGACTGTGATAATTTAGTGATGTGACTAAGATGGAAAAAAAAACTCTGAACACAAGATCTCACAAAATTTGCGTTTACTTAATCAAAAGCGTTTCAACGAAATGTTTAGTTATTGTAGCTCATGTATCACTGAGGATGGCGACTTTGTCATTGAAACACGTTTGATTAAGTAAACGTAATTTTTGTGAGATCTTGTGTTCAAGTTTTTTTTTTTTTTATCTAATATTATTTCACAAGTCAAGCTCAATATTTATTTATATTATTTATTTATGATCTTACCAACATAATTATAATTATTTTGTTAGAAAACAAAAAGTAATAGTTTAAAATTAATTAATTATTTCATAAAATTGGTTAGAAATATTGAAAAATACCACAATTACACTTACTTGTTGTAATTCATAATTACCTGCAATTTATTATTGGTGAGCTTGACTTTCTCAGTAAGCTGAGATGGTGGTGAATGTACAAACAAAAGTGTAGATGGTGCAAGAGCTTGACATTGCGGTGCAGATACTCTAAAAGTTATCCCATCCCTTACTGTTGAGTATGCAGTTCTGTTGAGTTTATACTTCACACGTCCTTGTATAATATCAACTTGTGTAAAAGTATCTCCAACGTGTAGCACGATATTCTCCACTGATACTGTTCCATATCTAGGCACTCCGACCACTTCGTACGATAAATTTGCAAGATCAACAGACAAAGGTGTAGTTGTGTATAACAGATGTTTGTCAGTAATTACTGCCTCACTGACACAATCTAGAAGTAAAGTTTCATGTTTAACTTTAAGCAAATGGATTTCTATAAAGGTTAATCTGAAGTCGTAAATTGTTGAGGAGAGAACTTCCCTGACGCTCACTTGGAACTGAAACAACATAATTTTTTTTTTTTTATTTATGTCTGATTAATGTGCTAGTTAAAATTTAATGCTCTTAGCCTGATTTAAAACTTAATCTTGAACAACAGAACTCATGAAATCAAAAGTTCATGAGGAAATGTTTACCAAAACTGATGCTTAAAACCAGCAATAACAAATAGTTTTCTAAATAAGACATTAAAATGCTTGGATACCTTGATGTTGCTTTATTACAATATACAACCCACCTGCTATAGTTTATCACAAAGTGGTGATATACCTTATTCACAGCGAAATTTGATTTGAAGCAAAATGATTCATTCTAAAATCAGACTATAGTTTCAGAAATGTTTATAAAGTTATTTAAACCGAATAAGCCTCTAAAACTAACACCAAAATATTTGTTTGCTAAAACTTCAATGACTTAGAGAGCTGTTAAACAACATAAAAACAAGTTTGATTGATAAATCCATCATGGTACTAACCTTGCAAACCACACCACACTTTTGTTGTGCCTTGCAAACCACACCTTGCCTAGATTTACTTTTACTTGTTATTGTTCATATCGTTCCATACATAGCGACTGTCTTAATAGACCTTGGTGTTATGTTTATCCCTGCAAACCATGCTTGTAGCACCTTTATTCAATCCTGGTGGACCTTGCTACTGTGTGAATATAGGATTAAACGTAAAGAGCAACCAAAAATTAAGGTGGAATATTTTGTAATTGCTATGATGATTAAAGTTAAATAGCTAATACATACTTATTTAAGTTTTCATATTTATTTAATTTGATCTAAGCTTTATAAGTTAATCTAAAGCTTAATTAAACAATGACACACTCTTACCTTGAACATATCCTGTGATGGACTCTCTTGTGTATGTACATAACGAACTTGTCCCATAGCAACTTGTTGGCTAGTAAAATGTTCTACAGCTTGCCAAGCTTCTTCTCCATCTTCGACTGTTCTTTGTCGTTGTATCCAGCCATACTGAGGTGCTGTTACTATCTGTAATTAGAGATATTCATAGTTACAATAGTCTCCAGTCATCAAGTATTCATTTAGAATTTAAAACATTTATGTTCATAAGAACTCATCTCTAAGAAATAATACTTCAAAATTGCAATTAAAAGCAGCAATAATTTATCAATACTACTAATAAGTAAGGGCACTATTACTTCAAATATATAATGACAGTTATTATTACTTTAACAAATGCTACTATTGTAAATATGACCTTTGCCCGAGTTAAGAAATTAGTTCATAAGAATTTTACTTAGCACAAGAAAATATAACACAAACTTAGAAAATAAATGGTGTACAAATATTGCATAAATTTTCTTTCACATACATCAAAATAAAATTCATCAATCAAAAAGTGTTTGGCACCAACTCACTTAAAATTTTGGTTCAGAGATTGTCTACCAAATGAATTATGTATGTCATTTATTGAAGTCAAATTGTAACTGGCTCAAACCTAAACTGATTAAATTTTAATAGAATGAAAGTTTATGAAAAAAATCAGTATGCCAAGCTACTTGTAAAAGAAAATTAATTATTTCCATATTGCCTTTCGAACTACTAATTTAAATTGGTTTACATACCCCTTCAAAAATAGTTCAATTTCTTAATTATTGCCAAAGCTGTTTCGCCTGAACAGAAGGGATCCTCAGGCGTGCACACAACAAAAAAACACATTCACTACACACATATACACATATATGAAATTCCATACCAGATTGGTATTTGTTAATGTTATATATAAATTAGTTTCTTGATGTGGCCATATCCTTCCACTTCTAGTATAATTGAACAAACTAGGAGTTTATGTGGATATGGCCACATCAAGGGACTATTTTTCATCTGACATTAACAAATATGAACCTGGTATATAATTTCATATGTATATGTGTATATATATCCGTTAGTGAATGTGTTTTTTTGTGTACATGTGCTACCCCTAAAGATGCTTTCTGTTAAGGCGAAACAGCTTTAGCAATAATTAAGAAAGTGAACGACTTTTGACAAAGTATGTAAACCAAAGAAAATAAATGCTGGCAAGTAAATTAGAAAAAAAATTAATAAATTCAACCACAGTAAGGAATTACTTTTTAACCACAAAATTTATTTAGAAATTCAGTACAAATCACTAGAATAACCATGATTTTAGTTGGATTTCAGTCAAATTTAGCAAGGTTTTACAATCTGTTGAATATGTTACAAATAAAGATAAAAAAATGAAATATATGAAAAGAATTTATGTGATAAAATGGAAATTTGTGTTCTATATTAGTTTATAACATGAATGACAAGTTTTATTATTACACAATATACATACCTGGTACTGAATTTGTAATGTTGGATCATCAGCATTGGTGGTGAAACTGAGATTTGCAGGTGTAATCCGTACCCAAGAATTATAAGTCAAAAATGCTCCTGTATTATTTTCCAACCTTAAAACCAATGGATAGACAGATATTCTTAAAAATGCAGCTGCACTGGTCTCTATACCATCTGACACCTAAAACCAAATAGCAAATACAGGTAAGATTTTTACATGCATTAATTATTAATCATCAATTAGACAGTATCAAACATCATCTAGACAGTATACCAAACACACAGAACACAATTCTCACAAAAAATATATGCCTAAGTATCAGACATGTTTCAACGACAAGGTTGTCCTCTTCAGTGATACACGAGCTACACCAATCAAACTATAACTTGTGAGTTATAGTATACTGTATAATTTTTCACATAAGTCAAGCTCAACATTTAATATCAATTCTAGAATTACTGTATTTCTGAAAACAGAGCCATTACTATACCCTCTTAACTTAATTAATAAAGCTTGTATCCAAGTTAAAACAACTTAAAATAGTTAATATAAGACATAAACTCGATAAAAATACTCCAACTTTCAGAAAACATAATATAATTACAAAAAAGCTAAAACTACTTATTTTGGTGAAAATAATTTTTCTATTAAATAAAAATATTCAGCATATAATTCATTTTTATTTTTAGTCTATTAACTTCTAAACCGTGACTTTTCTTAAGCAAGTATTTTTTCAATGACTATCACACTTTACTAAACTATTGGAGTTATTTTTTAATAGACTCCAGGCATTCCCATTGATTATCATCAATATAATCTATAATAATATATGTAGGTCCATAGTTATCCATCATAAGTACATTTTCAATGAAAAGCTTGAATCTTGATATATTCCTATATTTTGGGTAAAATTAATAATTTATGTTTTTGTTTTAAATTTATTTAAGATGGAAGTAAAATTCTGTAATATTGAAATTGGATTTCTGGGCTGTATGTTGCATCATTTTTTCAACATTAATTGCAAACATTTGAACCATATTTCAATGGTTGTTATCAAGGCTTTGTTTAGGAGTCTAATACACTCAATGAAAACACTAAAACAAGACTACCGCAAACCATTTGTGCTAGCCTTACTGATGTTTGGGTCAACATGGACAACCAATCAGAGAAGACAGCAAGGAGGTAAGTCTATATATATATATATATATATATATATATATATATATATATAAGTCCCTATACACAAGCGGACTGTGAGTCTTATTTCAGTGTTCATGTATTACACTCCTCAAGAAAAGCCTTAAGAAAGACCGACCATTAAAATATGGCTGAAATGTCAGTAATTAATGTAAAAAAATAACAACACTGTATATAGCCCAGAAACCCAATTTCAATATTCAAGTGAATTTCCTTACATTTAAAAATAAGTTTAAAAACTGTTTATTTCTTTTTACTCAAAATACTAAAAATAAACTAATGATACATAACTATAGACCTAAATAGATTATTATCTTTTTATTTCATAAATTTGTTTAATGACACATGAGAGAGGAGGGTTGAAATTCAGAATGTGTATTATAAATTAGAATAGTATACTGAATTATTCTAATAATAATTAGAATAGTATTAGGCCTATATTAGCTAGAACTTTAATTTTCAACTTAACTTGCTATTGATCATGAATTATATATATCACTTCTTTTTTTTAATGTTGGAATCTGAAATTCGTGTTGAATAATCTAAGTGTTAATGAAATAGTTAAGTATCCTACGTTGTACTATAACTAAACAAAAATTTTAAAAAAGTTTTTAATTCTTCTCATCTCTACTATTAAGCTTGAACAATAATTGTACAAGTTGTTGCTTTGTATATTCTTAGTCATTAAGGCGAAAAATTACCTGAAGAGTTAATTTGGTATTGCCAATCTTTGCTGTATGTGCATACACAATGACACCTTCGTCTACCTCAGCTTGTGTAAATGTTGTGATTGCTTCTCCTATAATATTGTTCCTCTCCACATGGCCTCCTCCTTCACCACTATTCCCTCCCAACACTGAGTATACCAACATGTCAGGGCTATTGTCAGGATCTGTGGCATTCACTAAGTCTCGTGATAACTTCTTACGTGTACCCTGGAAAATATTTCATAAAGGTGATCTATAAATTATTTCATAAACAATCTTTGCTGTGCTAAATAAAATAACTGACATGGTTTTATAAAGTTAACAAGGGAATACAAATTTCAGAATGTTTATATTAATATTAGATTTAACTTTGCTGCGAGTATTGCAAAAATTATCAATAGCCAAATGTGTTTATGATTGGGGGGAAATCAAACAAATTATTGTTTGAAAAATAAAATAAAATGTTCAATTGATGTCCAGGTTAATAAATGGAGATTGCTGCCATTTAACCATCAAATGTAAAATCAAAATGGAAGCAAAACTTCATAATGTTTTAAATAACATAATATTTTATTAGTGTGTTATGACATGTAGTTTCCTATACGGTAAAACTGAAAATAAAACAAGTGCTTTCATTGTAAATGGTTACATAATTTCCAGGATTTCCGACTTCCTCCACTTTCCAGGATTTTCTTGACCATAACATCTACATACAAGAAACTATTGACTTGATCCTGCATACATTTATATAAGTATAAAGTATAAAACATGAACATGAGGTGTTATACAAAATTATAGAATTATGGGAAACAAACTTGTATAGCTTAATATATAAAGTTAATATTTTATGCAGAGCTTATATTTTACAAACAAACTTGTTTGATGGAACTCACTTACCTCTTCAAGTTTCTTCAAGAAATCACATTTCTACAGAAAGCACAGACATGCTGCCAACTTAAAAAGTCATCATGCAAAGGTTATGAGTTAAGTGGAACACACTGGAATGTTAAACAAAGCAAACTATCAAAATTAATAATATAAATACATGCAATGTTTTTGATTAAAAAAATCATAGAACTAAACAAAATAAATATACACAATGAAAACAAAA
Organism: Aphrophora alni; assembly: GCA_963513935.1. NCBI lineage: Eukaryota > Metazoa > Arthropoda > Insecta > Hemiptera > Aphrophoridae > Aphrophora > Aphrophora alni. The sequence goes on from OY740770.1 coordinate 20,037,210, forward strand.
TTTTAAATGTAAATTAAATACAGTAGAAGCTCGATAGTACAAATTTCAAAAGAATTTTAAAAAGAAATTGTGTTAAGTAATTCGAAACAACAAAGTTCACAGTGTTGTGATTAAGATGCAATAGTTTGTGCTATCCAGGTTTGTAAATTACATTGTACAAACCTCTATAGCACGCATTTGTCCATATTTCACCTCAATAACACGATTGTTTTTATATTGTACTGAGAGGTGAATAAGAACACATTTTTATAAACATATGAACAGGAGTTTATTTTTAAGAAAATATACCTACAAGGTACGGAACACAATACAGTACAGTAAAAGTTAGCCTACTTGTAAACAAGTGAATATAAAGTGTTGTAGTAATTTATGTATAAATAAAACTTATAGTATTTTTCTGTAAAGAATCAAAAGAATTATTTTTCAAAGAAAGTACCACCGAGATTTGTACAATAAAATTCATTAATTTTAGTTTATTTATCTGTAAAAGCGCTTACACGATCCAAAGCACAATCTAGTTCAGTTATAAATTTCACAATGCTTTTTGTTTAAATTCTACAGTTAAAATACTACATTTCTTCCTTTTCCCGACATCTCATCAACACTTAGACTTTGACTGTGAGAAAAGTTATTAGAGAATAACAGAGAAACTGAGTGCAGAAGGTGAAGTGGTTGTGAAGAATACCAAGAGCAGGTGCAGCATTTCAAGTTACGACATGTATCTGAATCATTGTTTGGTTCGTAACATTCGGTATTGAGGTTTAGATCGAGGGAAATTCATGTTATAAAGTTGGTTCTTCATCTTATAGAGAAAATTTTTGTTAGCTTATTAAGGTTATTAGTCATTATAATTCGGACTATAGAGGGTATTTTTATCATTGAGTGTTATGAGATACTCACAGGGAATTAACAAAAATCATGATATCGAGGAATTCGTCATATTGAGGTTAGTGGTATTAAGATTCCACTGTAGTAAGTTTAACAACAATAATAATCATTTTTAAATATAACTCCTCCTTCCCCCCACTTTCTCACACATTTTTTGTCATATGTATCGTTTTGGGGTCAAATGAAATGTATACATGATTCTCCATATCACGTTTTTATGTTGTATAAGACTTATAGCTACCATTTTCCATTTGAATCCATTTTTGTTTTCACATGGTCAAGTAAAATATAATTGTTCATAATTTTTGTAAACACCGACTTCAGTAACAAAATTGTTTTTAATATTTATTTCCTATCTCCAGCTATTGATAAAATTGTGACCTTTATTAAATTTAACTTATTTTAAACATTGCCAGAAGCTTATCTGTTTAAAACTATTTATGACTACATCAGATTTTGATGATAATCTCTTTGGTGGAGACAGTTTTTTTTATTATAATAGCATCAATCCATTTTTAAATTATTAGATATAAAGAATCACAAATAAGATATTTTTTAAAAAGATTGGTATTAGATTGTACTTAAATTAATTATGTAGATCCTAGCAGATATAATTATTATAATAATTTCATAAGGTACAATTTTAGCTCCTAAATTGTAATGAAAAATGTGGGCAAGTTTAAAGCAGACACGTTTTAGCAACCTGGGATACAAACATTAAAAAAAATAAAATAAAGCATAATTTGTTTGAAAATTGAATTTTGGTTAATCATATTATACAATGATAGTTTACATTCATACAATAAACACCTTCATTGAAATATACAATCTTTATTAAAACTATTTACTGAATATTTGTTCTATGAAACTCTCTGTTTGAGTATTTGAACCCCAAATAACAACATATTTTTTTCTGTCTGATACGATGGATTTCCTCTTACTATTAGGTCTAATGTGTATAAAGTATAGAAAATAACAAACAAAAGAAAAAAAATCAACCTAATGTATAAATGATTACTGAATTTCAGATTTTATGGTGATTACTTCATGCTTCGAGCACATTGTTTTTCAATTATTTACTTAAAAGCAAAATTTAAATTCATTTCTTATGAGAAATCATTTATCCCAATATCACTCTGAAAACAACAATCATTTTTTTCCAAAAATTATTGCATTTTTTAAAAGTATAATTATTTTTTGTAATAATCAGTTAAACAATATTAAATCATAAAACATTGCATTATTGTCACCATGCACAATACTGGTTTAAAATAAGAAACATAATTTTTTTAATATACATAACCTAAAATAGTATTTATTTTTAAGTTATATGCATACACATTATTAAATCATAACTAAGAGAGATAGGCAGTTATTTTAACATAACCTTGATTTTATAAAATTTCTGTTTAATAAAAAACCAAAAGAAAAAGAAATCCATAACATTATAAACTTAAACAATTGTAGAGGAATCAGAAAAACAGTCCTGAGTTAAATACACAATATTTTAGAATACTATTATTTTTACTTCCTAGAGATTAAGTGAATAATGTAAATCACTATGTTAAGTAGTACTTGTTTATCATGGCATAAAGTTTTACTGTTTTTAAAAAAAACAGCCCATTAACATTTAGTTAAGTGTGAAGACAGACAACAACCATCATAAAACCAATTTGTTAATCTAAAAAACTACGATCTCTTTCTTTGTTGACTTTAATGTTTTTGGAATCATGTAGACTTAATTTTGTACAGATTTTTTAACGAACAACTAACAATAAAATTATTGGTCAATCAGAAAATTCTCTATACAATATGCTAGTTGTAAACAAATTGATGGACTCTATCATGGCCCCATCATATAATCTAATATAAGCAGATACTAATTATAGTAAGCCAAAACATTGGTTTCTTGGTCTTTGTAAGAAATGTTAAATTGTATTGGTAGATCAAGAACTTATCCAATAGAGTAAGATATATAAACAGTTGTTTCATAGGTTTTCTGAATCTCGTAATTCTTTATATAACTAATTTCTTGACGTCGACCTGTGTACATTATATATATAGTGTATACATTAAAAGGTCTCTACTCGCTTCGCTCAGTGCCTCGGCCCTGGCAAGCCTCGAAGCTGTATATATGGGAAAAAGCCTCCACTAACTATGCTCTTTTCCGTAACTTAGTCCTGGCATATTGAGACTATAAAAAATGTTACATTTTCATGGGAAGTCATTGTTCAAATTACATTTTAGACAATAATAACTTCACTATTTCTCATCACAGAGAGGTACCATTCCAAGCACAATTATAATCTGCAAATTTTTGTTTAATTTAAAGACTTATAAGCCATTTTGACATTTTCAATTGGATTTTTTTGAATTTCAATAGGGACAATATGAGGACATTAGTCACCTATAACAAATTTTATGATCCTATATTAATTTTTGTAGCCCCTATAGTGCTTATGTATAAATGACAAAAACAAAGGACAGATGGCATGTCAAAAATACCTTTTTCAGTTTCTTGAGGCTTTGAAATGTGAAGATCAGTTTTGTTGGGTTTTTGCATACTACAATAAATAAGATACACAGTCTGGTGTAACTATTTAATGTAAACCACATAATAATAATAATATCAATACCTCTTGTATAGGTCTAACACTATACATTTTAAACATAAACTATAAAGAACTTAACTATCACATAATGTAAGGACAATCTGGTCCCACCATGTTACACGAAAAAATCTGCACCGGATATCAGTGCTACCAAAATCATAATACATATTTCTGAAGTTATAACATTCCTTCCCCCTACATGAAAATTACAACTAATTGATAAAATAAAATTAACATCTTCTATACAAATTACAATGAAATTATAAAAACAATTTATCCATTTATTTATGTAGGTGAATATCTGTCTGGTTTTTTTATTAATGTTCTAGGTCTTAATTTTGGAACCGACACTCTGGTGGGTGTTGTGTTATCTGTTTCCACATCAGTGTTTTCCGATGTCTGAGTGTCAATACTAGGAAAACTAGGATTACTAAAATTTTCAGACGTTCTAGCTTGAACATTTTCACCACACAACATCTGATCAAGGTGTCGCCTCCAAGTTAAGCCTTCTGGAGTTTTGACTTCAAAAGTTTGTGAACCAAGTTTTCCTGTGATCACACATGGCTGCCATTTATGATGGCGAGCTCGGTAATCTCTTACGAGAACATTATGTCCTACTTCCAACTCCAACTTACGTTTACCTTTGTAATTTCTAATTTGTTTAGATTGGTTATTTTCAACTATTTCTTCTGTCATTGGTTTTAGTAAATCAAATATATTTCTTAAACCTCGATTGAATAGAGCTTGAGCTGGAGAAATTCCAGTAGTTGAATGTATTGAATTACGATATTGTAAAAGGAATTTATTTATTTGTACAGCAAGTGATGCACCACTTGGTTTGGTTTGATTTTTCTTAATGAACGTTTTAATAATTTTTACTGCACTTTCTGCTTCCCCGTTAGTTTGAGGGTGAAATGGAGCACCAACTAAATGTTGTATTCCCATACTTTGTAAATATTTTTGGAATAAGCTACTCATAAAGCAAGTGGCTCCATCAGAAGTTACAAATCTTGGCAAACCAAATCGTGCAAACGTTTCTGACAATTTCTCTATTACCACATCAGTTGTGGTAGAATTAACAATAAAATTTTCTATCCACTTAGAATTAGAATCCATGATAACAAAACAATATTTGTTATTGTTTAATGGTCCCAAAAAATCAATATGTAAACGTGTCCATGCTCTTTTTGGCCATGGCCATGGTTTCAATATTGACTTTGTGGGTAAACTTCTATATTTATAACATACATTACACATTTTAGACATAAGTTCAATATTTGCATCTAGCTTAGGCCACCAGAAATATGATCGGGCCAGACTTTTCATTTTATTTATTCCTAAATGATTTACATGTAATTCATCTAATAGAGATTGTCTGTATTTTTGAGGTATTATGACTCTGTAACCCCACATTAGACATCCATGATCAACAGTTAATTCATGTGATATTTTACAATAAGGTTTAAATTTAGGATCTTCAGGTGTCTTAAAACCACTAATTACCATATCCACTACTTTAGATAATACAGGATCAACACGGGTTTCTTTCCTTATCTTTTTCCAATCTACGACAAATGGACAATATTCATGTACATAATGTAAATAACCTAAACTATCATCATAGTTACACTTTTGATCAATATCTTGCGGAATTTCAACCCTAGAAAGAAAATCTGCAACATTTTTCTCTGATTTGACAAATTCTATTTTAAAATCATAATTAGATAGTAAATATGCCCATCGTTGCAAACGATTAGCAGCAAAAATTGGTATACCTTTCTTATCTCCAAAAATGTATGACAAAGGTTTGTGGTCTGATACAAGAGTAAATTTTTTACAAAATAAAAAGTCATTAAATTTTTTTATGCCATATATAATGCCTAATGCTTCTCGTTCTATTTGGGAATATTTTGATTCCGCTATTGAGAGTTTCCTAGATGTAAATGCTATCGCTTTTTCGGATTTATCTTCATAAACATGAGACAAAATGGCACCAATTGCTTTTGTACTGGCATCCACCGTAAGTTTCACCGGTAATTTTGGATCAAAATGAGCCAGAACTGGTTTTGAGGTTAAAATGGTGTTAATTTGTTCAATAGCTTTGTTACACTGATCCGACCACACCCATTTGACATCCTTTTTTAACAATTCATACAATGGTTGCAGTATTTTAGCTGCTTCAGGTATAAACTTTAAGTAAAATGTCACCATACCCAGATAAGATTTAAGCATTGTCACATTATCAGGTTTGGGAGCTGATAGAATAGCTTTTACATGTTTATCTGTGGTATGTAGACCATCTTTATCAATCTTATGTCCTAAGTATTCGATTGATTTTTGAGCAAATGAACATTTTTCTATTTTAACTCTAAGTCCACAATCTTGCAGAATTTTTAAAACTAAATTGAGCCTAATGTTATGTTCTTTCTGATTACGACCTGTTATATATATATCGTCTAATAATGCACCTACTCCCTCAATATTACACAGTAAATTATCGATTACCCGCTGAAATTCAGCAGGAGCACTTTTAATGCCAAAACATAACCTAGAATAAGATAACAATCCTATGTGGGTATTTATGGTAGTCAAGTGTCTTGACTTTTCAGAGAGTAATAATTGTTGATATGCATCCTTTAGATCTATTTTAGAAAATAGTTTAGCATTACTGAATTTAGAATAAATATGGTCTATTCTTGGTAATGGGTACTCGGTACCTTCTAGTACTGGATTTAAAGTTAATCTAAAATCTCCACAAATGCGGACTGATCCGTCAGATTTTAGGACAGGCACTATGGGTGTAGCCCATTCACTGTAATCTAATTTCTTTAATATACCTAAGCTAATTAGTCTATTTAGTTCCCTTTCAACAGGTTCTTTCAAAGCTAAGGGTAAAGTACGAGCTTTGAAAAATTTAGGACATGAATTTTCTTTAACCCTTAGTTCTACTTTATATTTATTGAAAGTTCCTAGACTTTCACTAAAAACATCTGGGTATTTATTTAAAATGTTCTCTACTTCATTTGGCATATTTATAGATTTGGTTGGTAACCTACTTAAACTATTACAACTTTGCTGACCAATAGGCATAATATTTTTATCTTGAAAATCTAGATGTAAACCTTTTTCATTTAACAACCTTAACTCTTTGAGACCCTCTCTACCCAGTAAGGGCGGACCTCCTTTCAATATCACATAAAAAAATAATTTGTTTTCAGGATCTTTAAGTTTGAGCCTACTGGATAAAGATATTTTGCCTATTGGTTCAATGACATGACCAACATAATCAATTAATTTAACATCATTTTCAATTAATAATTCTTGAGAAAAATATTTCTCAAAACAAGCCTTTGACATAACATTATACAATGAACCTGTATCAATTTCAACCTGGAGAGGTACATCATTTAAAATTAACTTTAATTTTATAGACTGAACTTTTTTAAACATCTTTAAAGACTTATTGTCATTTCCATCATCCTTTGTAACCATATTAAAGAAGGTATCACTTAAATTTACAATAGCCTGTTCATCCCTAGGATACTTATCACCTAACCTATCCGAACAGTCATTAATGTCACAAATTTCAGTCATATCACCTAGGCCTAAGTATTTATTTTTTGATTTAGGCTTATAATTACTGCTTTGAAATTTTTTATTACAAATAGGAGCCAAATGTCCCTTTTTTCCACAGTTGTGGCATGTCTTATTTTTAAAGTAGCACTTTTCACTAGTATGATTTAATCTTCCACAATGTTCACATTTAATTTTACAACTTGGATTATATTTATTAATTTGAACATACCTCTTGTTATTGCTAGGCCTACCCTTAACATGGTGTAAGTCTGCTGATTCTGCTTTAATGTTGAACTTTGACATCCTTCCATTTAGGTTAGGCTGGTCATGATCCTTAATTGTAGCCTCTCTAGATGCAGCCAAGTTGACCACCATGTCGAATGTAGTCTCTTTTCTCGTTGCATCTTCTTCTTGAAGTCTCTCTTGTACACGTCTTGAAGACAAACCAATGATGAAAATATCACGAAGTAGTATATTTAATTCATTTCCAAAACTGCAACTTGCAGCCAAACTCCTTAACCTTGCAGCAAACTCCCGTACAGTTTCTCCATTCTCTTGCACAGATTGATAAAATGTTTTCCTTGCCACGAAAAATGATTTTACAGGTGAAAAATATTTTTGTAAAACTTGAATTAGGTCGACATATTTTTCATTATCCGGATCTTTCGGTACACACAAACTGAACAAAAGTTGATAAGTTACATCAGCTAGTGACGTTATTAATATAGCTTTTTTCTTCGTATCATCTGTAATATCATTCACTATAAAATGATTCGATAACTTTGTTTTAAAAACAAAAAAGTCTGTGTTGAGGTGATCAAAATGTAGGAGTCCAATTTGAGACATCGTGGCTCACTTTTTTCATAACCTAATATTTTCCTCGTCGCCACTGTTGGGTTTTTGCATACTACAATAAATAAGATACACAGTCTGGTGTAACTATTTAATGTAAACCACATAATAATAATAATATCAATACCTCTTGTATAGGTCTAACACTATACATTTTAAACATAAACTATAAAGAACTTAACTATCACATAATGTAAGGACAATCTGGTCCCACCATGTTACACGAAAAAATCTGCACCGGATATCAGTGCTACCAAAATCATAATACATATTTCTGAAGTTATAACAAGTTTAAAAACAGAGGTGAAATTTTTGACAATTACAAAAAAGTGGGTAAATAAAAAAATCACAAATATTTTGGAAATTTTGACTGTTTGTCAAAATTCCAGTTCTTCCTTACCCAAACATTCAAAAAAATTTGGTAGCAAAATATTTAAGGAATGTATTCTCAGTGTGGAACACAATGAATAAGGAACACAATCTAAGCACAAAAAAAGGAATCATTAGCGAGTGACTTGAACTTATCTTCAAATTGTTTTAGAGAGTTTTATTTTAACAGACCATAACAATACCGTTTATAAAAACAAAGGCCTCCCTAAATCAACATTTTTATAATGTTATGGCTATCAATTATTTTTGTTTATAAAATTTTGTGACTGTTGTATTATTTCCTAGTAAATTCAAGAAGGTAAGGATCAACGATTTTATATGCATGAGATAGGTGTTTATTACTCCTAAATATATTCCGAGGTTGGAATAGGGGTTGTTCTCAGGACTCTCTCCTACTCAACAGCTAAAATGATTCTTTTGTAAGTAGGGAGCCTACATGCAAAAGATCTACACAACAAGAGCCTATACACTAAATATGGTGTAATGTAAAATACCATCTTTGTTTAGTGTACTATCAAGGCTATAGCAATTTTGTAAGATCGACTAGTATGTATGCAGCAAACGATAGCTGTTTAATTCCAGAGTATCTTAAGTGTGAATCAATTATTGGTGTTTAGGAAATGTCTTCTCTATTAGTTTTAATATAAAATTAATACTGTTGTAAAACTAGTCAACATTATTTCTATTTAATTTGACATGAACCAGAAAAATGAGCTTAGTAAAAAACTAATGAATAAATGAGTATAATAATAAACTAATTGAAAAAGGTGCTTAGTAATTACTGATCATTCTCCATAAAAAAGTTTTTTTTTTTTAATAGAGATAACAATAAATAATTCCTCAGTTATTTTTTTATTGTAAAGTTTGATTCATAACTTTGGACACAAAAAGAGCTTATGGTGTGGATCATTTGGTAACATCAAAATTACATGTGCATGCAAAAGTAATTAAAAAATACTACACAAACGAACAATTACAGATCAAAATATTCAGCTGATAACCTGTGTAAGGCGGAGAACTTTACTAGTTGGTATTAAAGTAATTAAAAAATAATATACTTTACGAACAATTAGAAATCAAAATATTCAGCTGGTAACCTGTGCAAGGTGGAGAGCTTTACTAGCTGGTATTAAAGTAATTAAAATATAATATACTTAACGAACAATTAGAAATCAAAATATTCAGCTTGTAACCTGTGCAAGGCGGAGAACTTTACTAGCTGGTATTACTAAGACAGGAGAGTCGTTAATCGGAGTAATGTCTACATGAAGAATAAAACGATGAGTTCCCTGTAAGTATCCTGGAAGAACAAACCCAGCACCTGGAGCTAACTCCAATTCCAGTGTGATACTATCTTGTAAGCTTTCAGAGCCATCATGTAGGTATCTAACCTGAAAATTTTAAATATTTAGAAAGATATATTCCTTTTTTTTGTGTGTGTTCTTTTGAGATTTATACAGTGTTCCTACATAACAAGGCAAGTTTTGATTGAACAGGCAGTTCATAGAATTTATTTTATTTTTTAATATTATAGTGATGTCCGTTTAACTCTGCAACTGCCGATCCGTTCACTCTGTAGGGTTGGACACTTTTCTAATATATTTACAAGCATTTAGTCAAACATTTATATAAAACTAATGAGACATGTTACATGCATCATGTACATCAATTTGTAATCATTACAATTTTTTCAGAGAGGGGAAAACCCAAATGTAAGAAAACCAATAAAAACTAATTCCAAGTTTCATGGACTATACAACGAATTGATTTACAAGATTAAATAAAACTGTTATATACAAAATAAGTATTTGTTTATACTGAATTCAAAAATACACAGTTTATAAAAGTTATTTTGGCAAAATAAAATAATATTCCGAAGAGAAGACTTCAAGTGAAAAAATTTTATCGACCAATGTGTTATAGTTAGACCTATCCACATCAATGTCTGTCCATCTAATAGTTTACTGTTGTCTAAATTGTTTTCTCTAATAGCTTATGAAGATTACGTGAATCTAGTTAGACATCATTAATTATAATTAGATAAATTGTGTACTAAACATACTGTAAATGAAAAATAAACAAACAAATAAAGAACTGTAGTATAACAGAGTCAAACTCAACACACATTCAGCTGTGAATTGTATAATGATAGCAAAACATTTCTTTGTTGAATGAAATTAAACTGTAACCAACAATGTGGATTGATATTAAAAAATTGACTCTTCCCTTATTGATTGGTGCTAAAATCATTGCAATACGATGAATATTTTATTTACAACAGAGATCCCAGGAAACCATTACATAAAATAAGATTTTTATTGTTTGGCCTGGTAGACTATAGTAGTAAGATAATCATATTTTAGCCATTGTAGAGATAAACTGAAAAAAAAATGTTTTATTTAATATCCTATCTTTCGCTTAGATTTTCCAAAATAAATTTAAAAATTAAGATACTCAACAATATAAACTCCATACTATTGATATTGTTTATTCAGACATTTGCCATCATTTATATAAACTAATACATAATGTATTGAGAGTATTGAATAACTCTCATTTACAAATCTAGAATATGATAAAAATGAAATGGGTCAAAATAGCCTAGTATCCTAGGACTATATAGAACACTAAAACTAGTAACCTAAGAATGAAATCCAGAATTTAAACCAGGCCTGAGTGGTCAAAATAACTAAGACTATATACAAACATTATCAGGAAATATATCAGGGTTTTGACTTTATAACGAAACCAAGTTAATCCTTACCTTCGAAATATTGTCTATTATATACATACACAAATGATGGCAAAGTCAGAAAATATAACATTACCTAATAATTGTTGTAAAACCAGGATATAAAGTTGGTATATACTGAGTGACTCAAAATTATATAACAATACTTCGAGAACTGATTCTAGAGGTAAACATAAGAAACAACCTTCATATAAACATATGTCCAAAAAAATTTGAAAACATAGGGGTAAAATATTTCCCCCTATTTCATAGTCCAAGTTTGGCAGGCGTAACTTCAAAATGAAGCATTTTTAGACATATGTGAAAGTTTTATCTTATTTTTACACCTAGAATCAGTTCCCAAAGTATTGCTGCGAAATTTTAAACCACCTTGTATTATTAACATTAAAATCAGTATGTTCTAATTTTTTTTTTTTTTTTTTAATAACAATCACTGCTCTCTTTGGGAAGAAATGAGTTTTTCTTTTCAAAATATTACATAATTGATTTATGTAAAATAATGCAACCATGACAATTTAATTATTTGTACTCACCATGTATATAAACCCGAGACTCCTGATTGTCTTAAAACCAAACTCCCCCCCCCCACGATGACCACCTCTGGTCACTTGGTAGCCCAATTCTTGTAAAAATTTTGTTTACCGTATAATTTAAAAAAAAAGAATTTAGATTGATTTTGATGAATTCTACCTACAAGCTTAAATAATTTCATTGGGCGCCATTCTGTGATTTTAAGCAGACACTTTTATTTTACCCGGAATCAGGATCGTGGATTTTTGTATAGTCACAAACAAACCAAAAATTAGATTAAATACTCAATTTATATATAACATTAATTGAATATTCTTCATCTGAAATACATACATTAATTTACTAGAATAAATTCCAATTATGGAAGTACTTCCTGAAAAACAGCATATACAATTCATAAAACTAAATACATAAATTTAAAAACAAGTATACTAAAATTCAAATAATGGGGTTCACAGTATATGACTGTCTTTGAAACTAGGACAAATTCACAAAGTCTGTTTTTTATATGTTAATATTTAAAGTTTGTAAATGATCTTTATTGCTAGAAGACCTTTCAATGTGTCTCTACTTTTTGATTAATTTACAAATTGATCATCTTTTTCTCAAGATTTTAACTTGTACCACTAGCATGTTCCTTTAGTGTTTTTTATAGTTATGTATATTACAATAACCAATAATATATTTTCATGTGAAAATTATGTTTGAAAAACAACTTAAGCATCTACACCAGGCCGCTGATCACTGTATTATTTAAATTCAAATCAAAACTATTGTGTTCTTTTAATAGCTTATTCGACACATCATTCTTGAAGATTAGCAAGTCTGAGGCGATCAGCCTAATAAGAAGGTCTCGTAGTGACGAGATAGTCAACATGACCACTTTCCCCGGACGAAGATAAAGTAATGAATCTACAAAAAGATTTCTGTTCCAGTCTAACTGCAAAATGCTGTGATTGGTGGGCCTTTTGGGCCAATTGGGGATAACATGGCGATTATATCACATACTGCTCTCTCTTAATATATTTAATTAGCACTATGGTATGATGTTTAATATAAGTCATCTGGGGTCGGATGGCCAATAGTGTTGGCTACAGCCATTTCTTTGTCAAATATGAACTGTTGGCGCAAGTTACGTTCCTTTCAGAGCGGATGCCCAGCGGTACTGGACAAGTTAAAATCTTACAGACGCCCAGATGGCAGTAGGAGTGGACAAACAAATGAACTGAATTTATTTATTTTTAGTGGTTTGATTTTGTCTGAATTGTGCTGAAACCTGTCGTTCAATTTTTAAACTAATGGATTTCAATTTTTTCTCTGGACTGTGTTGTATCAAAACATAGTAGTATTTTATTACAAGACTTGCCAAAACCATCCTGGGCTTCATATGGACTATGCTTTGAATAGTCTCATCAGTAAAAAAAATTAAAACCTAATTTGAAGTCCAAAAATTAATAAAATTATTCAGTATATACAAAATTAATCAGTATATCTACCTTATTATGATAATTAAAAAGTTTTTGAAAAAGTACTTGATTTTGTTTTATATTAAATTACCAAAAAATGTAGTGAGATAAGTTGTATATACAATAAAATTGTTTATTTTATTCATTAAAATATGTTATATATTAAGCTATATATATATATATATATATATATATATATATATTTACAGCTAAACCAAAACTCAACAATAACAAAATAATATCCTACTTTTTTGTATGGCAAAATAAAAGTGTTACTTAAAAGCCCATGATTTTGTTAAACAAAAAATAAATACCCACTACTAACATTTTAGATTGTAGTGGAAATTAATTCAGAGTTGTTGACGCTGCACGATCGAGATGGTGGCAGAGCTGACAACAGTAACGTAAGCGGCCAGTCAGGCTAACCATCCGATCTGTGAGGATGTCTAATTCGGTAAATATTCAGAGCTGACTGAGAATAGCGTATGGCCAGTACTGCTGGCCATTATAAGTGCAAAGCGTTAATATGTTTTAACCCTTAGCACACGTATGACGGGATTTCACGTAACCCTCAACTTGACCGGTAACGCGTATGACGGGATATCTCGATTCAACACTATTTGACTTCTGCAGGCATTTTTAATTCGTTTAAAGTCCAATAGAGTGCTGGGAAATGTCCTATTGTGACACTCCCACTACGGTATTTGTTCTCGATCACCTATCGTTGGTCTTTATTTGGTTGTTATAGCAACCATGCGCCATTTTGTGTTCTGCCCCAGCGCGTATAACGTGATTTCTCGTCTCAGTAAGCTACGATGGTCGGTCAGTTGTGAAATGTTTTGTGTCAGTGTTATAACCGCTATAGCTGTTCATTGTTGATTTGTTTAGGCCGTATTATTGTTTATATGTATATTTAGTCTATATCAGTAATTATTTTGATGTCCTGAATGTAGATAATTATTATGAGCAGTAGAAAGATATTTTTGATACGGTATGTTGATTTTTCTCAAAATCTTTTTTTTTGTAAAATTTACTTGTTTGATGAAATTCAGGTTATTTTGAATTAAATAGTAGGCCTACTTTTATATAAAAAAAATTAATATGATTTGTTTGTAAATATAAAAAAAAATATATAATCTGTTTCATAGGACGGTCAAAAATGTGAAATTAATTATTTTTTCTTGTTTTAATCTGTAAAAAAATTTTTTTTTTTAATTTTTAAAGCCAATCTACATTTTTTTTACTAAATATATCTGTAAGAACCCAAAATCAAATAGAACTTTAAACAATTACAAAAAAAATTTTTTTCCTAATAGCACGTTATGAGTAAATAGCCTAAATTGTTATTCAGCGTGCTAAGGGTTAATTATGGGGGAAACGATTCTTTCTTAAAATTATTTATTTATTATAAAAGTTTACAATCTTTATATATTTAAAATGGTATTGTATTAGTTTTAAAACAATATTTAACATTTTTTATTCATACAAATTATTTACTTGCGATTCGTTAACATTTTTTATCAATTTTGTGAACACTGTCTGTCCGTCCAAACGAGGCTTCATATATATACACAATCGCAATACGAGAGATGGCGCAAGTTTCCTGACGAGATATCTCACTTACTTTATATATTATACCACATACTTATCCAACTTAGAAACCCAATATGTGAAATGTTAGATTTTTGGAAACGTAAAGAATCCAACTATTGATTACATTTTACTATAATTTACACTAATGCATATACACAAGTTATATTAAAGTTATGTCAAGTTTTTAAAAAAATCTTAGAGATTAAAACATTGTAACAGTTACTTTATATAAATAATAATTTATGATATTTTTGTAACCCAATGGAATTCAAAAAGATCTTAATTTAATTAAGTAATGACTGAAGAAGTTTTTTAAATATTTTTTGGTCAGGTATAAACTTCCCATAGTACAGTTTTAGAAAACAGTTGAAATTAAATTTTTCATTTGATGTTATTTTCATCGACGCTCATTATTGATTTCGATATTAACACAAAAATTACTGACAAAAACTAAATAATTGTGATAAAACAGGACTTTCGCTCAGTCAATTAAAGAAAGAGAATTATGAAATTGATTTATTATGCAAAATACACAACTATGAAGATCTGTAAACATTTTAAAATCATTATTCTTTAAATTCCATTGTACATTTAATATGTATATTTTAATATTAAAGTATAAAAAATGTTATACATAGATATTTTGATGATACTCATTTTTTTTAGCACAAGTTTCCTTTTTATTTAAAGGAATAGAGTTTGCAAATTTAAAGTTACATTTATATAAGTGTTACATTTAAAAATTTAGTTGACTGAATTAAAATAAGAACTTACTAAAAACAGTAACAATTCTTACTTTGTCCTTTGCCAAGTCCAAAAGTGTGAACACCTGTTGCGATGGATTGCCACCTCCTCTCTCCCAGACTTCTACAGCAAGTCTGCCATGCTGAGGAGAGCCAACTGTTGAGAAGAGCACTCCTGAATCTCTTACCCCATACTTGGCATAATCTAGTATAACATTCATATGTGATGGAGTGATCAAAGCATTTTCACCCTCCGATACATGGAGAGGACTGAGTTCCACTAGTTCCAGAAGAGATGATTTAGAAAACACCTGTCACAATAGGATGTGTTCAATATTTCATGACATATTATAGTATCAGAAGAAACATTCATATTTCTTATTTTCATACAGCAACTTTTAGAATAATTTAATTTTTTAACTGTTATTTATTTCATAATTTTATATTTTTTATTGTATATTTGTAGCATGTGCATTTTGGAATAAACAGCTTAGACTGTGAAGGTTCTTGTTTTCAACTTTCCTTGTTGTTCCCTTATCCGGACTACACTTGCTCCCTATTGATCCGGATAAGGAGCTTTCTATTGTATTTAAATTTTTATTTGAAGGTGTTTGTTATTGGAACATAATGACTGATTTTGATCTTTCTTAGTAAGTTCCTAGTTTATGGATGCCAGATTTCTTAGTCAAAGGCAGTATTTTGACGTTTGGGCACACATTTGTGAATATTCAATTAAATATAAGAGAATAGTTTTACTTATTTATATTATTTTTCATACAAATTTAAATGATTTAACCAAAAATATTCACTTTCAATATAGATTCTGATATTATTTATTTATTTTCCTCCCAGTTTGTAATTCCTATATGCTTGTATTAAATAAAATTGGTAGACCTATACTGACAATTTTTGGATATGACAATCATTGATAAATTTAAAGTTTGTTATTTAATTGCACTGGTTAGTAGAAGGAAAAATAGAACGTTGGCATTTTCACAGATATAAAAAATTTGAGTTACCATAAATATAAAAATATAAATATTATACAACAAAATGTTTGTCTGTCTGGTTGTGTGATGACCACCTAGTGATGACTTAGAGTTTAGTGACGGAAACTCCTTCATCAAAAAATCATTAAAAACTCATCTGCTTAAGGCCTTTTGGAAGTGTGTATAAATAAAGAAATAAAAGGGCCCATTTAAAACAAAGTAACATAACAAAAAAATAAATAAAATGTATAATGAGGACAATTGATTAAAACAAACATTCAACTAAACAAATATAACAGATAAAATTAACCCTTTCAAAATATAAAGAAGACAACTTGTCGAGCACAGGAGTACATATATATGTAACTATATTTTAGCACCACACAAACAAAATTTTTGAATTTCTAATAACAAACTTTAAAATTTTATTCACAGAACTGGAGCAAGAAGAAAGTGTATTCTAAACATAAAACATCCAATTATCTTCCAGTCTCAGAAAGGTCCGTCTACCATTCTTCGTATATTTAGCCAACTTTTTATTAAATAGTTATTTCATTCAGATGACATAACATGCCATATCATATAAAACTAACAATAAAGAATCCAACTGCCAATCACAAAATTAATAAGTACATTTATCTTAGCACCACAACCCCTCATAGTAATTCAAACAACTGGAATATTAAATACTAAATTTATAATTTAACAGTTATATAAAATAAATTATGGAGCACCTAAATTTTATGCTCAATTTTGTGAAGGTGATAATGACCGCAATGGTTTTTCATTTTAAAACCCTATATAAAAAAAAAAAAATTAAATTAATTATGTATAATAACAAAATGTGATGTTTGTTTACAGTTGGATGGGAGGTCCTGTTATTTCTCATCACAGTGGCCTTTCTTACCAAAAATGTGTCTAATATACTTGTACAGAATGTTAAAAATTTAATATTTAAAAAATACATATTATTTATTTAATTACTTCAAAAGTTGACATATCTTACCTTATAACTAGTAGCAAAGTCATCTTTTACACAATGTGCTCTCTGACATTCACATCTGAAATCATCAACACCTTGTTGTACACAGGTAGCATCAGGAGCGCAAGGTTGTTGTATACATGGATACATCCAAACACATTCAGGGAGGATTCCTTGTGTTACTCTAGCATGACTGATGCCTAGCCTTCGTCCATCTACATCAATTCTTCGTATGCATCCTTTGTAACTTGTATCTGCTGCTTTTAAACCTTGGCTCAGAGCTCTTGCACGTTTATTTAACTCTATCCCTCCTATGTGAATCTATAACAAGAATAGTCCACAAACTTACTCACTTGTTCATGTTGGTATAAATATAAAAAAATGTTATTGAAAACAACAATTTGGCGTACTTTTTAAAGTATAATCTTTTATGTATAATGTAGTTGTTAATGATGTTTTTATTTAAGTTTTTTCCCTATTATTATAGAAGAGTAGTATTATTTTTCCTATGATTTGTTACATTGGTTTTAAGTTAATGATATTCAAATATCACAAACATTTTCATGAAATTGGTAGAGCCAATTTTGAAGAAGTAGGTTTTTTATAACGACGTCAAAAGTAATTTTTAACTAAACTTACAAACCATCGTTTTAAAAAGTTGTTTTTCACTCTTTTGAAAGGTATCCCAAACTTTTGTACTCGTACAATATTTTCTATTGTACACTATATTTTTTATTACGTGCTATGTTTTGTACTAATTTTTATCAGTCTAACAATTTCTATGAAATAAGTGCTGTTGGACAGCAATTTTACTATATAAAAAAAATACTTGTTTGGACTAAAAGGAATTCAAAACAAACAGAGCCACAAAAATTTCAACATTGATTTTTTCCCAACCATGATAATTACTTCTAAGAGTATTTTTACTTTATTATATTTCCAATAAAAACTAATATTAAATCAGTAATTGTTTACTAGTATTGGGAAACCCACAACTTCTTTACTGTTGAGATATAATGTTCGGTTAAGTAGAATAATAACATAACACAAAATAAAAATTATCAGAAAAGTAAATAATTTTTTTAAAACGTAGGCTTACTTTAAAAATCGTCCTCTGAAGAATCGGGCTATACTGGGCAGGGATCAGTTTCGTTGGTTTGTGGAGTTGTCTCTCTGTTGTAAAACTGGCTTATAGCTTTAAAAAGACTGTGAACACGGTGTTTGTAATTTGAAAAGAGGAGACAAAACATAACTTCTACAAAGTAGCAGATGAGATGGTGCTTTTGGCTGCCGTACTGTGAAACATTGGAATACACTTCTCGCTACATTCTTTCAATAGTTTGTTTGTGCATGCCAATGTCAGGTCTATAAAATTAACCAAGTGATTAACTGTTAAATGTTTGTAACCTTTGAACTACAAACAATTACATAATTTCCAACAGCCACTTATGACAGTTGTTTCAGGCAAAATATGTTGTTTTATAGTAGCTAATAATCTTTCATTTCACCTGTTTGGCACAGATTGAAAAAACTCCATCAGAAATCTAGTTACCTTCAATGATTCACACTCTGTTATATTTTCGGTGACTAATTTTTGCCTCGCCAATTTCAACAGTTTTTCCAACTCCACCTATTTGCGCAACAGATATTTCTTAGAAAGCAAAAACCCACACTTCACGAAAATTCAAACACCAGTTGACACACGTTTGACTTGTGCTAACACAAAAAACGTGGTTTTTAATTTGACCCAAAAAACCACAAACCTGCAAACTTCCTATCCTGTTAAGTTATGATCAAAAAAAGTACCTTTATGTTGAGAAACTACCTTTGTACACCGTTTCCTCGCTGTTTTTTCTTGTAAGCATCCAATTTCAATTCTTTTATTGCACCGAAAAGAAAAAAAGTAGTTTTTCCTCCAATTTTACAAAATTACCACAATCTGGACACTGTTTGACAGTGGAATGACAAGGTGATCATAAAAAAACAAATTCAAAGATCCCTGGTTTCCAGACAAAATAATGAATATTATTACCGACGCTACTTGATAGATTCCATGTTATACAAATTTAAACACACAAATTCTTTTGTTAAATTCTACAATTTATTGGTCTAGCCCACCATGGTTTCGCCAGTTATGACATTGATGAGGCTTGTAGAATTTAACAAAAGAATTTGTGTGTTTTATTTGTTGAAATATACTTGCAACCTGCACAAGAATGTGCTTGTTCATTTGAAAATGATGCACTCATGATCACAACTAATCGTTCAGCGTAGATATCGGTTTGGCCTGTTTAAAAGACCTTCTAACATCTGATAACAGCTTATAATGCTGAGCGTCATTGATGGATTTCCTTATCATTGCAACATTGAAATGTTCTCCTAAAATGTTATAAAGAACCCTTGTTTCACATATCTCAATAGTAAAGAAATCGTGGGTGACTCCACATATAATACAATTACAATTAAATTTATTGAACTATTTATTAGTATACGACCACACTGCAGTAATTGCCAGACCACGTATGTAATAAATTTAAATAAAATTTGAACAGAATTTCTCGCAAATATGTTTATTAAATCAAACAACACATTTCAACAATAATATTGCTATCTTCAGTGATGGTGAGATTATTGTTAAAATACTTTTCACTTAATAAACATATTTGTGAGAAGTTGTGATAGTTTTATTTTTAATTTAAAACAACTCAAAAGTGAAGTTCAATATTTATACATATGTAATAGTATTAGAAATTTTAACTGATCCGGCTTAGTCCATTTATACTGGGTTCCATAATTTAAATCACTATAATGATGGTGTTACCAAACTGGACTGTTTCAATTAAATACATTACCTTAACTCCAGAGCTCACAGTCCTGTCCTTTGTTTTCCTACGATTGTCATGTAAAGGAAAACAAAAGACAGAACTATGAGTTGTGGAATTAAGGTAATTTATTTAAATTACTAATTTTAGTTTTTAACATAGCCCTAGATTTCTAGTACTTTAGATTTCATAACCTAGGTTTTATTATTTGATAATAAATGTTTTATTATTTGATGCATTATAGTGTATGCATCAATACACTATAAATGCATATTATTCTTAGGGTTAAATGATGAAAAATGTGTGAATAAAATATACCAATATTTTGAACAACCCGTCTTTATCTAATAAATTTTAAAATATATCACTTACAGTTTCAGCCAAATCAAAGAACTTATTCTTGCTGCCACCTTGTGCATGTTTCATTGAAGCTCTCTGACCATCGACTGAGATTTCAATAAACGTTGCTGTGAACTGTACTGAGATGGTATGCCAGTCTCCATCTGATACTGTTACAGCACTATTTAACTCCACAGCTCCATTTCCTTTATTTAGAGCAATGCGGAGTTTTCCATTTACTAATTCAACTCCTACGAAATCTGAACGCCCAGAAGACATACCACTTGTATAAAACACTACTCCATGATCAGTTACAGTCTTCATTTCAAACTGCCATCTAGACAGAAATAATTAGAAACTTTTAGAAAATATAGACACTACAGAATTAACAAGATATTTTATTTACAGTAATAGCTTGGAGTAGTTGATTTGAGCAATACATAGTTTCCAGTAATTTAATACAATACTATAGTTGCACTAGAAAAAGAGACTAAATAAACCATGAAAGAAGACCATTTTATTATAGTCATTTTAACATTCATGTCGTTGAATTAAGTGGAGTTATTTCAATTTGAATGTAAGAGTAATTTTGTTGTTTTAATTCAAACAATAGCATAACAGAGCATTAAAAAATATGTTATGTGCTTAAAGATTTTACTTATACAAAGAGGACTTGCTGTGACAAAATTTAAGATATTTATAGTATTATTGCAAAACAGTTCATATGCAAGAAATAAAAATTCCTAGTCATGAATTTAAACACAAAACAGAACAAACCTTAAAACCTTATTTAAGAAATAAATTAATCACTAAACAAGCATGACAATTTTTTTTAAATAATCCAAACCACCTCTAAAATCTAAAAAGAAAAAGTTTAACAAAGAAATCAAGAATCTTTATAAAAAGATGAATCAACTGATTTAGAACTAGTTAAAAGTTTGAACTCAGCTGAATTAATTTGTTTTTTTCATGAAGTTACAAGTCAGATTAAGCGTAAAATGAAAATAATAAAATAAATCTATAAGGTGCAAATTCAATATTAATCTAAGATAGTGGTTAGCCAAAATTAAAAATAGGGTACTACTATTTCACCATTTTGGATTCAACCACCAGAAAAAACTTGTTTTCATAAATTTAGCTTTGAGAATCTATTAAAATAAGGACACCCTTCTTTGTAGTAAAGTTTTAAGACCACCAACTACCTCTCTAAAATATTTTCTAAAATACCCCAAGAAAGACAGAAGGAATCTGAAAAAGAAATTTTTGACACGGCGTTTGTTAGCGTGGGATACTGGTCACATTTTTTTTTTTTTTTTAATTGTATGTGACACATAGAAGTAGATAAAAATGAGCCGATTTTAATGCTATATGTACTGGTACACCCAACTCTTTATTAAAAATAACTAGATTATTGGCAAAATTGTAATTATGAAACATGGCCTCCAAAGAAAATTGTGATATTAGCATAAAGTCCTGCCAAGGTTGAGTAATTGAAAAGAATGAAACAAATGGCGCCTGACCATTTATTACATGCACAGCTGAGGCCCACGACAAACCAGGTTAATTACCATAATGGTATCAAACAAACTGTTTAAAACTGAATATAATAAACACAGTTCTTTGTACAAAATATTTCCATAATTCGAAATTTTAGTTTAACACAATTTGGAATTTCTTGCTCAAACAGTGTGGCTATAAGTTTCAGTATAAATAGAAAACAAACACAAACACAAAAAAAAAGATTCATAGCCTCAACAAAACTGAAATCTTTAAATACATACTTTGCTCCTGTCCGTGGAATAATGTTCGGCAAAGCCATATAAGCTCCGTCTTCAACAAAACTGATTTCTTTGTCATCACTAGCATCAAATTCAGCAGCACAATTCCATGTTACACTCTGAGCATCTGCATTTAATATCCTGTGTCTCGCTCGTTGTAGAGCATCTACACCGTTGTATAAGACATCCGATAAACATCCACGTAGCCATTCGCCATGACCAAGGAAGAGTTCGGAAAATTCTCCTTGACCACCGACATACAACCCATAGTGGATGTTTAACTCAAAGAAGCGTGCAGGTAGCTTTTCTCTAAAATCAATAAACATTTAGATATTAATCATATGTATTAAGGACTATATTTAGATATTTTGATATCATAACTAATTTTAATGCTTTTCTCCTTCCCACACATCAACTACAAAAGTTAACACCACGAGTTAGTAATTTACATAATAACTTTGTCAATTTGGAAAAAAACAAATTATATATATATATATATTTAAAATTAACAACACATGTGGAAACTTCAATTTCCAAATGAAAGGAAACACACAACTCCACAAGAAACACATTATTTACAACAAAATGATGTTTCAATGACCAAGTCATCATCTTCTAGTTGTTACATATACAATACCTTGTTTGTAGTTCAGTCAAAAAGATTTGTGTACATCTAACAACCAAAGATGATTAATTGGTCAAGAAAATGTGTTGTTGTGGGAAGTTGTGTTTCATTTCATTTGGTGAAAATATGAAACACAGGTGTACCAAGGTGGTTCTTAGGACTACACAAATAGAAAAACACTAAAGTTCAAAATATTTCGTAAATATTGTTCAATTTCTAAATCAGTAGAAAGTATAAAATGAATGTTGCAGAGGACGGATCTGTGTTGAGTGTTGAACCAGAGACGAATGTTTTAATATATATATATATATATATATATATATATATATATATATATATATATATATATATATATTAATAATTTAATTAATTTTAAGTAGGCCTGTTGGGAGATATAAATCAAGATATAAGTTCTACAAAATTGCTAGGATTGGGAATAAATATTAGAATTAGTTGGAAATATCATGATAATAGTATTTACAAAAACATTTTGTACTGAGATTTTCATATTGAGTAATTATTGTGCAGCATGACAGGAGTTCGGTTAAAAAGTTAAAATGAGCCTTATATGCTGTTTTAAAAGATACACAATCAGTATCCATTAAGTATTAATAAATGTATATTTTATACTTAACCCCTCAACATGGTAAGGAATCCCCTTGCAGTATTTTTGTAAATGGTTACAACAGTTCATTCAAATATTTATAATTCATTTATAACATCAGTCATTATAATTCCATCACTAAAAACAATTTAAATTTACTAAAAAACTATTAAAAGAATTATAAACCAAAATAATCACAGAACTTACCTATAAATAATTAGCCGATAAACATTCACTCACTTATCTTTCATAAACTATGAAACATACCAAAAAATTGTCAAAACAATCTTTACACGTAATTTTAATGGAACAATTCACTTTTATCTTTCCAAAACAGAACAACAATACTATAAAAACATGAGAAAAATGCTATAAAAACACTGTACTGTGTAAAAAAAAAGAAGAAACTTCTCCACTTTTATGACAATATCAAGTTACAGTTGAGGCTGAGTCAGATGATTAGCAGAGAAATGCTTGATTTCAGAATTTATTGCAAACTTAATAAAATGCACTGGGTTCAGGCAGACCATTTATAATGATAAATAACATATTAGCATTAGTAATAATAGCTTTTCTACATGTTCTATGTACTTTAAGTCGAAAAATACTTAAAATAGTATACTTTTAAATACTTAAAAGTACAAAAAATACTTAAAATAGTATACTTTTAAATACTTAAAAGTACAAAAAAATGCTTAAATACTTTTCTTGAAATAGTCACAAACATAGCCAGTAGAAATCATTAGCTGACAAGACTACTGCCATACGAGAAGTGACCAGCCATCCACAAATATATTGATAAAATAATGAGAGCATTGCTTAGCAAATGTTGAGGGGAATCTAAAGTGGTAAACAAATTGTGAAAAGAAAATTACAGCTAACAAGCAATTTGGGGGGAAAACAAAATGAACCTAACAACAGTCAATGTTCATTTTGATATCATCAAATATACATTCAAAAAAAAAAGTAATGAGCTATACTTGTGGAAATTTCAATAAGCAAATGAATTAAAACACAACTTTCCACAAAAAATCACTTTATTTGTGCAACACAAATACAAGACGACGTTTTAATAGTCAGTAGCATTTGTGTGCATATAGCTGCTGAGGACAATGATGTAGTCATTTAAACGTCGTCTTGAATTTTTGTTGCACAAATAAAGGATTTTTGTGGAAAGTTGGCTTTTAATTCGTTTGATTATAAATTCAAACCATAATTTTTTCCTTATTGTTTAAAGGGAAAAAATGTCTCAGTCATCAACATCATATAAAAAAAAGAAAGAAAAAAGATAAAATAACCTTCTAAGACTCTAATAGCGTCAGGGTCAGATGAGAACAAGAGTTGGTAAGAGAGACCAACTTTTGATAGGAAAGATAAAAGAGCACATCTAATCCAAGACCACATGAAAAATTATGTAGATCCAGCTAGGTTATTTGCTAATGATGGATTGTTTCTATTATTGATATGGTTTAATATGTTTCCCATTATTTATGTATTATGATAACTAATAATGTTTCGAGAGTATAAATCAACTTTCATTATCTAGGACATGAAAAAAATGTAGTCCTTGTAGTTTTCCTAATCACATTTATATGTAGTCTTAGTATTTTGACTGCTCAGGCCTGGATTCGTTTCTTAGATTACTAGTTTTAGTATGAGTTTCCAACCTGGCTCTTAGCTATTAGGCAATGTTGGCGGTTTTTCACTTTTTTTATGGTCTAGGTTTATCCCTTTTAATGAGAGTTGATTTATACGTTCGAAACATTGTGTATTATCTTTTATGTT
Organism: Aphrophora alni; assembly: GCA_963513935.1. NCBI lineage: Eukaryota > Metazoa > Arthropoda > Insecta > Hemiptera > Aphrophoridae > Aphrophora > Aphrophora alni. The sequence continues at coordinate 20,062,537 of OY740770.1, forward strand.
TGCATATGAGTGCAAACATTCGATTAAACCATATCAATAATATGGTTTATTACATTAGGTTGAGTCATAAACCTTTAATTTCACCACAGTTTCATTCATTTATCTTGGGGTGATTATAAGGAGAGGTTGATATTTACTTTATGACTGATAAATCTCTAACAAAGATATTTAGGGAAACACCAACCAATATGTTTTTGGGTCCTATAGGAAATATTTTAATTTAAAAAATAAAATCCAAAACCAATTTTTATAAAATAAAAATTCTGTGTTTTGGTTATATGACATTACCGCTAGATTTTTAGTTATCCAAAAAGTAGAAAAACTTTATAGCATTTTGTATATGCCAAAATATACCATTATACAAAAAATGAGTTCAATCTAAAAATAAGTTTAGGTATGAAATGTTTCATTTGAAATGTACTTACCTTGTAACATGTATTTGATCAACATAAAGTGTCATGTTAGCATCTATCCTTGATATTAACACATTATGCCAAGCCAAGTCATTTAGACGCAAACCTTTAGGTGAGGACACTTCCGACTCTCCAGCACCCAAGTTGATTAATACCTAGACATAACATACCAAATATAATATTTAGTAAATAAATGATAATTTAAAAAATCTGTTTTGTAAAAATGATGCACAAAATTTTGATACAATATTTGAGTATGTTCAAACATGTACATACAAATTTATTAAAAATAGGCAGTATACTAATTTACAAAACAAATATTTTACCTGTCAATTAAACCTGAAACAAGTTGAAGTTGGTCCATTATAATACTAACCCAGCCTCTCTTGCTAACTATCCTTTGCAAAAGTTTACTAAATCTCGTGATTGTACCTATTTTTTATCTCATAACATATAACAAGTTATCTCATAACTAACAAGTCATAACATATACAACATCATTCTGTAATTTGTTTTGATATCTCTTTGTCTTAAAAGTTGTATATATGTAAAAAGCCTCCACTTGTTATATTGAACTCGTAAATTTATAACAAAAGATCTTGTTACTGATGTGAATATAAAATTTTCTTGGATGAGTTAACCAACATAACATCACACACTGATTTCTTCAAAATCACAATAACAGCCAAATAAGAGCATTTGTTTACTGCAGTGAGGGCTGTAATTATATTGGTTTACCCATTAGTCTTATGAACATAAAGAGTATGGAAAAAAATTATTGCTTCAAAATCAAAGCATTATTTGTGATTTAGGCTAGACTTTATTGTGTACCATATGGTATACTAGAACAATACATTTTTGAATATATGAAATGGAGAGTATAATTACGAGAGGCGTTCAATAAGTAAAGAGACAAACCTTTCCAGGTTCAAAAACAATCACTTGGAAAATTTTATAACTATCAATATTGTGAGTTGGCAACATTGCCAACATTCTAATACAGCTGTTTTGTCATTGATGAACGTTTGTTTATTTTTGCAATGTTTTAAAAATGGCAAGTTCTCTTGAAGATTGCACTTTGGAAGAGCAATGAGCTGTTATTAGATTTTTGTTTTCTGGAGGAACAAAATCATCTGAAATTTATTCAAGAATGAAATGACAATATGGGAAAAGTTGTATAAACCGTGCACACTTTTATAAGTGGATAGATCGATACAAACTTGGGAGAACAAGTGTGAGTGACGTGCAACATTCAGGCTGACCGATTGAGGTTTCAAATGCTCTGATGGAAAACCTAATTGAAACTCTTATTCAAGAAGACCGAAGAATTACAGTGGTTGAAATAGCTGAAACTTGCCATACAAGTGTAGGCACCATCCACTCAATCATTCATGACAAGTTGAAATACTGCAAAACATGCGCACGTTGGGTTCCAAAAATGTTGACAGACAACCACAAAAATATCAGGCTTCACATCTGCCAGGAACTGAAAAAACATTACCAGGAAGAAGGAGAAGCTTTTTGGAAAGAATTGTCACTTGTGATGAAACTTGGATACATCACTTTGAGCCTGAGTCCAAGCGTCAAAGCATGGAGTGGAAACATGCGACTTCTCCTGTGAGTAAAAAATTCAAACCCAACTGAAAGCTAGAAGAGTCATGTTTACCATTTTTGGGGAATTTAAAAGGTCCAATTTTCTGTGACTACCTGGAAACTCAGCACACTGTTAATGAAGAGTACTACAGGGAAGAACTGGAAGCAAAAGTGAAGCCAGAAATTCTGAGAAAGAGACAGGGTTTGCAGAGAAAGGGAGTGCTTTTTCTCCAAGACAATGCTCGCCCGCACAAAGCTTATGAAACACTGGAAACTATTGAAAGGTTGAACTGGGAAGTCCTACCCCACCCTCCTTATAGTCCTGATTTGGATCCATCAGATTTTCACTTGTTTGGAGCTATGGAAGAATTTTTGCTAGTTAAGAGATTTGAGAACAATGAAGATGTGAAGACAGCAGTGCAAGTCTGGCTTCGACGCCAAAGTAAAGTTTTTTCACTGGAGGCATAAAAAAGTTGGTACGATGATAGGAAAAGTGTATAAATGTAGGGGGGATTATGTTGAAAAATAGAAAAAGTTTTCTATATATATAATAAAATACTTTAACACTTCGCCTATTTGTCTCTTTACTTATTGAACGCCCCTCGTAATAGAACATCCTTCGGAGTTAGAAACACTCCTATAATAGTACAAAGTTAGGGACAAATGTGCTTTGTACATGACAGATAACTAAACAGATTAAAAATAACATTTTGAAACACAATTATAATAGTACAGAGTTAGTGACAAATGTAGTTTGTGACATGACTGGTGTATCATATAACAAAACTGATTAAAAGTAACATTTAAGAAATACAACTACAATATTACAGAGTTAAGGGACAAAAGATGCTTTGCACATAACAGGTGTATCATATAACAAAACTGATTGGAAGTAACATTTTAGAAATACAACTGCAATAGTACAAAGTTAGGGATAAAATATGTCCTTTGCATATGACTACTGTATTATATAATAAAACAGCTTAAGAAGTAACAATTTCAACAAAATTTAGTGCTGGTTAGACCAACAAAGGTGAGACGTGAGTGAAGATCTTGTACGTGAGAGCTAAAATATTTCTAAACCACCTCATATTTTGACTAGGTAACATTTGATCTTTTCTGTTATTGATGCATTATCTGTTACAAAGTATCAGGTCATTATTTAATGACATTTATTTATTTTGAACAATTTTTAATTTAATTTAATTTGAACATGACAAATCGACCAGAATAGCCTACTACGCCAACATACAAATATTGAAATACTATCACATAATATGTCAGTTAGAGTTCTTTCTATTTGTTGTAAAACAGGAAAACAATATGCACATAAGAAAACATAATTTAAATTTTAAGAATTAATTAATAATTGAAACAAAATGGAAATGTAATAGTCAGCTTAGTGCAGTCAAGTATGAAATACTTTTGTGCTGATAGGTAAATTATTTTGGTTAAATTTTCATAATTGAACTGAGTAAAGGGCATTGTTAATTTTCATCATCTAGTGGTGTCATACACGATCAAAGTTGAATGATAATATTTTACTTCTTCACCAATAACTTTATTAAAAACATATAAGACGTTGGATTCTTAGACACTATATTTTACAAAAATTTGTTCTAACTTCTTTTATACTCTTCTATGAAAAAATCAAAATATGAAAATTTGTTCTCATAAGAAGTACTCCAAAATATTCAATTATCAATAACATAGAAAAAGAGGCAAGAAATACGAAGAAAGAAAAAAAGGTTAATATAAAATAAAGAAATCCAAATATATAGGCTATAAAGCTAAATACACAACAGACATAATTGAAAACCCCATAAAGTCTGGGACTCTAAAAAATAGGTATATTAGAAAAATTTCACTTTTTATAAACACATACAAACAAGCAAAAAATAAAATAATTTTAAAAAACCTGGTAATTTATGCAAAAAAGAGCATAAAGTAAAGACCCCTAGCCCTCGAATAGTTTCGGAAGAGAATAAGAGTTGGTCAAGAGACACCTGATAGGAATGATGAAAGAGAGGGATCTACTCCTAGACTACTTGAAGAAAGGTATAGAACCAGCTAGAGTTCTCAGGTCCACCACACCCACACTCACTATGATTGAGCCCCTGAGGTCACTCAAGAATACTCGAAACAAACCTTCAGTGAGTCAGGTAAAGTGGCTAGTGTTCTTAATTTCATCAGGAATTTAGGTTCCCAATACAACATTTATTTGTTGTCTTTAACTCCTATATTTTCACTGATATTTCGGATTATCTTCAGTCATTATTGGTTGATAACAGTACTAGTTTTCAATAACTATTAATTTATATTCTTGTAATATTGTGTGAAAATTACATATTTAGACTTGGTTTCAAGTGATATTAGGGAACTAAATGTCAATTATAACAAACGAATTAGTTACAATTATAACTAATTAGTTATGTTTATGTGAAACTAATTTTGATATCTAAATTCACTTTTATTATTTTAGATAATACTCCAAATAAAATAAAATAAAGTTTTTTTTAAATGTTTTCCTACATACAAAAAAAAAAAAATCCCATTTTACATTTTTTCATAATTCTTTAAAAAAATTGTTGTCAGTTGATAGCTTACCAAATTTCTGAAAAAAGCATAAAAAATTGGTTATTTTTTATATTCAGGATTTATTTGAATATATTTTTTTGACATTAAAGATATAGCAAAAAGTAAAACATTGCATTGCATTTAAAAATATTTATTTCTTCTAAACACTTTTCCAATAAATCTAGATTTAAACGTATTTGTTATTGTAGTTTCAAATCTCTATTCTATTCTGAAGAAAAATCCATATAATATTTTTGGTCAATTAGGGTAAACTTGTTTTAAATTTTCAAAAAATAACCTTTATTAACTACCCTAATGCTTGGAAGTTAAAAGAGTTAAAGTTTTAGGTTTAAGAGAATCTCAGATTGGAAAGAACTATATTTAACTTCCAAGCATTAAAGTAGTTAATAAAGGTTATTTTTTGAAAATTTAAAACAAGTTTACCTTAATTGACTAATATATATTGTAACGAAATAGAGGGCTCCCAAAAAGTCAGTGCTCGGCAGGCCATAAATTGTGAAGAGTTGAAAGGGTTGACAGCTAGAAAAACGATTCTAACATCAGTCAAATAAACCATTTAAAAGTTCAATGCCTCCAACCGAAATTATTTGAAAAGGACCAATGAAAGGAATTGCATCATTCTAAAGTAACGTAATAGATTTAAAACAAGCATGAAGGAAGAGGATCGGAATAAAGCATTTGAAAATAAAAATTATAAATAAGGGTGGAAGAGAAGAGCAAGGGGTCTTTTTGGTTGTTAATTTATTGAAGAAGGTTGTTCCAGAGAAAGTGTTTCTCTTAGTAGCGAAATAAAAATGTTGTGAAAGATTTAGCCGAAATCAACCGTCGAAATTAAATAGTAACTGTGTCGTTTTGTACAAGTATTTATTAATAATCTTCGAAGTATAATTAAAATATAATTGTCGTTTATAAGTTTAAAAGAGTCGTCGTCATAAAAGTGTGTGAGTAATAGCGTCGTTCTATAAGTGTTTAAACAGGAATAATCATCGAATAAATTAAAAAGTAATCGTCGTCACAAAAGTGTGTGAAAATAAAAGTGTATGAAGAAAAGAAGATTCTTTGAAAAGATTAAGGCAAGTTAATCCATCTACTGGCAGTCTACATGGGAACCACGTTCAAGGAACCAGGAACATTGGAGCTGTAATAGAACTTCACAGTCGATACGTACAAATTAATGGACAATTTCAATTAAACAAACAACCACCAAATTCTATTTTATATTAAGTAAATTATAGACACCAAAGAACCTAACGAACCCGTAAAGAGAAAGTAAATTAAATTAATAAATAATAAATTTCAGTTAGCCGGAGCATTTTATCAAAATAATTAAAAGTAAAAAAAAAAAATTAAAAGTAAAAAATTTCTGATGCACACTTATTTCTTTATTTTAGATTAAGACATTGTAGAATAAGTAACTTGTATTTAACTATGTACTTAGAATAAGTAGTAGATTAAGATGTTAATTGTATAATTATTAAGTGCATCAAATTTGAACGATAATTTTTTTTTTATTGTAAATGATTTTTAAACTTTAATTTTTCAATTAAAGAAAGAGTTAAAACCTACATGTTTCAAAGTATTTACTTTATTAATATTGGCATGAATAAAGTGTGTAAATATAAGCTAAAATAATAAAGTAAGATTTGTTATAATATATATATATATATATATATATATATATAATTTTAGAAAAAATAAAAATGTCTAGAATTTTTAAAATTGCATGAAACAATATTATTCTACATACAGATATAAAATTAAAGTCTATAATAATATTAACACTGCTCTTCCCCAGTTCCAGATCATACATTTCTTCATTTTATTTTTATTATAACAGAGAAGGAAAAAAAAAACAGATGTCAAAGGAGAATGCTATGGTCTGTCAGAGAAAAAATAACGAACATACATAATTAGAAGGGATCATATGAGCATCTTTGAGACTTGCCAGACCTGAGATAATGATACAAGAATAAGGAGGGGATGAAATATTTAAAATTTAACAACAAGATAGAGGAAATGACATGAAGACAATAAATGGGGCAAAACTATGAACACAATTTCTCACAAACCCATTCACAAAATGAAACATGACATTTGTCGCTATCTCCTCAAAAATGTCTCTATACTACTGAAACAAACAAAGAAAAACTATTTGTTTTCTTTTTTATAAAAGGTCCCCCCTCTAAGAAAGTGTAAAATAGACTAGGTACACAGTTTTTCGACTAATTATTTAAAAATATTATATTTAATGAAGTTAAATCATTGGAATTTTAGTTAAAAATCTTCCTCTGTGTATTTTTTTTCTTCTTTCATTTGGTGAAATTTTTTAATTAAAATACTTGGTAAAAGTGACATTGTTTTTATATTCAGTTAAAAAATGCAACTTTTATTGAAAAAATGGTTGATTGTTTTGATTGGTAGATATGTTTAAACAATAATAAAAATCACATCCGTTCTGTGACTCACAGCGTGTTGGAACCACAGGCCATGTGTGCATTTGTATGCTTTTGCGACTGCAAGATCAAAACCAAGTGAGCAAATCTTGCAAACATTTTTTTAAATAATAAAAAAGTATGGAGCGTAGATAGAGAAAAAGATTAATAGATACACCATTGCCTGTCCGGCCATTTCTTAGAATTAGATTTAGTTTTCCCACACACTACCCATCAAATCATACTCCCACACTCTGGTGTAGCTGAAATTATTTTGCCTATGAAATACTAAAAGTCGCTTCCTACTTTTAATATAGAATTTTTATGCAAGACCAAGACTCACTATGCAAGACCAAGGCCTACAATATCAATGTAAAACCAAGACTAGGTATGTAAAACCAAGACTCACTATATAAGACTAAAACTCACTATGCAAGACCAAGACTCACTACGCAAAATCAAGACCCAAAAAATCAATACAAGACCACGACTGAGTATACAAGACCAAAAACAAAACTAACTATCCAATACCAAGACCTAAAATACCAATGCAAGACCAAAAATAGGTATGCTAGACCTAGTCCAAGACTGAGGACACCAATTCAAGACCAGACAAGACTGGGAGTGCAAGAACAAAACCATGACTAAGATTCCTATGTCTTGGATTTGGTCTTCCATTTGCTCATCACTAGTGTGTGTGAAATGTGTGAACACAATTTTTTTAAATAATATACTGAATACAACAAAGTAATTACAAGTTGAATTCTGAAAGTATAATAAAACATGATTTTAAAACTTAAAACATAAAATTGAAAAGCTTAATATTAATCAAACAAGATTTTCTAAATTGTACAACACGTTTGCCGTTATTATAAAATCTGGTATAGTCTACTATCTCCATAAAAACCATATTTACTTACACTCATAACTATAAAAACTAATGTTTCATAGGAACAAAATTCTACTGTTATCTTTGTTTGGTATGTTTTATTATAGTGTTCATTTTAAAAATTAATTCATAATAAATTAAAAGCAAAGAACCATGTATGTAAAATCAGTTTTAGGAGATAAAAGTAACCTAATCTGAGCAATCCAACTTATCGCTAAAAGGTCCAAGGTCAATTCCATCTTTAGTGATATGCCTGCAGTAGCATAGTCTAACAGTCTTCTAGTGTAATGTATTGAAGAAAAAAAAGGTAAAGGTTTAAAAGTACATGTCAAAATCTATAATTTTAAATAACAGTGAAAAGTTAACAATGAGGTTTGTCCTAAAAAGTTTTATTCTAAACAAAGTTTATTTACAGAAATATATCGAAAAATATCTTACACCACCAATATATCAGTCATTCTACAAACCAGGTAATACAACTCAAATTTTATACAGTATTCAGGATCGAATTTCTAAATTACGGTAATTTAAAACTTACAGTTTGTAATTAATTTCATTATTTATCATGTAAAATTATTTTCAACTATAATATGTTCTATGAATAATGTTCGAGCTTTTATAAAATCCGTTTTATCTTGCAGGCTCAAAGCATGTCTGTTGTAAATAATTTTAAAAAATTTCTTTTTTAAAATAATATTTCTATCATTAAACTATTAATGGTACAGTAATAGTAACTAAATGGTTTTCTTTTATAAAATTTATTCAAAATTCATTCTTAACTGTTCATTAATATATTTTAGTGAATCATACATTTAAAGTCTTTCTAGTAATGGTTCCATTTTAATGTTCACAGTTTTAACTGGTCCAAGAAAATGAAAAAATAAATAAAACAAAAAGAGGAAAAAGCCTCTACCAGATCCTCTATTATTATTATTTTTTTTTTAGAATAAAAAAACTCTTAAAACTATAGTAAAACAATAATAATTTAAATTACGTGTTAATTCTATAAATATTTTTAACCCCATTTGACCCCCAAGAGCCAAAATATCGGCTTTTCATTATAATAGTTCGCCAGGAGCCGATATATCGCTTGTGTATTGTGATACGTACACCCTGAAGAACCCATAATTATATCGGCCTGGGCACGTATATCTCCAGACAGCAGAGACCTGATATTTCTGCCTCCTACTCTATTTTACATAGGAGCTCCATTTTTTAACGACCTTTATGAAATTTGATGCATTCGATCTAGAAATAATTATCCTACAATATATTGAGCATTGTTTTAATCCACTGTGTTTTATATAAAAATAATTTTGTTGTATGCGAGTATTGTAGCCGATTTTTGACGAAGTGCTCCTAAAAATGAAAAATCATAGCTATTAGGTATATTTCTAGATATCATTCAAAGTTTATTGAACGATTTGATAAAACACAATGTATTTTGAATAAATATTAATTTCATTACAAAAAAAAAAGGTCATATTATATGTGATTATTACATGTTAACACTATAAATCACTGAATCCCCTACCACAAGTTTGGTACAATAACATCAACACAAATAAATATTTCATTTTATTTGTGTTTGTGTTATTGTACCAAACTTGTGGTAGGGGATTCAGTGATTTATAGTGTTCACATTCACCACAGTGCTCATTGAACATCATGTTAAAGTCAATAATATATAACCGATAATGATCAATTTAGAATGATGAAGGATCCAACATAGTATCAAAGTTGGACAAAACGGTTTTATGAGGTTTTTTCTAAAAATGAAGTCATTAGTTGTATTAAGAGTTGAAAAGGTGAATTTTTATGAGGTTTCTACGATAAATAAGTTTTTACAATGAAATTTTTTTTTCAACTAATTGAGGTATTCTGCGAATTATACGATAATGTTCTACGAATTTTTATGAAGAAGGATGGTAGAAGAATTTTATGATGAATAATGATTAACGCCGATGCTACAGCAGAAACAAAGTGTTTCTGTGAAAATTAATAATAGTTTTTATGATGAATTTACTACGAGTTTTAAGATGAAGTTTGAAGTTAATACGGCGAAGTTATACGTTTTATGAAAGGCCTAAAAGGGTAATTCTGAGATTAGATACTGTAGTTTAATGTTTTGAAGTAAAGTTAGTTTGAAGCCACATATAGTTTTTCTCGAAAAGAAGTAGGTTTATTTTGCATTTGAAATAGTTATAAATTGTAAAAGTTTTGGTGAAGTTTGGTGAAATAAATAAATAAACTGTCAAATTGAGTAAAGTAAGTGGGAGAACAGATTTATATATATAAAAGAATTTTTAAAATAAAGTAAAGATTAATGGGATAAAATAAATAAGTATATTGGAAGATAAGTGGGGATAATAGGAATAAATAAATAAGTTTAATAAAATAAAAGTGGAGGTACATACAATAACTTACATAAAAGAATAATTTTATAACAAAAAATAATAATTGAATATATTTTGTTAAAAAATTAAATTTTGTAATAAATAGCATTTAAGAAGATGTAAAATAAATATTAATTTAGGTTTATAAATATTAAGAAATTGTTGTATGAAATAGTATAATTAGAAGGTATGTCATAAAATAAGTAGACCTACAGATTAGATTCATAAGAAGGGAGAAGGAAAGGAAATCGCAATGTATTAGTTGCTGAGGAATAACAATTTGCCAGCTAAGAGTGAGATTAGATAAACAAAGATAAGACAGTCTCCAGCTGCAAAGAGTGTCTACTTACATAAACAAATCTTAATCAATGGACCTATTCAATAAATCATAATCAAAGAGTTCCAGACAAAGACTTTATTGACTAGAGTTGTTTTTTGTGAAATCACATGAACAAAAATATACTATATTCAACTTAAAAAAACAAATTTAAAATAATGAGTTATACTAGTAATAAAGAACTTGTCAGCTTTGAAATTTTAAAACTCTTATTTTTAAATTAAAGACTTATTTTTATTCTTATGGGAAGTGGAGAATCTTATTTTTATTTTTTTCCCGGTCGTTTTTTTTTTTTTTATATGTAACTAATAATAAATGTATAATATGATCATTGTATAAGATAGTAAATGTTTGATGTGTGATAAAGATATGCAAGTGGACCTTGGAACTTTAATCTGCTATCAGCTTCAGTCCATTGGCACAACTAGCTCAAATATGTCCTTCTATTTGACTCTAATACATAATTAAATCTACCATTTACTTTACTACTGACTTTACTTTAAGGTGATATTAACCTTTGAAGAATTATTATAAGAGAGTTCTCAGAGAGGATCAGCTGCTCTTTTATAGCCGTAATATATATTATTCTCAACCAATTTTCTTCTCTTCTTGGCGAGATACGATATTTGCTTTTTCTTCCTTATTAATACGTTTAATTTATTTTTCTGTCTTCCACGATGTTGTACTATTTATTCCGATTCTTAGCAAATTAATTTTTCTCTTTTAATCCCTTTTTTAATTACTTTTCCCGTTAATTAGTTTACATTTTAACTGTTGCTGTCCGTTGACTTCATGGCTCCGCCCCTCGCGATGTCACGGTTTCCCGCACTTTCAGGTCCTGTAAAATTAAACTTGCACTTGGCTGAAATCCTTTTGTTTTATTTTAAACTTGTATAACTTGCTAATTTTCTGTAATTTTTTACTTTTTGATTCTTGCATCTTGTTGGTCTTGACCGTGGCTTTCCCGACAATCTCAATTTGTGATTCTAGGTGTTACCATTCTTCTGATATTGTTGATACTCATTTTGTGTAATTTCATAATCTTAATTTTCGCACCTTTGTTCCTAATTCACTGAAACTCGGTAGTTTCGTAGAATTACGCGTATAAGTTTAGTAGCTGAAAAGGAAAAAAAAATTCCGATTTCCTAATCCGTCGATTTTCACACTTTCTCTCTCTTCTTTTTGCACTCGCAATTTTACTAAATATCCTTTAATATTTTTACCTATGATTTACATTTTCATTTTCTTTAATTATTATTATTTATTAATCTGAAATTTTTATTTTTTATCTCTTTCGATTTTCCTATAAAAGGTGTAAAAACTATTAATTTTTTATTTTGGTGTAGAATTTATTTTTTACTCCATTCGTCCATGCTATTATATACCTTAATAATATCTTTGTATTAATTACTTTACTTAAATTTTCTTTTGTCTTACTTTTATTACTTTTATAAGTAGCACATTTCTGCTTAACTTTTTAATTAATCATTATTCCCGAATTTTTCAAGAAAAGCATTTTCTTAGATTTCCATGTAGTTTATGGAAATCTAAGTTTTTGGATTTTGATCAATTTTGAAAAATTTTCCCTGTCTAACTTTAATTACGTCAAATAATATAAAATATTAGTATTAAATATGAATTGCATACAACTTGTACTACAATTACAAATTCTTAAAACCATTTATTTCATATTTTTAAAATTCATCAAATACTGATTTTTTAATTTCAAAATGCCTAACTCATAAACTCGCCGTTTCAACGGGTTCGGATCGTGACGTCAGACCGAAGTTCATAGTCCACTTCCACAAACTCGTTCAAAACAGTAAAGCTTGCTTCTACTGTACAAAGGGCGGCGCCGTAGTGAGTCACCAGGAGCGTGCGCAGCCCAATGTTGGCATTGGGTAACCTTTGTAGGGAATGGGTCTTATGGGTCAGTATGAGCTCAGCTACTGCAGGAGGTCGTTCTCACGCGGTCAGCCTCTTGTATGTTTAGTACATTTTGAGGTTATGTGGTTCGCGCACTTTTTTACTAGTGTAGTTTTCTTTTGTTTTTTTATATGTTTATAATATTGTTTGTTAGGTGCTAGTGCTATGGCTTCTACTTCTGGAAATCGTTCTTGTGTTAGTGATGATGAAAGTGAACATACTACTTCTAGTTAGCCCTAGTGAGTAATCTGGTGGCGAACTTCCAAACATCGATCTTTCATACCAACCTCAATGGCAACCATAGTCAGCAGACCTTAGAAGTATTCAATTTACCGGAGAAAGCGGACTTCGTATGCATATTCCAGGCCTAAACAAGCTAGTTGATTTTTTTTTGTTACTTGACGAAAATATAGTGCGTTTCACAAACAGTTATGCTCTTCAAGTTTTTCTTGGACCAACCACAAACCCAAGTTCACGGATCACTTGATGGAAAGACATTACTGTGGATGAACTAAAGGTATTTACTTCATTACTTTTGCACCAAGGAAACATTAGACTAAGCAGACTCCATGAAAGTGCTCGGAACCTTATGTGAATATATATAATACAGCCTTAACATTAAAAACTACTTAACTAAGTTTTTATTTGATTTCTATGTATTCATAGTGAATTACGCTTTTTTACGTACTGAGATAGATTAGATAATAACCAAACTGCTGAAGTCTCAAAAATATCCAAAAAACACAAAATTGGAAGATTTTATAAAAAATAGCTTTTTTACTAAGTTGAAATAACCAGTATCAACAGGTTAACAATTCTATTCAAGGGTGAGAGTGTTCAATGATGAGTCATCTGTAATCACCTGCAGGGACTTGTTATCTGCTTACCTTTGTTGTGGTCTGGCTGAACATGACCAGTCATACATACACGTTCAGCTAGTCGCTGGAACGTCTGTCGTGAATAGTGCTGTCGCTCTGGGAATCGTTGTGCATAAGTATCTGCAGCAACCGCATAGTTCCTAAAGCACTCACCTAACACCATCAGCATATCAAAACCTTCTTCGTTCGAATAAGGTATTTTACAAGAATTATTAAACAAAACTTGTAAGGCGACACTCACTCAACTGAGATAGGAACAGACTGACCAAAGAACCACTACTACATGGGAGGGGAATTTCAAACAATACCCAATATCCACAGTAACTGGAACTTTATTCATCCTTATCTCTGTACACTGATAAGGACATACTCTGTCCTACAAAACCAAAGTGACGCAGGATTGAACATGGTCTGGTCTCAAAGTGTGGTGGTAAAGATCATGAAGATTATCTTTATTATTAAAGATATGATAATGGTTTCTGTCTGTGTTCATAGAACAAAACTTTCAATACAAAAAATGTTTGTTTTCAAAAGGTCTCTCAAATGGTACAATTTTCAATCTAGGTTGCTATTTCAATTTTTTTAAACTTTTTGCTCTATAAAAGTTAATTAAAGTTTGAAATTTATTAAAAATTTGAAAAATACATAGAAGTCCATACTACCCCATATCTCCTGAAAGGGTGTGTTCTTGTAAAACTAGGAAAATAAATTGGTTGCCCTATCTTTGTTAGGGAGCGGGCAGTCACATATCCTGCTAAAAACTAAAAAAAAAAAAAAATTTCGCCACACCCTGTACAGTAATGAAAAGATAACAAATTTGTTTGCTCCAAAATGTTCTGAAAAGAGAGACCTTTAAAATGAGGTACCACACGACCTATGTTTTTATTTGAAAATTTTCCAAAAACACCCCCAAAGTGCCCTTTTGGGTCATTGAGGAGCGTCGAAAATAATTTTCCTGAATTCTTTGGGGTTGAAAAAGAGGGGGTTCTAATTGGAAGGAAATTTTTATCTGGTTTCGTTTATGCGCTACAGATAGTGTCCATGTGGTCTGAAACACCCCGTATAGTTTATAACTAGTTTTTAGTTCTAAAGCCTATGGTTAAAACTCTATTAAAATTTATTTTGTTTTCAAGATACCTTTTGAGAAATGTTTATCTTGTATTTCTAATTTGTAGGTAATGTTAGTATTTTGGACAAAAATAAATGCATCTGGGAAAATATGTAGAAAAATTGGTAGGGGGGGGGGGGGGTGAAGGACTTAAATTTTACCCAGTCCCTCTAAATTATTTAAATAACTCAGTCACAAATTTGTTTCTACTTTTTTTAAATCTGATTCCTAAAAATATTTTTAAACTTTGAAAATATTCAAATTTTAAGATTCGAAGAAAAACAAGATTGTTCTATTTCCCTTTTTTAAGGATCTTACTACACACTGTTGCATTGTAATGAAAGGCTGAAGAGTTGGAGCTTTCTTAATTCAAAGTTCCCCAAAAGCATGCATATTTATATTCAAAAAATTTTCAAAATATCCAAGAGGGGACAGGGCTTTTGGGCACATAAGCAAATATAAATTAAAAAACATTTAATAATCTGACTATGTATTAAGTATAAAAACATTCACCACGACAAGACAAAATGATGGAGAGAATTTATGAGGAATATTGATAAACATAAATAAATTCGTATCCTTTTTAAAGTTTACACATAAAAACTTCCATATAGAGAGGAAAACAGAGGGAATGTGTTAGACCATATCTCTCTAATACATCCCATCCACAAATAAATTTGTATGCAAGAGATGTTTACTAACCTTAAGACGACCAGATTCTATCCGAATGAGGCAGTAATCAGTACGACCTGCAGCTAGGAATAACAATGCATCTGACTGTTTAGTACGAAACCTCAACTGTACTTCTGTCGTACTTTTAGCATCTTGCAATGGTACGGACACATAACTGGCACCGTAAAATGATGCTGGAAACAAAATAATAATAAAGTTTAATATGTAACTTTGTAATAATATTTATAATAACATGAAGAGAGATATGGTAATTAACTTTATTTTTCATACTATTATTAACAAATGAAAAAATAAGGTAGTTCATTTAAATCTAGCGTAAGGTAAGAATCAAATCCCACAGTTAAGTTTGGTTTATGAGCCACAAAATTAATGTTTGTTTTTGCTTAACCCTCCACACGCTCCAAAACTTCCAAAATACCAAACTCATTTTAAGCATATTTTCAAAATTTTACGGAAAACAGATACCTTAACCAAAACAATTAGTATAAAATTAATAAAAATGTAAGCCAAATTAATAAAAATTCACCATATAATATATACACCAAATATATAATTTATCCAAAATCAAAATTGTTATTATATATCATCTTTTAGAGGAAGATGCCTAGAACTTTTTTTAAGTCAGTATGTCAAAAATCAAAATATGTTGTCCACTCTACAGAAACAGATTAAATAAGTTTTTGTTTTTTTAATGCCAAGTATTATCTTGGAAAATATATTGATTAGAAAGGTCTTGAACTAGCCTTCACAATGAATAGTACCAATATTCCTATATGAATAGTGGGCTACATTGTGAAACAGTTAAACAAGAAAATGCTCATAATGATTACAGTAGACCCTCTGCTAAGACTCCGCTTGAGGGAGCGGAGACAAATTGCTTACTAATTAAATTTTAGTAATTTGATATAAGACATAATAATGGATGTTTTAAATGAATATGAAAATGTACTGTTAGCTTTCCATTGGTAGTTGAATTATTGTGACAGGAATAATTTTAGCGATAGTAGGCTTATTTTTTCTTCTTCTTTTTTTTAATATGTCCAATGACATCTCTTGTTCAAATGATAACATGAATATAGAGTTGATGTCTTTCCTGTATACTCAACCACAAGATCATTTTGTATATTAATACATAAACAAACAAATAATATAAATATAAATTTGGTATTAAATATTTTTAATTTTGATTGTTCCAATATTTAATATGTAATTTTGTAAAATAACTAATTTACAAAAATATATATCTATTTGTTCATATAAATAAACAAATAGTATATAAACACAAAAATAATTTTACACTAACTACTTCTATTTTACTTACTAAATCTAATTTCATCGTAAATTAAACCTCTTAGCTCTGAAATTAAATCAAGTGTAAGGGCTGAAACCTATTAGTCAATTGCACATAGCTTTAGTGATTCTGACACTTCAAATTGAAACTACGAGTATATATAGCTTTTAGTATTTGTTTACGTGATTGTTATGTGTACTTCTCTTCAAGTTCATTCAGCTAAATGAAATGGATTTAAATAGTTTCCCAAAGAAAACATTTTTGAAAATTTGTTTAAAATACAGGGTTATCATAAAAGAATGGTGGGGGTTTCATTAATTTATACGAAGACAGTAGAGAAATTTTGTGGTGTTGTATTGCTATCGCTGATAGTCTATAACCCAAAAGTTTGTTTAACAGCTGTTGTAACCTCAAAATTAGTTCTTGCATTGTTGTGGTAGTGTTTTGTGTTTTCTGGAGTGTTCTGTGTGGAGTGTGTTAATATGTTCTCTAATAAAGCAAAGTGTGTGTTTTGTTGCTGGCTGAATTTAAGTCTGCAGTTTCAGTGCAATGTGGTTATCGACAGGAATTCAGAAAAGAAACACTACATGAAAATAACATACGACTTTGGTTTAAACAATTTGAAGAAACTGGATCAATTCAAAAGCAGAAATCATCTGGCAGGCCAAGTGCATCAGACGAAAAAGTTGAACTTATTAGACAATCTGCAATCAGAAGTCCTAAGAAGTCAATACCTCGACGAAGCCTAGATTTAGGTATTCCAAAAACCACAATCCACAAAGTTTTACACAAAAGACTGAAATTACATGCATATAAAATCCAGCTATTGCAGGAATTGAAACCTGATGATGGTACAAAAATTTTTAATTTCGCTGTTGAAATGTTGAACAAGATAAATGAAAACCAATCATTTTTAGATGATATAATTTTTTTCCAATTTTTAACAAGATGGCATACCCCACCACTTTCATGCTTTTGTCACAGACACTTTGAATGAAATGTTTAGACAACAATGGATATGCCGGCAAGGACCTATACGCTGGCCTCAATGGAGCCAGACCTGACACCTTGCGATTTCTTCTTGTGGGGTACCGGTATATCAAAAACATTGTTTATCGAGAAAATATTTCGTGACCTAAATCACTTAAGGAACAGGATTAATAAAGCAATGACAACCGTTAACAAAGACATGTTATCTAACAATTAGACAGAACTTGATTATCAAAGGTTCTAGAAGGATAAAAATAATCTCAAAATATCTCAAACTATTAATAATTACAAATCTTATACATTATAAATAAATGGTGCAAAAACATTGCAAACTTTCTCACTCACCTATCTCCTAACTATCAGGATGTTAACCAAGGAAATTAAAGGAGACAAAGTGAACAAATAGATTAATCATACTTTGTGTGTTGCTACTTGGAATGCTAATGGTCTGCTAAACCATTTATTAGCATTTATTAGAAATGTTTCTACGAAATGAAAGAATTGACATTTGCTTGATTTTATAATCACATTTCACTCAGCAATCTTATATTAAAATGAGAGGTTATGATTTTTATCATGCACCACATGATTAATGAAGACTTTTCTTCCGATCACTCACCAGTGATTCTCACATTGGGAGAAACAATAATTCAGAAGCCGGTTTTGCCCACTCTGACCAATAAAGGGACAAATTGGGACATGTTCAGAGGTAAACTGGAACAGTTTGTGGCTTTGCAGATTCAACTTAATACAAAGACAGAATAGATAGTGAGGTTGAACAATTTATTACTGATATACAGCAGGCAGCTGAGGAGAGTACACCTCATAGCAGTGGGACCAAAATCGTGTAATAAGTTATCCCATGGAAGTGAGGGAGTTAATAATGGAAAAGAGGAAAGCCTGTAGAAAATAGCAACAAACCAGATATCCTGCTGATAAATCAAAGGCCAACAAATTTAGTAATGAGTTGAAAAACTCATTCGATCATTAAAGAACGAATCTATAAATAGGTTTCTAAGTGAGTTAATGGCAGGAGAGGATACTGAATACTCACTCTGGAAAGCAGCTAAAAGGATAAAAAGACCTAAAATTCAAAATCCACCTTTGAAGAAGGCATATCAACAAAAGGCATATCTTTTTGCTGAACACTTGTACCATTCAGAAGGGAAAATTACCAAAATTTGAAAGATCGTACTGGACCTGGGTAGAATGGTCATGTCAAGTAAAAAAAAATCTTAACTTAGTTCCCTCGTTAACCTTACCTTCTTTTGAAACTGGTGGTACCTGAGTTAACTATTTACAGGAAAATAAATACAGATTGAGTCATAACAGATTGGTTTATTGTAAAGACAATTTGAATTAAGTAAAAATTAGGTATATTTATATATATATATATATATATATATATATATATATATATATATATATATATATTTAAAAAGTTGATACGCCCTTAAAGAAAAGTTACACTGGTACGACCTTATAAAAATTACAAACAATTAAACAAGCCCACCCCAAAAGAAAAAAAAAGAAAATTTAGTAAACCATCCCTTTTATTCAAAATTACAAATATTCTCGTTAAACAATTAAAGAGAGTAAAAAAAATTGCTTGCATGTACATTGTAGTTACATTGGTCAACATAAAAAAAGGAACAAATTTATTAAGAAAATTCAGTTACAAGAATTTAGAAAATTAACCCCTTTGGGGTTGTGAGGACGAAAGGCGCTAGCATATCCCATCCAATAAATAGGTTTTGTTTTCTATTGATTAATTAATATTATATTTTTATTAAAGCCTAAATCATTTTTGAAAAATTGACAATTAAACTCCTTAACCAAATTACATGAGCAAGTTTTTTTTTGGTTTTTCACTTTTACATTTAGTGCAATCTTGGAAAGTTTTTTCTTTAGGCTGGAGACTCAGTTGAAATGTCTCTTGACTTGAAACTTGACTTGAACTTAAACCAGCATGAGCTGAGAAATATACAGGATTGAATTAGTAACTTGAACAAAGACCTTTTTCAAGTTTATACACTGCTGTTTCTTGATTCATAATGTAATATATTTCTCTGTAACTAAGCTTGATGAGCTAAAACTGAAACGCTACACACTTGAAAAATGTCTTTCATCCGATGTCACAACAAACAAAAAGAGAAAATATAACCAAAATTCACAAAATCGATGAATCAAATATTACCCTTGTCACTACGAAGGAATTAATAAATATAATTAATTGTAATCTTCGTTGTAAAAAAGCGCCAGGGTATAATTTAATAACAATAGAAATAATAAAAGAACTACCCATGATAGCCTTCAGTAAGTTATTAAAGCTCATAAAGTCTTGCTTCAAAATGATGTATTTTCCCAAACACTGGAAAATTGCAGAATTAATTGTTATACCCACACCAGGAAAATCGCCTTATGAAGTATCGACCTATTTCATTATTACCCATTTTGTCAAAAATAATGGAAAAACTAATTCTGAAGAGGTTGTAAGTTATACAAGACAGAAAACTAATTCCACCACACCAATTTGAAATTTGAAATACTCAATTCATATATTTCAGATAGATACTTTCGTGTTAGACATGGCAACAAGCTATCTGAATTAGAAAAAATAACAGCAGGAATACCTCAGGGAAGTGTCCTTGGCCCAACACTTTACTGTTTACCCATGATATACCTCAAGATAATAATACTACCATGGCAACCTTTGCTGACAATACTGCTATCTTAGCTGTTGGAAAACATGCTGAAGTTGCAACAAATAAACTCCAAAGAGCTGTAGACCGTGTGAATGAATGGACTAAGTGTTGGCTCATTAGAATAAATGAGGGAAAATCAACATCTATTCATTTTAAGTTAGTGTCAATACCATTGATAATAAATGCCAAAATATTATCCCATGTAAATACAGTGAAATATCTTGGCATGACTCTCGATACTAAACTAAAATGGAAGAAAAAGAAGGAAGAACTGAATATAAAATACAAGCAACTATACTGGTTGCTTGGTCAAAACTCAGAGATGTCAGTCCATAACAAACTTCTAATTTATAAGCAAGTCCTAAAGTCTGTATGGAACTACACCATTCAAATGTGGGCTGCACAGGGAAATCAAATATGAAGATTATCAAAAATTGAAAAATAAAGTGCTTAGAGGGTTAGTTCAGGCTCCCCATGGTACATCCGTAAATGGTGATCTACAATGACATCTTAAAGTGAATATGGCGAAAGAGGAAATAAAGAAGGTGACTTTGAGGCATAAACAACATCTCCAAGTTCATGTTAATCAGGTTATGAAACCAATGACTGACAACATTATTACCGATGTTCGTCGCCTTAATAGAACCACACCTCATGATCTGGTTCAATACGACTTAGTGAAGGGACCAAATTGTTAACGTTAACCCTACAAAATATGATGTATTGGAGCAATAAGACTATAGTCGATCCTATTAGGATTGGTCAAGTTGTGTTAATTTTAATTTTGTGTTTTACTGTGTATGTTAATAAAATACAAAATTTAAAAAACATAAATAAATAAAAAAAATTTAAAAAACCTATCTTCTAAACCAAATAACAACCAAGCAAAAATATTAAAATATTTGAGACAAAAAATGCCAATTCAGTAGTTTAAGTCAAAAAATGAGAATGAACCATTGAGGGTCGGAGGGACCTCAATACAAAAATGTCTACAAAAAACACAAATTTTGGCTCCTCACATATCTTTCTCTATACTATGTAATATCTGAGAAAGTAAAAATCTCTGTAATAGCTCAAAACAATTGGAGTCATAAAGAGTTTTATATTTTTTGAGGATACGATTTTGGCCAGTTAAACAAAACCTCCAAAGCAGTGGGAAGATAAGGTTGTGTCACTCAAATGCTGTAGTATACCAGGTCGACCACAAAAACAAAACGCTCACTTTTTTTTTCTTCAAATTAACATAATTTTTTTTAAATTGCAATGGACCAGTAAATTTTATTTTCTAAGAAAACAGATTTTTCTATCTTTAAATAAAAATGATGATAAAATCAACCATTACAATTTTAAATAGTGGAAGATGGTCGAACAACACAATCTTTTATAACTTCTTCAAATCTCCTTTCAACAATGTCTAATTTTTAAATTTGCACCAATAGTTTACAGAAATTTTGTTGTAAATTTAATAACCATTTTTTTGTTAAAAACGTGTTTTGGATTTTCTCGTGTAATTTAACAATAATTATACAATAATGATTGTTGGTAAAACTTTGATCAGTTGAAAGATTATATTATTCCTTCGATAAAGGTAATTTTACTCCCTTTCCTCACATAATTATTGATTGTTTGGGATATTTTGTGAATGGTGTGTAAATTCAAAAAGAAAAAGATCAATCATATTCCCTTATATTTCCGGGTAAAAGAGCACTGAGAACAACCTCTACATCAGCCTCAAAATGTACAATAGAGTCAAAAACATTTATTTATCAAGCTTTATTCATCAACTATGAAATAACAAAGCAAAATTAAATACTCTTCGCTATGCTTAAACGTAATTTCATCAACATAGCTCCTTATAAAATTTATGTTTTAACTTAACATTGATATTATGAGGATGTTGATTTCTTCAAAATCTTGCATTTTAACAATTTCATCTCAGCCATCTTAATTGGTGCGTCATCTTAATTTTATGACTGCAATAAAACAACTTAAGTAATAGACGTATTAAAGTGTTCAATTTAATTTAAGAGGAAATTAATCCACAGAACGTGTTATTTCTACAGAAAGTACCATTTTAATAATAACTAACAGGATATACGGTTATGTTAGTAGTAAATTTATAATACAAATAATCTAGCTTGTACAATCTCACTCATGGAATGGCCAAACTCATAATTATGCCAATCCTACACATATGATATTGCAGAATTAAAGAAATTTCAATCTTGTAAAAAATCATTTAAAGAATTTGGTATTTTTACAATATCAAGTATGTAGGCTACATAATGGAAGTATTTTTTTTTTTTTTTTTCAAATTTAAGTGTGATCATGTTCAGAATAAGGATATACACAGTTAGTACAAGGAACGCTTGCAATTATCGTTGATATAATAAAAATAATCCATTATAGTTTAGTTACTATAGTTCATCCATCACAAGAAAGTTGAAGATGGCAACTTTGTCGTTGAAACAAGTTTTAATAAATAAACATGCTATTTGTTAGAATCTTTCTTGCTAATCAGTATAGGATGAGTTTATTTGGTAAACTTAGTTCATAAGTGGGTGTATTACTTATATATAAATAAACTTCCCAGCAGGATGATTCACATGAAGAATTATAATTATTTTCAAGACAGGTGTGGTTGTTTGGATCTTTTTACTCAGTGGAGGAGTGATTTTGTGAAATGAGTCATAATTTTCATTGATTCCTATGTTGCATGCTTTTAGCTTTTAAAATTTTATATTTGTGTGACTGTTTTAATTAATGGCATTTTTACTTACCCAGTATACGAAGTATAGGACAAGTTTTGTAGGTAATTGACCTTGCCTTGAAATTTAGTTCAGAATATCGTCAAAATTGTTTACTACCTTATTTTTCAAAAATGAAATCATATTAGGTGTCACAAGACATTTTTGAAGTACCAAAATCCATTACTTCAGTATAAAATAAAAAATATAAAAGTACGGAATCCAGGTCTGTTAGTTTACCACGAATGTAAATTCAACTTTGGATATGAATGCCTACGTTATATTTATGACTACGTTTGTCAAGTTAGTGAATGTGTCATCACTTGATGTTTATTATTAAAACATATAGCCTATTTGTCATGGTAATTTTTTTTTTGTTTTTATTAGGTGAATATATATATATATATATATATATATATATATATATATATATATATATATATATATATATATATAGCCTATATATATATATAATAATCACGCACTTCTGCTTTTTACATACAAATAAATTTTATTGTTACAATCAACTTCTTTTTTATTATTATAATAATTTTTCACAATTAATTTAAATTTAATTTTGATTTGCTAAGGATGCACTTATCTCTAAATACAGCAATAGTTCAATTTCCTTAAACTAACAAATGAAATACCTGCAATATTTCTTAACCTAAACAAATGAAAATACCTGAAATAAATCACAATGACAATTAAACACAATCTAATAAGATTATACAATGTTTCCTTAACAATAAAAAAATTTAAAAAAAAATAAACATAGAGTGGATCAAAATTTTTATTAGTCTGAATTATTTATAATGAATTTAATTTTACTGTATTTTCTTTTAATTTATTTTAGTAATTATATGCCCAATTTAATTAATTTACTGCCCTGGCTAGCTTGTTTTATTTAAATATTAATATAAATTAAAATTAAATAAAATCTTTCTCGTTCGTGTGGTTCTTTGGTGACTATAATTTAAACTTTAGTTAGTGAATCAAAATGTTGTTGGTGGATAATTATTTATACAAATTTTCAGTCTACTTATGAAATCTGAAGACCTTTCACAATCCCAAGCGTGGTTATTCCAGCAGATAAGCTCGATGTTGATTTGGTGTCCAATAATCTCCTTTATTCTCACAAAGCTGTAATCTGATCTGGCAATCACTTGGCGTAACTCTCACTGATTTCTCGCAGAATCCCTCTTCTTATTCTCAACGCTGATATTTCATCTATTAACTTTTCACTGACTATATTCACTTTACGACATAGTCTTTAACTTTAACTAATTAATTCACCGTTCAATATATTTCTTTTACTTTAACTAACTCACTTCTCGACGTAATTTCTTTAATTTAATATTCTTCGCGATTACATTCAAATGTTTACCAATTTCCCAGAAGATTTTACAATTTATTATAAAAGTTTAACATAATTTTATGAAGAACAATTATCTAGTAGAACAACTTTGTACAAAATATCTTGAAGAACCACACTGTACAAAGTATCTTGAAGAACTACCTTGTACAAAGTATCTTTAAGAACAACCCTGTTTCTTTCTCTCGGACATATATTTATAATTTCCTCGTTTTCTACAATCACACTAAGACACTATTTTTTCATTGGTGGGAATCAAGTTTACTGGAATTTTGAAATGACGCTTTTTTCCATTTGTTGATTTAAACTCTGTTTGTTGACCTCTTCTTACTCTTATGTATCTCTAAATGAGTTCCTTGCCTTTAAACCGTTCAGTTTTTTTTTTAGAAGTATGGGCTTGTCCATGAGCTGTCAACTCTTTTATTTCTTGACAAATTGATGGCTTGCCGGTCACTGACCCTAGCCAGCAGCTTTTCGTTATAATATATATATATATAGTCATCTGACCAAACCTATTTCTCATGATTCTTCAATCATACAATGTCATAATAAAAAGCTGTAATAAAACAAGCGATCACACATTAACTAACTTGACTAAGGTAGTGATAAATATTATCGTAGGCGTTCATAACCTGAGCTGGATTTCGTACTTTTTTTATATATATTTTTTCTACTAAACTCATTTATTTTGGCACTTCAAAAGTGTCTTGCGACACCTAATATCATCTCATTTTTTCAAAATAAGGAAGTAGTAATTGATTTCCATCGTAATTGTCGTCTGTACGTAAGTACGATAGCGGCCACAAAAATTAATATAAGAACATGAAATTTGATTTTTAGTGTACTCATATAGAACCCTATCAAAATTTAGAAAAATCTAATTGAAAATGTCAAAAAGGCAGTCATTTAAAACTGTGTTTTGTTCAATAATCTAGTGTGTTATTAAATTTACAACACACTGAAAAATTAGATAAAAATTTGTAGATTTCAATTTTGAATATTTGATACCAGTTCCACGATGATAAATAGCAAAATTATTGTAAAAAAATGTAATTTCAAACCCCGACCACCCCCAATAAAAAAATGCTATACGTATAATAAGGAGATCCAGCAGGTCTGTATCGCCGACTCAAGTGTAGCGAGTGGAGGTTCCTTCACATATGTACAACCTCGAGGCCTGGCAGGGCCGAGACACTCAGCAAGTGGAGACTTTGTAAAGTATACACTAGCAGATGTCAAGAGAGAAATGATACACACATTACAAGGTTCATAAAACCTGCCCTACTAGATAAAACCCCTTGATCTACCAATATAAATTAACATATCCTACAAGGCCCACGGAACCAACTTTTTAGCATTACATTTAGAGGATTTTCTTGTATTATATTGTATGAATGGACTGGGTAAGTAACAAGCTCTGATTACATTGTTTTAAATATTTATTTGTTCAAATAGTTTATATATTGCTTTATTTTGTGTTATATCAATTATTTTGCTGTGGGTAGGGGGCAATGCTCTCCTTGTGTGCAATTTATATTCCTTTATTATTGTAATTATATTATTTGTTATATTTTTTTTGTCTAATAGCTATTATTTAATATTATTCTATTGGAATTTGTTGTTTGTAGTATTTATTTTACTGTGTGTAGTAGTATATTTATTTCCAATATTTTAAATTTTATTTTAGTAGCAAAACATTAATATTGTGACACCTGATATACAAAAGATTTTTTGTGAACAACAAAAGTAATAAATGAAATGATTACTTTAGCACCATTTTTTACTTACTATAATATAGGGTGTTTTAGAAAGAAAGGTCAATCAATACAGCTAAACGTAATA
This sequence comes from Aphrophora alni, assembly GCA_963513935.1. NCBI lineage: Eukaryota > Metazoa > Arthropoda > Insecta > Hemiptera > Aphrophoridae > Aphrophora > Aphrophora alni. Next base: position 20,088,750 of record OY740770.1, read on the forward strand.
TCTAACATCATAAATGAGTAAAACATTTATTGACATTTGGTTCTGATGTGTTTATTACAAAAACACTTATAAATCAATACTCATTTCAGATATACACTTTAATCAAATACGATTTACACTCAGGACAGTGTCCATGGTTCATTTTCACACTTTATTAACAATTACCATACTGAAATTTTTGGTGACAATTAGTTTTGGTTTTTTTATTTGATTTTTGGGGATAGGTGAGTGACAAAATTTGTGTTAATGTTTTTCAATCATTTATTATATAATACAATAGTGTTACAATTCAAAACTCCTAATTAACATTCTTGTAATATTTTATATAACTTTAGTTTTGTATAACGGTCAACACAAAATAGGTGTTTTTTAAAAATCTGAACACTTATTTCAAAGATAAAAAAGATGTGTATCCTAATTGTATTTAAAAATAACAAACTACAAATTATCCTCTCCCCTTTTCCTAAAAATTATAATCTTACATTAATATTACTACTATGTAATTTTACTTGTTCATTTTATAAGCAAAACTGGATTTAAAACGTGGTTTGAAACAGTCAAATATTAAATTTCATTTTCTTATAAACCTTGTAATTTTTAAGTAAAAATTATTTCTAAATGTTTTAAACTAACCTCTAGCCTAAATCAGACTCACTCCTACAAGGTGAATAATATTGTAAAATATTTTAATAAGCAACTGAAAAAAGATCTCATTAATTTCAATAACATTATTTTGAATTACTTGTTAGATCTCTGTTGGCCGTGATAAATACTTCACAGTGGATTAAGCGGCTTGTTAGTAATCTTACATAATGGTTAAATTTCTAAACAAATAAAATAAAAATATATAAAATAAGATTAATGAAAAAAGTAGCAATCAAAATTATTCATCTATTACTCCTTCTGCAGCATAAAATAATGAACTATTAAGACTGTGGAATAAACAAGCTACGCTTAGTATATGTGTTGGTATTACAATATATAATATGGGCTAATATGTATTACGTGTGTGTGTGTGTGTGTGATTATGGTCTAGGCCTATTACAGATCAAAAATAGTAGATCTAACAAATTTATATTCGGTATCCCAAAAAGATATTCGCTAAAATTTATAAGAAACAAATTAAATGATGTACAAACATTGCATTAACTTACTTACACACAAATAAACTAAACCTAATGCTAAGCAAAAGTGTTACTATCTCCCCAAAATTTCTAAGAAACAACATTCTAAAAGGTCAAATATTTGTAATTGGCAATTTGTGAAATATAAAGTTTTATTGGTATAAATCAATGCTCCAAACCATGTAATAAGGAAAATTACAATTGTAATGTGGAAAAAAACTAAAATGAATCTAACAGAAACTGAAGTTCTTTTAAGTATTGTTTGAGTACATTGGTTTTGGTAAATTTTGAGAGGTTATAAAGATTACGTTCATAGTTTATTTTTTACCAATGTTAGGAATAAGTTAGATGTAAGATAATACTTTGTTAGAATAGTGATTTTCAGTTAAAGAATGTAAGTCTAATTACATGAATAGGCAGCTCAAAGTTAGATTTCCACAAATGCTGATTAGGCTTGATGCTCTATTTTATGTTTGATGTAAAAATGACTCATTTGGAGAAGAGATATGCCCTGTGTGAGGTAATAAAAGAGTTTCATCAATGGAAAACAGCATGTTAGATGTACATTGAAAGGCGGCAAATGAATACAACCTCACAAAAAATACAAGGAGTCAAAAGACACAATCTGTAGTGAGCATTGGAAATATTCTCAGCTGGTGTGGGATGGCCATGGAAGAACTACACACTTTGAATGCAGGAAAGAACAAGTCTTATTATGTTGGGGACAACATTTAGAGCACTCTAGTTACGTTAGGAATAAGTTAGATGTAAGATAATAAATTTTTAGAATAGTGATTTATAATTTTAAAATGTAAGTAGGCCAGGAAGTCTAGTTATGTAAATAGACAGCACAAAGTTAGAAATTGTGCAAATGCTGACTACTGCTGACTACTTTTGGCCTACTGCTCTACTTTATGTGTGATGGAAGGGGATATGGAAAGGTTTTAAATAACCCAGGAGCACAAATACAGAGGTTTTTTTTCTATGTGGATTAGCCTCTCGTGTGGCAAGTCTTTCTCATGGAGAAATTGTGGGTGAATTTTTGTGCAACGATGAAAAGGTGGATGCTGAGATTTTCAAGATGCTGATTGAAATTCCAAGGGGTAGTTAGAGAGATCACTTCTTTTTGTGTAAATTTTATTTTGAGAGTAGAACAAAGTAGAGTTTTTTTAATGTTCTAAATTGAGGGAAACATAATAAATTCTTTTGAAGATAGAATCATAGTTGATGAATTTGCTTTTTTGTAAAAGTTTAAGCTCAATAATTGTGTTAGTTATTTTATTTATTTTTTTTTCTGTAATCTATAATTTTAGTAATTTTGTTCCAATAAATATATGAATATGGTTAAGCCACAATTAATATTCAACATAAATACCTCTTGCAGTAACTGATATTACCAAGTAAGTTTTCTTGTTTGTAACCAACACTCTGTTTAACAACATTGGGAACAAGGTTTTGTATATAACTATGATCCTAACACCAATAACTATCAAACAGATGTTTTTGTGGCAGTTGGCAACTAATATCTATACTATTATATACAAATCTAATGGTGTCTGTGTGTGTTACTCAATCACGTAAAAACGACTGAAGCCATTGAGCTGAAATTGTACATGGACATTCTTAGGGTCTCTGGTTAACACATAGGCCTATTTTTATTTAGAAATTCCATCAGGGCACCGCCCTACTGGCCTTGAAAACTCCCTTAACACTCAAATATCTATACTCCATTATATACTTAGCTTAATCAGCAGATAGTAAAATATGTTTTTAATCACCTGTAAAAGTCACTTTTAAACAAATTTAAACAGGTGATAGTAAATGTTTGTTGTTATTGATATTTCAAGGTTAGTTATAGGCCTACTTTACAAATGTCATCCTTCTCTTGGTTTTTCAAGACAATAATCGGTAAGTTTATAGTTTGATATATATATATATATATATATATATATATATATATATATTATTTATTTATTTATTGGGATTTAATCTCAGTAAATTAAATCCTTTTCACATACTTAAAACATACATTCTGGAATCAACAACAGTAAAATGCCTAAAAGGAAAAAGAGTAACCTATCACAACGTTTTGCTAAGGCAAAGGCAATGTCATCTCTGCGAGGAAGGGAGTCTTCTCAAGAAAGGTAAGCACAATACAAATATACGTCAACCACGTACAAAGGATGGGTACTCTACTAATATATTATAGAAATAATTATAATGTTAAATTGATATCTAATTGTATGTAATTAATTATTTATTTAGAACCCCATTTTTAATTCTTTTAAGTCAATTTATTATTTATTTTAATTTTAAATATGTTGACATATGTTAAATTTGTGACATAAGAAAGCATTTTATTGAAAGAAAAGGCCTATAACAATATTTTCTTTAGCAACCCAGTTAAACTTTTGTGGGCCAGTTATTTTTAAAATTTCATAAACAACGAATATTTTAAACCACATATTTAGCTCAAATGTAAATCAACTTGAAATAACAAACAGGAATCACATAACCAAATACTATGTATTGCCCCTCAGGCAAAACATAATATTAACAACATATTAACATAATATTATTTTTGTTAATTCGTAGCTTCGATTTGAGTGAGTTAATATTTACCCATATTAACGTAGGCTTTCGTAATCAGAGATGAAATTAACCTAACAACAGCTGGATTTCCTTGTTTTCTATATGTTATTTGACAGTGAAGAAATGCATTTTGTGACTTGACAAGTGTCTTCCAACAACAAATATGATCTCATTGTTTGAAAACAAGGTGAATACCGGTAGTTAACTATTTCATGGTTTTTAATAAGGAAATCCGATTACCATGTACAAACCATATATACCATTTCCTTCAACATGTAGGATATATACTATACTAGTATAGCCTAAACACTGATTTTAAAAGTAATAATAGTTTTTAATGAGGAAACGGGGTTGTCACACTGTCAAATATTGGTTGTACATCGTCCTTAGATTTTTCTATAAAAATTATGAAAACAAAGAATTTACCTTCTAATCAAAAAATCAGATCATATTATGTGTCGCAATAAACATTTCAAGTCACAAAATGCGTTAGTTTATTAGAATGTGAGATTTATAAAAGTACGAAATGCAGCTACATAGGTTAGGAATGCCAACATTAATAATAATAATAACTATGTTCATCAAGTCACTGCATCTATGATCGCCTGTTCTCAAGTCAGGTAACTATATATGGGCTATATAGCCACCTGACTTGAACTCGCCTCTATAATTTACGACTTCATTAGGTCATCAGGTGGCTATATAAATACCTGATTTAAGAACAAGTGATCATAGATGCAGTGACTTGATCTCACCTATGTAATTACATCCCATTTTGTAACTTACACAACTTAGATGCTACTAATTGTGAAGTTGATTTCAATACTTTAATATTCTTTTTTTCTAATAAACTAATACATTTTCTAAATTTAAAAGTGTCTTACGAAATTAAAAATGATCTGATTGTTTAAAAATAAGGTAGACATAACACATACACTAACTTCACTAATATATTCATATATATTAACATTGACTTTTGTTATTAGACTTTAACTTAACAGCTGTAGGCCTATTCTCTTGTGTTCTATGTGATGTGAAAAAATGTATTTTGGGACTTGAAATGTTTATTGCATCACATAATATGATCAGATACTTTGATTAGAAGGTTTCTAATCATACCTTATGTTTTCATGATTTCTTTTTTTTTTTATAGAAAAATCTAAGGACAATGTACAACCAATATTTACCATCACGCTACCATCTATTTTTCAGTGGAATAAGCTATCAACTTAACTTTAGACAATGCAGTCATTTTATGTTGTATATATCAAGATTTAAACCACTATTCTTTTAATTTTCAAGCAACTGGTAACTGAATTCAAATAGTCGTCTAATTTGTAAGTAACAAACTTGCTACTTTTCTACATCTCATTCAGAAAGAGAATATAGTAACTTCATTTTTAGAACAGCTAAAATTTAACATATGTTACTCCGGTACACATTATTGATCAAACTAAATGTGCCCATTGTGTTACATTTATAATTTAATAATGAAAGTTACATTTATAATTTAATAATGAAAGTTCCATTCACAGCACTGTCATAATATCCTTAAAATTAGTAGTCAGTGCAAAAAAGATTACTTACTACTTAGGCCTAATATTTTGTTGAGTATTCGACATACTTACATATTATACCAAAAAGAATCAAAATATTCTTAATTGATGTTAAAAAGTTAAGACTTAGTACAGCTCTTAATACATAAACATAAAATAAATTTCCAACACTTATTAGGACACAATATCTTAAAAATGTCAACCAATATTTACTTAGTGGGATGTATTTCATATCGAAATTCTACAGTCAATAAAGAAGAAAAACCGAAAAACTATCAAATTTAAAAACAAAACAACTAAGACATGTACCATAATAATGAAAGCTTACTGCAACTATGAAATCTTACTAACTAAACATAAAATTGCCAAGTTAAAGCTTACCAGTTTCAGACGATATAAATGGAAGATAGTGTGAGAATATAATAACAGTTGCCACAAAAATAATCATGACGCTAGCGTTCTACGTTTCCACATAAAAGAATTAAGTGACATTAGGTATAAATAGATGGTTTGTTGTTGTTCTTAAAGCACTACCACGGTAATAATATATAATAGTTAAACCTATACAGTTTCATAACACTACACTTCCTTCAAAACCATGCTAAAAATGAAATGATCTTTATTAATTTTGTAAACGAACAAATCAAGACAATAATACACAGAATATTATGGACACAATAATGTAAATGAATTCCTCTCTTTTGCAAAATTAGTATTCCTGGAATCGTCAACGCCCGACATGTATTAGTACCAGCAGAAGATGGAGAACCAGCAGGTGATCCGCTCTGTTGTTACAACTGTCACAAAATATGTTTTAACTTTGGATTTGAATATTAAAGCCAGTCACATTTAGTGAATATCATGTGAATAAAAGTTTACAATCGCACAAAAATAACATTGTTTAAATGCATACTAGCTTTAATTTTGTATCCACATATCTGACGATGTTGTACAATTTTCAAAGCATAAATTTAATTACTAGTGTGAAATATTATATTCTTACAACGTATGATAGTTTTAACAATAAATTTGAGTGAACCATGAACTAAACCTGCTCTCTATCCCAAATTCTGAACATTGAAAACCTCAATTAATAACGAATATAATGATTCCCCGAACCACAAAAACAAGAACCAAAGATTATAATTATTTTATTTTTTTTATTATAATATCCTCATGTAAATTTAGATAACATAATCAATATCCTCAAATGTTCAGAGCTAAACAATTTAGCTTTAAACTTATGAAGAGTTTATCCGAATTTATCCCTGAACTAAGAAAGAAGTGAAAAGCTGGTCCTGACGAAGTTTATGAAAACGAACTATTCTGGTTTAAATATTTGCCTCAGGCCCTTGCTTCAGCAAGTTAATAATGAAAATATGTATACATAGATGATTGATTCATTTTGGATGTACACCAAAAGTGTTAAAGAGTAAATTCAGCAACTTTACTTTGATTGAAAAAAGCAAGACAGCCTGGTTTAAGTTTTTCCTTATTTAATGATCCCAAGCCCATCGAAGAAATTACTCTTGCAAAACTTGTATATAAACTTAATTTATCAGGATAAGTGATCCCCTAGGCTGGCCTTGCCATAATGGTGGGTACAATAACGTAATTTACTTTGAAAGTTCACGAATATTCCAAATTGTAATTTTGAAAAACAATATAGTATCACCTCGTGCTTGGTAAGGAGTTTAAATAATGACACAATAAATAATAAAAAGACGTTTTATTTTTATTTTTTGCAAATTGCCGGCACTGGTACAACAAATGAAACAAATCAACCATCAACCTGTAGTCTTGTAAGCATGTTGTTGGTTTGCAATTTGTAGTTGTACTAGCCGCGAATTGATGTATGCTCGAGGGTGATTGACAGTGTCTGTAAATAAATGAACAGTTTTTTTTTCTTTGTTGTATTTTAAAAGAAAATAATGGTTGATCAACAACAAGAAGATATGAAAGTAAGTTTTCTAGTTACATCTATTGTTTTATTTGACTTGTATACTGTAGGGTATAGCTGTTCCTCGTCAAAGAATGGCGGTAAGAGATTGTCTAACAATTTCGTCTAACCTAAAAATTGTAACGGGTTGGTATCAAATCATAACTCCTTTAAATCCTTATTACATTTAATTGATGTATTTTTTTTTACACAATCATGAAATCCGAATAACTCATTACGTAAAATGTGAAGGGTGAACTTAAGTTTTCCGTAGTTTACTTGTGGTTAGTATTGGCTTTATCGTTTCTATTTCCTAGGCTTACCGGTAAAAAAAAAAAGTTGCACTACAATCTCAGGCTATGAATTCACAAATATTCAACTTAATTTACTAACATTTCTGTTGACATCTTGTTTTGTTGTTTTGTTGATCTGTTGATTAAATGACAGTGATATCTTATTTTACCTTGGAGTGTACATCTTACAGAAGGCCTAGATCTCATTAGCCTGGGACCTACTGCAAAGGTCTATTAATTTTGATTAAGTAGTAATATTTTCTGAAGATGTGAACTCGTTTGTTTTTATAAAACAATAAACTATTTGATTAATTAGTCTGTAATCGGCTATCTATATATTTAAGCAAGATATACAGGAGTATACACATATTTTTTTTATTTTTTATTAGTAAGTTATGTTAAAATATATCATCATAACCCATGCTCATGGTTGCTATTTAGTACCAAACAGGAATTTATCTTGTTCCTAATTATTTAGGTAAACTTTGTTTTTAGCCTTATTCTAGTGTAATGAAAGTTGTTGAAACTAAGGCCTAGCTAGTAATAAATGTAATCTGATAAAATTTGGAAACAAAAATTCAAGATATTTGATTGTATTATGAGATTTTTTTTGTATTATGAGATATTTTTTTGTAAACATAGGCCTACCTAAATTTATAATTTGGTTTATTTAGAGTTAGGTTTATTTATTTTTTAGTTAATACACTTTTATGGTAAATTGGCTAGGCTAATTGAAAATTTAATTTAATGAAATAACAGTAGGCCTACCAAATGAGCTTAAGTTTATATTAGGGCCTAATTATTGATTTAAAATTATGACATTTTGTAGTACTATGTTTAAAGTTTATTCTAGAAGAACAATGTTAGTGATTTTGGCTTACAAGATATTTACTAGATGCACTATTTTTCTATAATGGCTTAATTTACCATAATTTTTCAGGCTTATTTATGGCTTATTCAGACCTATGCAATTTTTAATATTTTTGTAATTACCCTTTGTAAGCTTAAATAGCCTAGTAACGATTAACTTACTATTTATTTAAATTACATAGGTCTAATATTTTAATTATGAAGTTAGTGTCAAGATTATTTAGGTATAAGTTATACAAAATGAAGTCTGCCCAAACACAAATGGCAATAATAGTACTCAAGATGAGAGGATATTCTATTGTTTATAAAACTTACACAGATTAGTTATTATTACAATGTTTCTTCAGAAAATATTCTGATGAAAAATTTTCCGACAGAAGGAGATAGGGGTATTTTCATAAGCGTGCTTGTATTTTTTCACAGAATTATGGACAATTGTTGTTTTTTGTATCTATGATTTTACTTTTCCAGTATATGAAGTTATAAGTTTTGTAATTTCAAAAATTTCTACGTCCGTTTTATGGCCAATCTCCATATTTTATAGCCTCTGGAAACCCATGATGTTCATCATCCTGTCCATCTGTCATCATTGTTATTTGTACATAAACATGATAGCGGCCACAAAAATATGATTGGAACGTGAAATTTTATATAGGGGATCTGTATCATGTTAATATAGAACCAAATTTAAATTCAGAAAAATCAGAATGGTAGCCGTTTTTAACAGTTTTTTGTTCATATATTATGTGTTATTCAACTTGTAACACATTAAGGTAGATACAAAGTTGCAGTTGGGGTAATGGTACCCACCTCAACCTTTCTGTGATGATAAATAGCGAAGTTTTTGTAAAAAATATAATTTTGAACTCCTTCGTTCCCAAGAAAATTTGATAATCGAATAATTACAAGATCTAGCAGGGCCAAATCACTGACACGAAGGTAGCAAGTGGATGCTACTTCACAGTAACTGCAGCACTTCAAAAGTCCTCGATAGTGAAACATAAATAGTATATACACAATTACGATGTTCAGAAAAACTGTGTAACAACTGTTTTAAAGAAACTTACCTATCAGTGTAAAACCCCTTGATCTACTAATACAATTTAACATTTCCTACAAGGCCTTTGACACCAGCTTTTAGGCATTACATTTAGAAGATCTGCTTGTATGTAAGGTGTGGCCATCTATGTATGAATGGTGGAGTATGTAGATAAGTACTAAGATGACACCTATCATTGGTAGACTTCTGAGGCAATGAAATGTATTGAAATTAGGCCTATATTGTCATAATGGCTATGTTTGAACTATTGGTGACATCATTCCTAGGAACATACTAGTAGGCTAGCGTACATGGTTTCGGAAAACTAAAAATAACAGAGTGTTTAATAGTAAAAATGCTACAGGAATATCAATTTGCAGTCAACAAGACATTTTACTTGCCAATTAAGTAGTAGGTTAAAGAAAGTATAATGATTGTATATGATTTACACTATTGACCGAAGGTACTTGGTAGAACTCCATTTTAATGAAAAACAAACACAATTTCAGTAAGTTATCATGTTTTTTTGATAATTTTCCATGATTTGAATTGCTAGAACCTTTTTCTAAATGATGTATGAATTTTCCCATGCATGTGTACAAGTGAAATGAGTTAAGCAAGTTAAGTTGCAAATTGTGAAAACATTTTATCATCTACAGTATTACATGTGGACTTTTGTATCTATTTCAGACACAATGCAATTATATGAAGTGTGACAATAAAAAAGGATTTCCCTGTGATCTTGTGAATCAAAGAGCAAGGTGCTCAACCCTGTATCTACTGTTTAATTTCTATGCATTTGCAACCAACAGTTCGACAGTAACTTTTGTTCGAAGCGACCGTACTCTCTAAGCTGCTTCAAAATAATCTTAAATGTTAATATGAATCAGCAGAATTCTTAGTAAAATTTGTAAGATCCTCTACGTTCCATTTCTTGAAAAACATTTGGTATGGTGATGAGCGTTTATCACTTGCTCGGGCTTTAAAAAGAGAAGGACAGTTATTGGAAACTATATTCTCCCTTGTCATACTTGTACATCATTAAGGGAATCTATACCATTAAAAAACTCGTCGTCTGAGCATTCAAGCAGTTGCTGAATTGGCTAAGCTGATACAGAAACTATTTGACAGATTTTATATGAAAAAAATGTGCTCGAAGATAGTGTCTCGTTACATCTGGAAAAGGAGTAAACTCTAATTATAATTAAATAAGGAAACCCTAATTTTAAAAATATTTGATTTTCAGTATGACCTAGAAACAAAGTACCAATCCATGCATTGGAAGATTCCTAGCTCACCAAAATCATGAATGTTCAAGCTCAAAGTGAAATTAATTATGATTATTTTTGTATAAGTTTTATATCCAAGCAAGTATGATAAGATGACCACCCAGAATTGCTTCTGATAGTCTAAGATTCACATTAAATAGTTTACAGATTGAAGAGGAGACTTTAAAAAAAAACAATTCCGATTATTTTAATGCCACACCTTTCATTGAATTATAGACAATGGTTTTCTGCATTTCTTCCTTCTTTTTAACAATAAATATAACTAAGATGTAGTTATATTGTGTTGATATAGCTATCCCACTTGTTGAACAGTTTTGCCTTAAGTGATATTATTTAAATATCTCAATTTGTGAGATATTTTAATAAAGATGTACCGGTATTTATTCTTTTAGCGTGAGAGGTTCTAGTGAAGTATGTTTTTGTTTTCAATAAAACCTTAACTATTTATTTTGTGAATAAGACTTGATTTTTTGAATTTTGTTCGACTTTACTTTTATAGTTATATTAGATGATTGTCCTTCATTTGATCAATGATTTCATTCAGTTTCTCTTAATAAAGTGTTTGAGGAAGTTTATTAATTTCAATTAAGACATATATTTGGGTAGGTCTTTTAATCTCAGCACTGATTAAAATTTTGTCTTATTTTACATCATTAATGAATCACATGTTAAGCATAATTGTTATGACCCAGCAAATTATTTCTTTTCCCATTTTTATTTTCTTGTTTCTAATCCCTGTGTAACCATATTGACAGCTAGGGTTCCAGAAAGAAGGACCCTAACAAATATCAAATATTGAATATACCAGCAGGCACAATTTCTCATTTTGTGTTGCCAATTTACATAATATACCTTCTGTCCTATTTACATTTTTAAACTAGACATTTCTCTTGTATCTAACATTTTTCTATTCTAACAAATTTTACATCTAACTTATTCTTAACACCAGGTTTCATAGAAAGTAAAATCTTTAAAATATTTCTATTATAGTTCAAATAAGTTCTTACTATGGGAATAAATTTTAGGTAGAGACAAAATCGCTTCACTTAAATATTTGTCATTTTTTACGAGTTCTAGAAAAATACACAATAAAGATAAACAAACCAAATAAAAAAAGTTTTAAAAATTAACAATACATATGACAACTGTGGAGGGGGGGGGATAAAAAATATTCCTTTTGACAAAATAAATACATATTGCTGAGGTGGGATTAACAAAATATAGGACACACTTGTAGCACAATTTAATTTGACTTTTTGTCCATATGCTTGGATTGGAGCACAGTTTTAGGGACCTGTGCAAGAAAACAAAACTATGTAAATATAGAAAACTTAAAACAGTTTTACCTTTACCAGTCAGTGACAAGAAATAATAAAGTAACAACAAATTAAATAAAATCATTCAATTACCCTAAATAATTTTTCAATATCTTTGGTCGGAACTGCAAGAAGCCGTTTAAAAATGTGTATATTAATAATTTTGATAAAAATTTAAGTTTAATATCATATGGAGTAACATTATAGAATTTGAGCCGTAGAAATAACCATGTTTTCATAAATAAACTATTGTTGAGTTTGGGAGTTCCTATAAAGATTGGCATAACCTAGTTTTATATTTACTGGTTGGAACTTTAAAGTTATCATCATTATTGCCATTATTAAACAAAATACTAACACAACTTACAAATCTACAAATAATATCTTCAAGGAAGAATTAAAAAAAAAAAAAGAGTACACATAATTTTGTATCAACCAGAGAACAAGCTTCTGTTACCTCAATATAAATATGTTTGAGATGATGAACAGAATTTACACAATTAATTAAATGTCTAGGGGAAAAGAAAACAATGAATAAATTAAATAAATAATGAAAAAATTATACTAAATAAATAAACAAGGAAGGGTAAAAAATATATAAATGAAACCATGTAACCCACCTGTATCAGTAGTAGGCTCTGTGCACCAATTACTAGTTACTGCAAAGGCCTGAGTATTTTCTAGTGTAAAACTTCACTAGTGAACTAATGAACTTGAGGATGGAAATGAAAATTTGGTTTAAGGAAACATTTAACATTTGTATATATAACAACTAATACACAGTGTTTCGTCTTCACTTGATAATGGGAGTTGATTTATACTCTCAAAACATTGTGTATTGCTTTAATATAAAAATGGTGGCAAATTTTCAAATAAATTATTAATAATAACATTCTTTATCCATCATTATCCATCAACTTTAAAAATAGAATTTGACAAATAGTTTTTATTCGTTTTGATCTAGAAAGTAAATAAATATGAATTTAGCCATTCTCATTAAATTTTATCCCGGATTCTATTCAGGTATGTGATTATCTCGGAGTCATCAAAAGGTTAAATTATGCTACCCGTAGGCCACATATAATTCTTAAAAATTGTTTGTAGTTTAGCAATATTTGAAAAATAAGGCAAGACTTATGGTGTTGCAGAAAATGGTGATGACCTTTAGGGTGTCTGAACTTCAGACACTTTTAGGGTTTGCAGGACAAAACAAATCAGGTCGTAAACCAGAGTTACAGAGCCGAGCTTTGGGATTACTACGACAAAAGTCTACACCAATTAATCTCAAGATAAGCGAAATTTATAAAACGATACAGTAAGTCACAAAAAATAACATTTTTTTACAATCATTTTCATCATATTTTTTCCATTTTTTCCACATCTATTATTTCTTCTTCTTCATTTAAATGTTATTCTCAGAATTCTTTTTTTATTCTATTTTGTTTGATATGTTCTGATTGTTAATTCTATTTCTGTAGTTATTACAATATTCGTTGGATATATATAATAGTACCTAATGTAATCTATTTAACAAATTGTTCCTGATGTTGGTTCTTGGTAGGCCTTATTGTAAAGATACATATAGTGTATGTCTACATTTTTAATATTACCCTCTGGTCTCAAAGCATTCTACAGGTTGCTTTTAACTTAAATCTCAAATTATGTTAATTAACTAGCGAATTTAGTTGTTACCATTGTTAATGCAGCTACTGTATTTAAAATTTTTATTTTGAAATATATATATTTACCGGTCACTCTAATCAACGAATATTTAATATGTAGGACAGGTTAGGTTGAATCACACAAGAATAATTTTCATTGTATAGTTGGTTTAATATAAATTTAAAACCTAATCTAAACTTTTCTAAATGTCAAATATATGTTGTATAATGTGACAACTCAAAAGGAACCTTTGTTTAAAATATTTATGATTGAGATGGTATGAATAATAAATCCATAGCATAACACTCCGCTGTCAGCCTGAGTTTGCGAAACATCATCTGGCATATAGTTCCATATGCGAAACATCATCATATCCCACTAACATATAGTTCTAGCTTTCATGTTTAGGATTTGCTGCCAATATATAGCTCCTCACTATGCTGATATAGGCTTTATACTACAAATTTGAGCCCATAAAAAGTAAAAGTTATCTCAAACTCTCAAAATGTATAAATTAAAAAAATAATAATAATAGAAAAGCTGTAGGTTAGTTTATTATAGTTTTAAAAAAGTGTTTTCTTGAACCAAAAAGTTTTGCAACCCAAATTCTAGGGATTTTTTGATTTTTGAAACATTTAATTCTTTCTAACACAATTTTATTATTTTACAACCAAGAATCATACATGCCGTTAATAAAAACAAGGTAGCTCCTGTGCGGGTAGATTTGAAATTTCTTACTATTAGATTAATAGCTGAGATGAAAGTAAAATACTCAATACATTCACAAATAATTTAGACTATCATCATAAATGTAAAACCATTATACAAACTGTCTCACGCATCAAACTAAAAAATAAAATACTAATCAGAAAAATATTTGATTGAAAAAATGTCTATACTTCTTATATTTTAAGGAAAAAATTGATATTTTTCTTCGTTATTGAAATTTTCCTCAAATATTAGGGTTCTTCTTGTCAACATTTCGTTATCCTTATCAATGTTTTACAAATTGTATTTAAACAATAAATATAAATAGATCCTAAATTTACTTTGCCTGACCCTCAGCATAAATCATATTTGAGTGTTTTTAATTACAACAAACAGGGTTCTTTTTAGTTTTATTCCCAATTATAGTACAGTTACTAATTAACAATAGGAAAGTAATTAGAATAAAGTAATGGCCACAAAAAATATTATAAGACCAAGCGAAGTTAATATATTGAAGAAACAGAGTTTTTACAAATACACAGAACTACTAAAAAAGAAAATTGTAAACAGTTTTTAAAGTAGACAATTAAAAATATAATGGATTATGTAAAAGAGTGATAACTCGGGATGTTAGGACAACAGCGATGCAAGTTTGTTCGAAATCACAAGACCATGAAAAACAAAATTAAAAAAAAAAAATCAAAATCGGTGGAACTATTCAAGAATTATAAACATTTTGATATAAATTGAACAAATTTGTCGAAGACAGAAAAATACAAGAAAATATATCGAACAGAACTATGTCAATTTCGACTTGGGGCTATGATGTCAGGAGAAATTAATAATAAAGGATCATAAATGTAGAAAAATGATTACATAATAATAGAAGAAGAGTATGTAAAAAAATGGTAAGTAAAGTTTTGGAAATAACCACAGTTGAAAGGAAAAATGTTTAAAAACGGAAAGGAAAATTAATTGATACAAACCAACATAGTAGATAAAATTCTAGATTTTTGAAAAGCCAAAAAGTTGGAAGGAAGATCATTTCACAAGATCTCACCAGAATAGGATGTAGTCAACCCATCATTATTTAAAAAATATAACTAAAAGGTTCAATAGAATGTTTAAAATTATATAAAGTTTATTATATTATTAAAATCAGTAAATCAAAATTAATTAATTATTTTTTAAATGTAAAATATTAATCACACCGATTCAAATTTACAATATCTAAAAAAGAGAATATTATGAACTACAATGTAAGGACTTAGGAGCATATCTATAGAAACAACCATTAACTGATTTTTATGAATTCTCAGCACCACGATTGCCAGGAGTATCTGTATAGATATCTAAAACTTTGACCATCATGTGATCTACATATAATATGAGACCTTCAATTATCTTAGGATCTGTATTCATATAAGATTTTTTTACAAGAAGAGTTTAACTCCAATTTTGAAGAGGAGTCTATGTCATCTATAATCGTACAAGATACCATATAAAATTTTGAAGAGAAATACGCAAATATCAAAAATCATTATTATATACTATATAATATTTTTGGGAAAACAGTTTAAAAATTAAATTAAAATCTTTCTTTTTTTAAATATATAATGTTTGCTTTAGTCATTTAAAATAATAAATTTTTGTTTATTAGTGTGAAGATTTGCCAAAGTTAAAGACAGAAAGATATTTCAGATTCAGTTTTGTCTATATACTTAAATGTTACAATATTCAAAGTGTTAAACAAACTGGTCATAATTTCATTTATTACATAATGTCTATATATGTTTTCCAGGTGATAATTTGTAAATGCATAAGTGCTCTATTTTAATATATATTATGGTATCAAATATTATTGAAGTATAATAACAATAGAATTTAAGAAGCTTATCTCTTCTAAATGACACGCCTCGAGAGAAGAGTCGTACACATATAGTAATGAAACTTGAGCTAGTTTAATAAAATTAAAATATATTTAGAAAAAATTAGAAATCTTAAAAATGAAATAAATAAATCCACAAAAGGTTAAAAAAAAAATCTTGACCAAGATAGCCTGAGGTTTGTAAAGTGATACAGAAAATTTGAATAAGAGGACACGATTTAAAAAAGTACACTTGATCATAGGATGAAATCACAAAATCCTATGATTTTGCATGATATGCATGGTTCGTGGCAATATGATTAATAAATCATTTATCAGTTTTACAATTTAAAAAAAAAAAGATTTATAGGTAAAACAAACAAACTAAATTAAAAATATTTATCATTATTTACTAAATATTTTAAACTGTACAATTGTAGAATAGGAATTTAGGAATTTGGAAATGTCCTTAATTTTGTTTTGATACTTAATGGGGGTATTACCCAAATAATTATATCCTACTGTGGACGTACATATAGGAAATCAGTTTTGCAGTATGTAAGAGTAATTTTAACAAATGTGCTATATTCAGTATCCAACTGTCATATGCTTTTGTCTAGGTTTTATTATCACTATAAAATGGCTGATAGTTAAGTCCATTGTTATCAACAATTAGCGATAAAATTCCGTTTGTTTCGCTTACGTTATTTATCAAACTCAAAAATCGTAGGAACAATACACCATGTTGTCAATCATATTTATGATTGTATTCTCAATGGAATTCTATCATTAAATTGTATTGTTTAATGATGATGTGTATAAAACCCTAATTGTGTGTAACCTAAAACATGAGTTCGAATTGTGACTGAATTTTATAAACTGAGATAAAATAGGATAATATATTTCAGATTTCTGGATTTGAGATTTTTAATTTTAACCCTTTGCGAGCCATGGATGTCATGCATGAAAATATGTGAAG
This sequence comes from Aphrophora alni, assembly GCA_963513935.1. Taxonomy (NCBI): domain Eukaryota; kingdom Metazoa; phylum Arthropoda; class Insecta; order Hemiptera; family Aphrophoridae; genus Aphrophora; species Aphrophora alni. The sequence goes on from OY740770.1 coordinate 20,105,984, forward strand.
AGCCAGCGACATCACCAGGCACAAAAATATATATATATATATATATATATATATATATATTTATTTATTGAATACTTGTTTATAAAATAAATGTCAGGAAAGTTCATCAGTCTATGCATTAAGATGGAACACTCAGCTGGTAGCAACATACCTTTTTTTTAAGGTCGTATTGATTGGTAGATAGACAAATTGTTGGGAAGATCTTTGTTTAAAGCCACTCCCAGAGCCCATGACGTATGCTCATGTGTGCATAGTCTGTGAGCTGGTTAGTCCGTATAGGCTATACATTTTCCATCCATATATGCAAGTATGATATAATGAATCACAGAATGTAAAGTTGAGGGTCCACAGTTTTCATTTATATACGCTTACATCATTTGTAATTAAAGGTGTTGGCAAACACTTCAGTAGGTCACCAGTCAAAACCTTATGAGTTCTAGTTTCTTTCGCCAACTTAGTGTCTATACTTTTTAAAGGTGAGTATTATATTCAGCTTTGATGTGGTTTTTAAAAATTTGATTTAAATTATCTTGAAGTTGAGGAGAACAAGTATCATACGCGCCAACCTTTGGAGCCTTGAATGAAAGATTGATTCTAGTGTTAAATAATTCACGATAAAACCATTTTTGGTACTTACGTATTAACGCCACCGCAGCAGAAGTTGCTAATGCGCATGCGCCAATATTTGCTTACTTTGCGATATAATTATATATCATGACAGGTTTGGCCAGGTGTTTCCTACCTGGCCAAACCTGTCGTGATATATATAATAATTATATCGCAAAGTAAGTAAGCAAATATTGGCGCATGCGCATTAGCAACTTCTGCTGCGGTGGCGTTAATACGTAAGTACCCAAAATGTTATAAATAAAGTGTTAAAGCAAACAAGGTAAGGTTGTTTGTAAAAATAAATGTGTTTTGCTATTTTGATATGCAAAGTTGCAAGATTAACTGAATACCGCGTCCGTAGTTGGCTAGATGCATAGAAACAGCTGTTTACGATTGTGTTCGGGAGTGAACAAACATACAGTTATATATATTTTTACAAAAGCAATTAATTACTTATTTCGGACAAATTAAGACTAATAAAGATTAAATATCATTATAAAAATTGTGAAAAAATAAATATCTCCAAGAAAACCAATAAAAATAAACTGTGCAAAATATTTTGTATACATGACCAGAAACACCAACCACTTATGGGACTAAATAACGAAAGCAATTGTTGAAGATAATTACAACGGCACTGTCTATGGAAGCCCGGAATTTGTTTTAAGAAAAGGAAAAGAGGAATAGCATTGAATTGAACCTTTTACTGTTCAGATGTATTTAATAAATATCATAAATAATTTCAAGTGAAATAAGATTAAATATACTTTTGAAAATATAAAATTTATATAATTAAATAATTGGTAAAGTACCAGATGAAATTTAAACTTTTGCAAAGGTAATACATATCTAAATTTATTTACCTAAATTATAAAACAGTGATTTCCATTTGAAGTGAGCAATATGAATTTAAATCAGCCACCATTAATACCAAATTTGTAACTTGAACTTGAACTATTTTAGCATTTTGTAAAATTCACTAGTTTTAGATATTTCATACTGTATAGTCATAAGTTTTTATATTTTTCTGATTGCATATTTAATAGACCAGGATCCTTTTAACTCGAGAAATAGAGTCATAATTTGTTATTTGTAAATATGTTTAAGTGCTCTAGAAACCTATGATTGTAAAAAAATGTGAATATAGCCTATAATAAAAAGATATTATAAAAAGGCCTAGTTTATTAAATATTTTTATTACAAGCTACCTGATATCACAAGAGAGTCTTGAAATAATAATAATTGAAAATAATATAATATATATATATATATATATATATATATATATATATAAACACCTGGCCAAACCTTATATATATATATAATCACCTGGCCAAACCTTTCGTAAGTTTATTGAAGTTAATAATTTGAAATTAGATCATGGATAAACATGAGCTTTAAAAGTGAAGTGCCGCCAATCTACGCCTAAAATTTTTGCGACAAATCATAAAATGAAACTATATGAATCTCAAAGCTGAAAAAATGGAATTCTGCTTCCCTTAAACCAGTTTGCTCTTTATTGGCGCATGCGCATTAGCGCAACTTCTGCTGCGGTGGCGTTAATACGTAAGTACCCCATTTTTTGCAACATGTTTTTCTTCAACATTGTTTTTCTACAATACACTAAAAAATGTAATTTTGTTGCTGGGAGAGTGTTTCCTTCTTTCATCTTGTTTAACAAAATCACCTTCTTCAATATATATATATAAACACCTGGCCAAACCTTATATATATATATATATATATATATATATATATATATATATATAATCACCTGGCCAAACCTTTCGTAAGTTTATTGAAGTTAATAATTTGAAATTAGATCATGGATAAACATGAGCTTTAAAAGTGAAGTGCCGCCAATCTACGCCTAAAATTTTTGCGACAAATCATAAAATGAAACTATATGAATCTCAAAGCTGAAAAAAATGGAATTCTGCTTCCCTTAAACCAGTTTGCTCTTTATTGGCGCATGCGCATTAGCGCAACTTCTGCTGCGGTGGCGTTAATACGTAAGTACCCCATTTTTTGCAACATGTTTTTCTTCAACATTGTTATTCTACAATACACTAAAAAATGTAATTTTGTTGCTGGGAGAGTGTTTCCTTCTTTCATCTTGTTTCACCTGGCCAAACCTTTCGTAAGTTTATTGAAGTTAATAATTTGAAATTAGATCATGGATAAACATGAGCTTTAAAAGTGAAGTGCCGCCAATCTACGCCTAAAATTTTTGCGACAAATCATAAAATGAAAGTATATGAATCTCAAAGCTGAAAAAAATGGAATTCTGCTTCCCTTAAACCAGTTTGCTCTTTATTGGCGCATGCGCATTAGCGCAACTTCTGCTGCGGTGGCGTTAATACGTAAGTACCCCATTTTTTGCAACATGTTTTTCTTCAACATTGTTATTCTACAATACACTAAAAAATGTAATTTTGTTGCTGGGAGAGTGTTTCCTTCTTTCATCTTGTTTAACAAAATCACCTTCTTCAATATTTTTAAGAATATTGACAAAAACCTTATTATAAATACTTAAAATGTTTAGATACATTATCTTACATACTCTAACCTTCCTCTTGTCTACAGTGAAATAATAAAAAAGGAGTATCCTCTTTGCCATTATTAGAATCAAACTCACATTTTCTTGAGCAATTGATAGGTTGGCATCATGCTACACAAGAACTAATAAATTGTCTTTTTGCATCAATATTGCTATTCTCACACCGGTAAGAATTAAAATTACTTTGCTCTCATTTTAAATTAACTTTTCAATAAATGAACAGGATGGTTTCATTGTTTTAGCTGAAACTTCCTTTCCATTTTTTATTTACATATTTTCCTCCAAATAACTTTCGTTTCCTCACATTACACTGCCAATTATCTTGATGTGTTATCTTTTTTTGCCTGTTTGTTTGATTAATGTCTTATATTTCTTTTTTTAACTAACCTATTGTTTTCATTGTCTATGATGCCTCTTCTTGACCAACCGATAACATTAATGTCCTGTCCATGTTACTTTCATCACCAGTTAGGTGCATATCGTTTTACAATAATATATTACTAAAATTTATTTTGATTGATGTTTCGTTTCCTACTGGCAGATCAACTATTTTTTTATTTTTTTAAATTATATATACAGTACCTTGAATTTTCCAGACAGGCTGTTCATCAGAATCAGAAGATGTCACTTTGAGGTACATAATTCATTATCAACATCTGAGTCATATTGTTCACTGCAACTTAAGTCCAAATCATCCTTAACAACAACTGTTGAATCTGAAACAATCAAAAACTTTTTGTAGTAACATATAATTTTACATTGTAGAAAAACTAGCAACAATTTAATAAAAGTACAAACAACAAAAGATAGGTATAGCATAAATTTTGGCATAAATGTTTGAAGGTTATAATAGGAAAAACCCTAACACGGGTTTAGTAAAATTCTGCAGTAAAATGAATATTTCTTTAAAAAAAAAAAAATTAATATGTTAGCCTCGACAAAGCGACAAAATTGCCAATATTAAATAACTAGGCCTAACATTAGTAATCCTGTAGTGATATCCTATATTGTTACTTCTAGTATCACAGATTAATAATATATCATATATGTGGTATACATAATAGCCTAAACTATGAGTTATGTAACATTTGGAACAAGTCTAAGAATAAAGAATATCATTACTTTGTTACAGAAACTGATGCTATAACTTATTATATATATCGTAGGTAATGAACAATAACCTAAAATTAATACAAAATAATCTTACCTTTATTGCAAGAAGAAGAACTTGCAACTTTCAAAGCCAAATTTACTAAATTTCTTCCAGGAGAATACTGTCTAAATTCCATTTTCTTTCCTTTAAATTCCTTAATAAAATCAAATTATAACAATAATTATTGTATGAAATGTAAATACACAACAATTAAAACATAGCTGACTTTGAGATAAGTACAATATTAGACACTAAGTAGTGCTGAGGTAAAACCCATTACATGATTCTCATTCTGTTCTGCCTATTAAAGTATATGGCACCATGTCCATATTATGGTGCTTTATACCTCAAATCAGTTTGAAGTAATATAGCGTTATTTCAACAAATACCTCCAAACAGTTATAAGATGGAGATGAGATCCATGGTGTCCTTTACTTCCGACACACAGATAGGTGATAAGATAAAATGGATTATTTTAATAGGATATGTTGAAACACAAGAGTATTTTTTTTTTTTTTTATTTATTTTTTTTATTTAGTATATGACAAGGAATGAAAAAATATAAAAGATAATTTATTACCAGTTTTTATTATCATATAAGCCATATGTTTAATAATATTTCACTGTTTAAAAAAGACAGTTATTTTTAAATTTATATAAAAAATATATAAAATAACAATAAATAAAATTACTCTATTATTTCAGTCTGCTCACTTAGTGTGTTACTCTTCAAATCAAACTAGAATACATAGTTACAATATAAATAAGTTTTTCTGCAAAATAAAAATAAAAACATTTCACAGACTCTGAATAACTTGAAATAAACTAAATATAGATTGGTAGTTAAAGTAAATGAATGTTGCATTATAAGAGTTTGAACATAGCCTACCTTCGAAGTTATGTACAGAAAAATAAGTTAATTGACATTTTAGAAATTTATATGATAAAAGATAGATAAAATATTAATAATAAAAAGTAATAAGGCTAATAAATATAAAATTATGTTTAAACGATAATATAAAGTATGAACTTACATAAATATACATTTTATAATTAAACAAAAGGGAAAGTGTTATAGTATCTATTAAAAAATACTGTTCTATGTTTCTTTAATTTAGTTATCATATGTAACATTATTAACATATGTTTTTTTTTATATACATTGTTTTAACAATGTTTTAATCTGAACTCTTCAAGTTGTTTGAATTATAAAAGATTTGGAAGTAATAAATAAAGCAAACAAATAGTTTTTCTTTTTTACTTATAATGTGTTTAAAAGATCACTAATAGGCTACAGAGTTCAATGTATAAATAAAATGACAACAACAAATGTAATATAATTCATGTGAATAGCTATAAGGTAGGCTATATGTGTTTGTTAACAAGATGTATATAATATTAAAATATACATCTTAATATTATATATTAAGATGTATAATAATAAGATGTATTAATATAACATATTAATGTTGCATATTAATATTATGTCTAAAAATATTGTTAAATTTATGAAATCCATGTGAATTGAGGTTAACTAAAATAATAGAAGCCTACTGCAGACAAAAGCGTCTATGGGCTATCAGGGCAGTGAATTATATATTATGTACCATAGAATTTATTGTGAACGATCAACAATAAAACCTTGTAAAACGGTTTATTAATAGTAATTACGAATATCAAGTTAAAAAAAAAAAAAAAAAAAAAAAAAAAAAAAAAAAAAAAAAAAAAAAATAGGATAATAAATATTACACAGAAATAAGATATATGCATATAAATATGTGTATTTGACTTTAAAAAAGGACGTATACAAAAACCAATCTATGCCGACCCTTTGTTTTAAAAAGAACAACAAAGTTAGTTAGTTTTGAATTTTAAGATTAGAATTATTAAAATTGAACGGTCCTAAAAAAATTGGAATAATTATAAAAAAAATCAATGAAATATAAACTGTAAAGAGAAGAGCATTAAGTGAGAGTAAATAATTATATAACATTTAAACCAGCAAATAAGAGAAAGTAAAAATAATTCCATATTTAAATTTGACTCTGCAGGCTGAGGTAGTATGCTAGCATAAGAAAATTGAGAACAGAAAAGAACTTTCTAGGATATTTGATCAAATAAAAAAACTTAATACATTTATAAAAAAAATAATATAAAAATCCATTATTAAAATTTAAAACCATTAAATAGGACTTTTATAATGGTAGGCTATTATTAATTAATAAATATCCACACTACAAACTACCCAAACCATTAAAAAGAATAATAAAATATAACCACCATCACAAGTAAACTGATGTAATTAGAATAGTATATTAACAACAAATTGTGTAAATTAGGCCTAACCTACAAATAGGCTAGATGAAATAATTGGACTCTAAGACATGTAAAGTTATTTTAACATTTTAAATAGAAAATATAGTGTCAGTGATTAAAGAACAGTGAAATCTGGTAATATGAAACGTATTTTAACATTAAATCAATAAAGAAACTGTGAACAATTAACAAATTATTAGATAAATTCAAAAGAAATACTTCTATCTGGACAAGCCTAGCCTACAGGCAAAATCTTAAATAAGAGATCACAATTTGTTCATCATAAAATTTTATGCAGAGTATTAATTTTTTTTATAAAATGCATATATATAATAGACTATTTTAGAATAGCCAGCACAATAACCCCAAACCCGAGATACATTTATAATATTAAAAAATATCAGTAAATTAATTGCTCATAAAGCTAACCAAATAAGTTCTCCCATTCTATATCAAATAAACTAATAAAATAATTATTAATATATTTATAATATTTTTTGGTTTATAACACCAACTAAATTTTTTTGGTTATACTTTACATAAATTTATAGAAAATTTAGAATTGCTATATGTTAGACTAATGAGATAGGGGAGTTATTGTAAAATTTAAACTCTCAATTTGGCCCTGAGAGAATGAATCCGATAAATAATATTAAAATTTAAATTCAAATGATGTGCTCTGAGAAATTTGTTAAATAATCTACCATATAGTAATTTGTTGTAGGCCCTATATGAAATATTATTTGATAATTAAATCATTGTTATTTGTTAAAACAGAAGGTAATTTCTTTGTTCATTAAAACATTACAAACTATACATTAAATCCTAACTCAAATTGCAAAAGATTTATTCACATAAGTTCACATATTTATTTCAAACTAGGCTATTAATTTCTAAACCAGGGCTAAATTTGAATATTCTAATTTAAAAACATTAAATAGATATTTTATTCATCATTTGTCTAAAATTTAACCCCTTTAAACTATTTTCCATTTCCTCAAACTGTGCCCTTCTGGTCATACTACAAACACTTATGTCAGTACAAAAATCACATTCCTTCGATTGCCATTGAGTTAATATTTATAACTATTCACTTCAACATAAACCCCAAAACAACTTCAGGTTAATGACCCACTGTGACATTGTTTATCCGCTGAAACCCTTTGGTTAGGGGGCCTATCCCTATTCCACCTATTCCTATATATGAAATGATGAATCACATTTTTTAACTCTATTAGCCTACATTGTATGTAGGCCTACCCACAATTTCACCTGTATCAATTTCACCTAAAACATAATATGCATTTTCTAGTTTTATACTTAAAACTTTATAAGGACCTCTATATAAAAGAAAAACTTTTCAATCCTTTTTTTTTTTTTATGCATGGAGATAGATAATGTTTCTTTACATAAACTAAATAATTTATTTCATATTTTCTTGGTTTTACACCTTTTTATGTATTTTTGCTCTAGCCTTAATTAATTTTCAAATTATTTCTTGCAATTATAATCTTATCACAAAATTTATTTGTACTTTTTCTGGAAGTTCCTCTAAATTTTCTTAAATTTAAAAAAAATTTTTCTAGACTTTTCCCACTCATTTCCGTGTGCCTCGAATAAAAAAGTAGATCCATCTTATTATTTTTTAAATTTATTTTACGTAAGTGAGGATAACATCCAAGTTATCTTCCTTTAAAACATGTAAAGATTCTAAAAAATGTTTTAGGATGAGGTCCTATGACCTCATTATAGATATCTGAAATCATAATCATTTAGTCTACCATTCATCACCATCATAGGCTGTAATAGTTCAAAAATGAGATGAAGTTATTTATTTTATTTATTAATTTGTTAATTTGCTCGACTATAGGGCGCCAGGTTTGCTTTAGCATACCAATTTTGAAAAAAGAATGAATTTAAATATTTAAAAGAAAGAAAAAATATCTGGGGTCGTAAGTTCTTTTCACAGTGTACTTACAGTGATATTTGGTATTTAATGAAAACACTTGTCTCTGAAATGTTAACATAAAGATTTATTAAACTATTAGACAGATATAAAGTTTGAATAGTCATATTCAACATCTTACACTAACACATCCTATCAAATTACTCCTATTAAAATGATATTGATAAGAAAAAGATCTGAATAAAGTTTATTTACTGACGTTATCTTACTTGTTGCAACATACAAAAAAAATGAATTTAATTGAAATAAGAATTGCATCCTTTTAAATTAATGCAAGTTATATTGTTTTACTGAATATCAGAAAATTTATAATTTGTTTTCTTCATAAAGTTTTAAGTTTAAGGATTTACCTTTTTTATTAAAATTCTAATCATCTATATATTTTATATCTAATATTAAACAACACAAATTCTATCAAATTCATACATAGTTTAAAAATAAGAGTTTCTGAAACGTGGATACCAAACACGTTATTGTTTCGTTGAAAACACTTTGAATCCGTGGTTGACTTCTCCTATTGTCCAAGACACCATGATCCCGCCTCGTGGAAATGCTCTCTCCCTTATGATGACATCCTCGAATCGTTTCTCCCTTTGTTTTATGGAATTCATATTTATTTTCTGTTTATTAAAATGAAAATTAATATTCATTTAAATTAAAATTTCTTTTAATATTTCTCACAAATAACAGTCTTGTCTATAAATATTATCAACTCAGCATTAACACTGAAACACTGAACGTTCATGTCTCATTCTACAAGTTTATACATTGGTTTAAAAGTTCACTATTTATAACAATCACGTTCAATACTTTGAATAAGGGTTTATAGTCCTATTGTCCAGAAAATATTCAAAACTCAAACCTTTGACTCATGGAAGCCATTGCAAAGAAAAACCGCATGGTAATTCATTCTACTATATAACAAAGTCTCTCGTAAAGTCAGTCTCTAACAATTCTTTGTACACTGATTTTTCACTGTCTATACCTTATGTCAATATCAACTCTATTGTCCCTTCTAAATTATAAAATCTTACATTCTATCGGTTTTTTTATTGTTCTATTTGATAACGCACAAACGTCGAAATACGTCTGAACCCTTCAATCACTGAACTGAGACTCTTTTAGAAACAACCTGTCACTCCTAACGCTGGACTCAGACTGCCGTTACCATGAGGCAAATTCTCACTTCCGAAAGCGTTCTTTCCGGTTATTATTCCCACGTTTTACCGCACTGCCGTAAAAATACACATATTTTACATAACAAAACAAACAAACTAAATTACATTAAAATTAAACATAATAATTCATATTGTTGTCTTGAAAATCCATTTTTCTTTTATTAATGAAGTTACTACATTTAAATTATTATTTGAATCTCTTATCTCTTTGGCTTAACCGCGTCTTTTAAATGAGTCTATTTTAATATCTGACTTTTCACATTGTCACAAAACCCCACAAGGTTTGTATTTCAATACAGGTATTGGAATACAAAGCTTATATATATATAAATTTCAAATCGAGAAAGAAAAAAAATTTTTTTTTTTTTTTTTTTTTTTAATGGATGTTCAAGACATTTCATTTCAGAAGCTAAGGACCTCATGAAAGAAAATAAGTATCCCTAGTATACTTAATTTAAGAAAGATTCTCTTTTTACATAAAAAATTAAAATCTATTTGCTAAAATCCTATTTCACTATCTCAATTTGTTTGAGTCATCATAACTCATGTAAAAAAAATATTATGAATCAATTAGTGCTAAGTCTTATCTCTATTTATACAATAAAACCCATCATCAGTTTCCTTTCCAACCTTGTTGGCTGAAACTTTCCATCAACATTTTTTGTTGACAGGATCCCGTCACTCAAAGCTTATCTCCCAGACAGCCGTCTATATACTTTTTCTCGTCTCATCCTCTTTGCCAAGACGACATTTCTACATCCTTTGAAAATCTACCTTTGACTCGAGATATTCATCTGAATCATTTTTCAATTAAACACAATTACAATTTAAAACTTCTCATTATCATTAACACCATTACAAAATTATTTACTTATTACTCAACATTACTTCAATTTACTTTAAAACTTTTCAATTATCATCTTATATTATTATTCATTTTAGTTTAAATCCAATAACTATTTATTCTTACTTAAAATCTCAATTCTCCTTTGTCTTGCTGGGATAACATGTTAACTACTGATTCTACAATTACCAAAAACTCTTTTCTTCAACTAAAATTGAAAAATATAATATCATCATCATCAAAAAAAATAAAATTACTTACAAAACTCATCTATTTATTTCAAAATTACTTCTTTACCATTGTATCATCTCTCAGTATTCTATCTTAAAATTATTTCCATCTTATCTTTCATATTTTAATAATCAAAGTTGCATTAATCCTCAAAAAACCTCTTTATCATTCATTTATCCCTTTATCTCAACGTAGCTTCCTTTAAAAAATCATGATAACCGTCGTTTATTCGCAGAATTCCTTAAATCTCCCTTTATTTCATTAAAATCGTCGTATATTTCCTTCATTTCATTAAAATCGTCGCATATTTCCTTTATTTCATTAAAATCGTCGCATATTTCCTTTATTTCATCGTAGTATTCAAAAAACCTCTTAAAAACTAAAATTTACCATTAATGCAACCTAACTACTCTTTTTATAAAAGCTTATTAACAGAACAACTTCATTTTAAATACCACTTTACTCAACAATTCTGTAAAGTCATCATCTTCATATAAAACTCAAAAATTCTTTCATTTAAATTACTTCATATTAAAATCTCCTTAGTCATCTATTACTTGTATACAAAACTTCAAAAAATAAAAAAAATTATCATTGCTTTCCCAGCTAACACCTTATTTCATCAAAATCTTTAGACACCTTTATCAAATAACTTCTCACAATCATCTATTGTTTTAAATTCAAACATTATTTATTAAAAAATCATTAATTATTTATTTCATTTATAAATCTCATCAAAATCTCTCTTATTATTTTTAATTTATTACTCCTTCCTTTAAAAAACAAAAACTTAACCTCCCTCATTCATTATTTATTTTAACATCAAAAAAACTTAAAAACTTAATTATTATTTGTCTTGGCAAAACTCACATAAATTCTCAAACTTTAAACAACTATTCTTCACATTCTCAAATCATAAATCACTTAAAACTAACAATTTTTTATCTCATATTATCTAATAATCCTTAAAATTTATCAATGTCAAACATACAACTTATCGTTTTACAATTTAACATCTAATTACCTATCCTAATCAGCTAATCAACATTTTTACAATTTTATAGAACTTTTAACTTCATTCCATAAAAACTCTCCTTTTGTCACGTCCGGTTTATTTCTAGGCTTTGTTTCTTAAACAAACCCCCTCCTTTCACCATGTAAGCATTGTCCTATTGTCCCTTGACGACTTCCCTCAACATCTATTTCTATTTGTTAGAATAGACCCAAAAAAAAAACTTTTCCTATACCTATGAAAGTTTATGACACTTACAAACATAAGTCATTGTTTATGTTTTTTGCCCAAAATTACATGTGACAGAACTTTAAACAATTACGTTGGATTTTTTGATAAGTTTTCCAATTAACTCTAAATCACTACCTTCTAGAAATGATATCTTAGGCCTTGATCATATCACTCCTCGAACATAGCTACATCCTGCCTCGAAAGACAGTTCGCCTACCAAATTTTATATTTTACAATATAATCAAGAACTCTATGTTCTCTCTTAAACTTCTTCTACTAAATTTCTGTATTTCTCAACACAAAATAAGAACTCTTTGTTCTTTAAACTTCTCAAAATTGTCAAAGTTTTAACTATATTTCATTTACATAAGTCGTATGACAAATTTTTTGTTTTTTGTTTTTTGTTTTTTCTTATTTTATTTTTCAAAACTCGACCGGGGTTTATAATCGTCACAGCATTTGAATTATACTCCTCCATGCCGATTATAAAGCCCTGCCGAACGTCGATTAATAAAACCCTCCTTCGTTCCATTTTCTATTTTATTTTTATTATTATACCTTTTTTATTTTATTTTTATGAATTTTTTGTTTATTTTATGCATTTTACTTCCTAACCTCTCCTACATAGGTTCTTCTAACCGTCTACTTTATACCGTGCATACTTCTAATTGCTCTTTAGACTCTTACACAGAGTAACATGTTGTGACGTTGAAATGTGCAGTGGTTGAATACAATATCCCTACTAAATTCAAGATAAAGCCCAAAACACATCCCTATTTCACAACACACCCTCTATGCAGTCCCAGAATGCCTTATTCTTGCGAATAAAACATTCTATTATTACTACACAAACGCCTACCTCCTCCCAAAATGTTCATGTACTCCTTAAATGCATTTACACGAAGGAAATTTTAAAATTCAAAAAAAATTTCATTAAAATCGTTTCATCCGAAGTTGAAATAATGTTTATTTTTTACCAAGTTTATTACTGGCATCGTCGATTTTCCGTTTATGTAATCCTTTCTAGATGTTATTATTCAAATTCAAAAAGAAAATTTTATTTTTAAAACTTATTCTAAGTTTTTTACTTAGAAACTTTACTTTTAATTCTATTAAAGTTATTTAAGTAATCTACTTTCGTTCTTATTTACTTTATTTAAAACCAATTTTCCTTTATTTAAGTAGTTTTTTATTTGAAAACGCAAGTTAATTTTCGATTATACGTCAAAAGTTTTTTATTTTCAGAACAATAATTCTGTCACACGCTGTATCTCGTCTTAATGTCATGCAAAGGAATTCTAGGCCTGGTTTAAGCATAAACAAGTCCCCTCGATATGAGACAATCCTTATCTGTCTACTGATAAGACATGAAACCCTTTTGGTTCCAATACGATCTGCAAATGAATCTCAACTCTCTCTCGTCACATTTTATTGAATATTTAATATTGAATCTACCTACTTAATATTGAATAACACCAACTAAATTTTTTTGGTTATACTTTACATAAATTTATAGAAAATTTAGAATTGCTATATGTTAGACTAATGAGATAGGGGAGTTATTGTAAAATTTAAACTCTCAATTTGGCCCTGAGAGAATGAATCCGATAAATAATATTAAAATTTAAATTCAAATGATGTGCTCTGAGAAATTTGTTAAATAATCTACCATATAGTAATTTGTTGTAGGCCCTATATGAAATATTATTTGATAATTAAATCATTGTTATTTGTTAAAACAGAAGGTAATTTCTTTGTTCATTAAAACATTACAAACTATACATTAAATCCTAACTCAAATTGCAAAAGATTTATTCACATAAGTTCACATATTTATTTCAAACTAGGCTATTAATTTCTAAACCAGGGCTAAATTTGAATATTCTAATTTAAAAACATTAAATAGATATTTTATTCATCATTTGTCTAAAATTTAACCCCTTTAAACTATTTTCCATTTCCTCAAACTGTGCCCTTCTGGTCATACTACAAACACTTATGTCAGTACAAAAATCACATTCCTTCGATTGCCATTGAGTTAATATTTATAACTATTCACTTCAACATAAACCCCAAAACAACTTCAGGTTAATGACCCACTGTGACATTGTTTATCCGCTGAAACCCTTTGGTTAGGGGGCCTATCCCTATTCCACCTATTCCTATATATGAAATGATGAATCACATTTTTTAACTCTATTAGCCTACATTGTATGTAGGCCTACCCACAATTTCACCTGTATCAATTTCACCTAAAACATAATATGCATTTTCTAGTTTTATACTTAAAACTTTATAAGGACCTCTATATAAAAGAAAAACTTTTCAATCCTTTTTTTTTTTTTATGCATGGAGATAGATAATGTTTCTTTACATAAACTAAATAATTTATTTCATATTTTCTTGGTTTTACACCTTTTTATGTATTTTTGCTCTAGCCTTAATTAATTTTCAAATTATTTCTTGCAATTATAATCTTATCACAAAATTTATTTGTACTTTTTCTGGAAGTTCCTCTAAATTTTCTTAAATTTAAAAAAAATTTTTCTAGACTTTTCCCACTCATTTCCGTGTGCCTCGAATAAAAAAGTAGATCCATCTTATTATTTTTTAAATTTATTTTACGTAAGTGAGGATAACATCCAAGTTATCTTCCTTTAAAACATGTAAAGATTCTAAAAAATGTTTTAGGATGAGGTCCTATGACCTCATTATAGATATCTGAAATCATAATCATTTAGTCTACCATTCATCACCATCATAGGCTGTAATAGTTCAAAAATGAGATGAAGTTATTTATTTTATTTATTAATTTGTTAATTTGCTCGACTATAGGGCGCCAGGTTTGCTTTAGCATACCAATTTTGAAAAAAGAATGAATTTAAATATTTAAAAGAAAGAAAAAATATCTGGGGTCGTAAGTTCTTTTCACAGTGTACTTACAGTGATATTTGGTATTTAATGAAAACACTTGTCTCTGAAATGTTAACATAAAGATTTATTAAACTATTAGACAGATATAAAGTTTGAATAGTCATATTCAACATCTTACACTAACACATCCTATCAAATTACTCCTATTAAAATGATATTGATAAGAAAAAGATCTGAATAAAGTTTATTTACTGACGTTATCTTACTTGTTGCAACATACAAAAAAAATGAATTTAATTGAAATAAGAATTGCATCCTTTTAAATTAATGCAAGTTATATTGTTTTACTGAATATCAGAAAATTTATAATTTGTTTTCTTCATAAAGTTTTAAGTTTAAGGATTTACCTTTTTTATTAAAATTCTAATCATCTATATATTTTATATCTAATATTAAACAACACAAATTCTATCAAATTCATACATAGTTTAAAAATAAGAGTTTCTGAAACGTGGATACCAAACACGTTATTGTTTCGTTGAAAACACTTTGAATCCGTGGTTGACTTCTCCTATTGTCCAAGACACCATGATCCCGCCTCGTGGAAATGCTCTCTCCCTTATGATGACATCCTCGAATCGTTTCTCCCTTTGTTTTATGGAATTCATATTTATTTTCTGTTTATTAAAATGAAAATTAATATTCATTTAAATTAAAATTTCTTTTAATATTTCTCACAAATAACAGTCTTGTCTATAAATATTATCAACTCAGCATTAACACTGAAACACTGAACGTTCATGTCTCATTCTACAAGTTTATACATTGGTTTAAAAGTTCACTATTTATAACAATCACGTTCAATACTTTGAATAAGGGTTTATAGTCCTATTGTCCAGAAAATATTCAAAACTCAAACCTTTGACTCATGGAAGCCATTGCAAAGAAAAACCGCATGGTAATTCATTCTACTATATAACAAAGTCTCTCGTAAAGTCAGTCTCTAACAATTCTTTGTACACTGATTTTTCACTGTCTATACCTTATGTCAATATCAACTCTATTGTCCCTTCTAAATTATAAAATCTTACATTCTATCGGTTTTTTTTTTTTTTTATTGTTCTATTTGATAACGCACAAACGTCGAAATACGTCTGAACCCTTCAATCACTGAACTGAGACTCTTTTTGAAACAACCTGTCACTCCTAACGCTGGACTTAGACTGCTGTTACCATGAGGCCAATTCTTACTTCCGAAAGCGTTCTTTCCGGTTATTGTTCCCACGTTTTACCGCACTGCCGTAAAAATACACATATTTTACATAACAAAACAAACAAACTAAATTACATTAAAATTAAACATAATAATTCATATTGTTGTCTTGAAAATCCATTTTTCTTTTATTAATGAAGTTACTACATTTAATTTATTATTTGAATCTCTTATCTCTTTGGCTTAACCGCGTCTTTTAAATGAGTCTATTTTAAAATCTAACTTTTCACATTGTCACAAGGCCTACCATTTAAATCCTTACTTTGCCTAAGTCCTCAGCAATCTTATTTTCTATTTGTTTAAAATTTCACTCCTGATTATTTATTTCCATCTCTAAAGGTACTGGTTTAATATCTACGACTACTTCCTTTACTTTCTATACTAATTTATTTTCTAACTGGTCAAAGTTATTTTTATTTAATTTTTCAGATTTGGAAATATTTTTTTCTATATATATTTTTTTTCAGTTCCCCTCAATTAATTTCTGTCTCTGTATAGAAATTTCCAAGACTGATAGGGGTTTTTATACTTTATTTAAAAATCATTAATTTCTAATTCTAAATTATTTTTGATGTTAGTCAAACTCTCTCTAGTTTCTAATACCAATCCATTAAGTTCAGTTTTAGTTTTTTAGCCTAAGCTTAAAATTTTCTTCTTCTAAATTTCTAAATTCTTGTATGAGAATTCTTTTTAAAAGCTAAATTACATTCTAACAAAGTGTCAATGTATTGATTATTTCCTCAGATTTATAGGTTGTTTTTATATCTTTTTATTTCAACCTTAATTTCTACATTATTTTTCTCTTCTTTTAAAATATCAAATGTATCATTGATTTGATCAAATAGGCTACCGTACTATTTTTTGTTATAATTTTTTTTTTTTTCAAAATTTTCATTTATTTTGTCAAATTTATCATTTAAAAATACTAGTAAATCAATAATTAAAACAAACACTTTTTTTGTATAAACCACAACTTTATTTAAATTTACTGACCACGTTACAGCATTGTCAAGATAGTTTACATGAATATTTCATGATATCTACCGCATGGACATTTTTTTGACAATTAGTTTTGTTTATTTTGGGGATATCTGTGAAAAATGTATGCAATGTTTTTTAACATTTATTGTTTTACTATTTAAACAAAATACCCTGATCTGTGTCAACCCTTTCAATGTCTCCATATTTCTAGACATCAATAATTCAAATTCATGCATAAAGTGTAGAAGTCCTGTTTACCTGACATTAATATATTTTTTAAATAAAGTGGTGGAAAAAAGAAGTAAAATAAATTGTGTTTTTACCATATATTTTGTATCAGCTGTTTTTAGAAACAATTTTGTTTTTTAACATGTTATACAATATAGTGAAACCAACAAGTTTCTATTAGACAAAGTAATTGCTTAAAATATATTGCTTACACTACCTGATTAGTAGAATTGACAGAGTTACATATTGTATTAACCTTATAAATCTTTTATTTATGTAGAATTTTGTGTGTTTGTACAAATAATGACTTCATGATTTTGAAAATTAAATAAATGGTTCAAA
Organism: Aphrophora alni; assembly: GCA_963513935.1. Lineage (NCBI taxonomy): Eukaryota > Metazoa > Arthropoda > Insecta > Hemiptera > Aphrophoridae > Aphrophora > Aphrophora alni. The sequence continues at coordinate 20,123,782 of OY740770.1, forward strand.
AAATTGCACAAATTTTCTCACACATTCATAATCGAAATCGTAACCAAATAAAACTATTTATCACCAAAAATGTTGGTTTAGTAGTTGTCAGTAATAAAGGAAAATTCAACCGTGGACGTTTGTCTATATTTAAAATGAAATCAAGTTTAAATGATGGTGGTTAAGGTTAGTTTTGTTTTCTGGAAATAATTTCTTTACAGTGATTTTTGCTTATTTAAATTTTTCACACTGGTTTGGGTCATTAATCTTCACATTTCATCAAAATTTGAATGAAATCTTGAGCTGATTTTGAGAAATTACGTATTTAACAACAGCTCCGTGGCTGTTTTTTAAAATTTTACCTGTAACTCACGAACCAGCATTTTTGGAGAGATTGAAACCAATACGTTTTGTTAGAATCGATTTTGAGAAAATAGGCATTTTGTGTTTTGTCTTTGGGTAGTAACCTCCAAATTTTGATGAGATAGTGGAAAAAGTCCTGAAATATGACCAAATTATACCTACATCAAATTTGATTTAAATCAGTCCATTTTTTTGAGTTTTAATATATATATCTGTGATACCTTGATACAGGTTTTTTGACTCATCCCATAACTTCCTCTATGTGATAGAAATTAAATTAACCAGGTAGCCTAGAATAGGGAAATCGTGATAATGGGGTTAATAAGATAATCAATAAAAAGATTGAAATAATTAAAGTAAATTTTAAAATGATACTCAACTTAATCAGAATAATATGTATAGTAAATAATATAAATAAAAAACACTATATACAAATCTTAGTAGATTTTAGATTAATCAAAAGTTGTATGTTTTAGATTGTGAATTTTACTATTGGAATATATGTAATTATGTATAATATATATGTATAGGAAAAGGATTTAAGACAACATGTATATTTTGGATAGTAAAAATAACATTTAGGACACAAAATTTTATTATAAGTTTAAACTAGGAACAGCTATGAGAATGATTCAAATTAGACAAAACAGAAATGTAACCGAAGGTCACGTTATAAGAAAATTAACAAAGAGATTTTGTTGTATTTATTAATTATCTCTCTTTTTGTGTACCAATCTTTTATATTTAACTTTCTCTCTTTTTAATATGAAACAATCAATGACAAGATTATATTTACCATAACATTTACTTGCACAACATTTAACATAACATTTGCTTTATAACATTTAATCATACTCGATATAAAATTTACAAATTATTTGAGATCTCTTTCTCCTCGGGATTTCTATGAGTCAAGTTTTATTTCAATATACTTGCATATATTTGGTTGGATTATTACATGCATCGTTTTTAAAAATAATAACTTATCTAATTAAAAAAATAAATAAATAAATAAAAATAATAAATAAAATAAAATAAAACTGTGTTAGTCCTTTTACAAATTTAAAAAATACAAAAAACTTTTGTATTTCTTCTAAAGTAGCCTATAATGCAAATTTTGAGTCTTTATTATTTACTTCCTTAATGAATTTTTAAATTTAGGTTACTTAACATTTTGGTTCTAGTTAATTTTCAAACAATGGCCAGGAAATCTCTTGTTTATGTGTTCCAACAATTATCAATTCTTTCTGCATAAATTATTTTTACTTCTACTTTCCATCACAAAAACCTAATTTTTAACTTTCTTTTGAGAGCCAAAAAAAAAAAAAAAAACGATCTACCAAACATCAGAGCAAGAATAAAAGTCCTCTTTTTCACTGTTATAACATCCTGGATTCCAAATTTTATTTCTTCTTCCTCCTCTTATTTCTCTGGTATTTCTAGTTTACAAGATTTTCTTATGAGATTGTTATATTTTAAAAGTGCCTAAATTATGTTTATCTTATTTTTACATTTATTGTAATCATTTTTAAAAAAATCTTAATTTTACTTAACATACTTTTTTAACCCTTTTTATATTATTCAAATAGCTTTGTATTAGCGCCAACGATATTTGATTTATTTTCAGAACATCCGGTTTTAAATTTACTTAGTTCTGTCTAACCATGTAACTAACAAAGATGGATGCAGCTCGCTATCCTATTTACAATTTTGAATTTATCCAACAGTATTTAAGTAATTGTTTTTATTATCTGTTTATGAACTTTCAATAATTGAATGCTTATTTAGGATATAGCCTCTCCTATTGAAGTGTGTGTGTAAATTGGACGTATATTATGTTATTGAATCTAATGTGGCCTAAACTTGTGGTATTATTATTATGAAATGTTTACAAAATTCTTACTTCTACAGAATAATATATTCACTTTATTATTATATTTGAGTGTATTTTGGTTGTAAGAGTTCCCTATTCTAAGTGTACATTCAATAGCATAAATCTAAATGATACTGGTACATTTTTTGTTTTTGGTTATGTTTGCTAAGTATATGAATATAAACAACAATATGCAAATAAACAAAACATATTAAACAACTAATTCTACATCTTAATCGTAATATCTATTTTGGGTCAGAAATTTGTTACAACGTAACAAATCACCCCTTGAGTTTAAACAAGGAAAAAATTATATTAAAAAACAAAAAGAAGTTATTTGTGTATTTTAAATAAAGTAAAAGTAAAATTTGCAACATTACGTAATATTCCTCTAATCTACAAATATAAAATTATTGAAATACTGGTCATTCATTCTAAAGAGCAGAATCCACTAGAATGAACTACCACGATACCTAGCGATAACTACGAGCAACACTAGGCCAACATTCCAATCCTATCAAAAAACCAGACTTTTAATCAGAAAGTACAAAACAAAAATATTTCCCAATACCTTTGACCCGTGTTTCCCATTCAGAATTATTCTAAACTATCAGGAAAATGATTAGATAAACATGACATGACTATTCCAGGTTTATATTTAAATTAAAAAATACGATTAGGTAGGCTTGAAACTTGACAAATCATAAGCGGTAGGCTTCAAAATAAATGAGATTGTAAAGAAATGAAAGCCTAATTAAAGAAACAAATGCTATCAACATATTAAGTTGAATATTTGACATCTAAAAGGTTGTTTATAAAAATCTATAAGATGTAGAAATAATTCAGTAGGATTAAAAATTAAACTCAAGTAACGTCACAAACAATGGATGACAACAAAATCACTACATTCGAAGACACGTTCATGAAGGTAAATGAGCTCATTAATTGGTTAATAAAAATTCATTTCAATTTCAAATAAATAAAACTTCTTGTTTTAGTATAAGTGAATATGTAAATTAGATATTAATTACTTTAGAAGTTATTTTATTCTTTTAGTAATCTTAATATAATGTATTTATTCTCATGAAAAAAGTTTTTTTAATCAAACCTATAAACAAATTTTAAATAAAAGAAATAAAATCATCCCATGTTCATAAATTAAACCCCAAATTATAAAGAGATATAGGTGGCATATTTAACGTTTCTGGACAACAGTGAACTTGGAAAGGCATCAATAGAGAAAGGATGCTTCCCAAGCTCAAGAAATTTAAAATCTAAAAATAACTGGCGAATCCAACCATATAGTAAAGTTAAATGTGCCTCAAGATTGTGCAAACAGTACTGCCTAATTCAGAGTCAAAATATATAGTTGACATATTTTGAAGTGAAAGAAAGAAGAGAAGTTGTTTCTAAAATACCGGTGAGACCAATCCAATAACATACCTCATTGTAATCCACAAATAATTCAAAGAAAATAACTTTTAAATATAAACTTTCAGCCAGAGATGCTATAATTTGAACTAATTAATTATTTAAAGTGACGTAAAGACTAGTAACAAATAATTTGAACTTGAACAATATGACTTATATTCTTTGATAAAGTTTCATCTCATCCCATTTGTTTTACATAGTAACGTTGATTTTTTTTTATCAATTATTTGGGACTTTGTCCAGACCTTTAGTAATTATAATTTTATGTTCTTGTTTTCCACTAGTCTTGGGAAAAGCTGTCACCAACCTGCCCCGAGATAAGTCTTGTGCTCTCTCTATGTTATAGTTTAATGAGCTGGATAAAACAGCATATCTCAATAACCACTAATGAGATTTTGATAAACCTTTTAACTTTTTTTTTTATGGATCTAATTTCTTATCTATGTGTTTCAATAGTGAACACATATCCTTGTGTTATGAAACATAAACAATGAACTTTTAATGACATTAATGAAGACAATAATCTCAAGCAAGCAACATAATTGCTCACAAAAGATTTCATTCTTCTTTTTCATTTTTGTGTTGTAAATTAGAGGATAAATATGTAAGAAACATTGTAATTAGTCCCGGTTTTAAAGTTATTTGATATCAATGGATTGTTCACATTATTAAATATGGTTTAATAATTGTAATTCATATATAAAAGTATATATATAACTGTAGAATTCATGAATTAAAATTGTGGAATAATTGAAGCAGTGATAACTTGATCTCTAGAAACTGAAGTATGTGTTGTAAAATAGGCCTGTCAGGGTTCATTAAATAACAATTCTATGGTTCAGTTAACTATATGCTAATCCTTCCTTCTCTAATAATACAATTTATTATATTATTAATACAATTGATTATTCAATCACTTAAAATGAATTATAATGGTTTTTCTTTCTATCGTTAATTCGGAGTGAAAACAATGTTGCGACCAGAAGTTAATTAAATTAAGTCAAGCTCTCTTCATATAGGTTGATTTATACAAAGTTTATATGAAATACAAAATACACACAAAGCTTGCTCACCTCTGTTTCTGAAGCTCTGTGGCCATCGCTCGCTTTTTGGCAGCTGAAAACTCCCGTCAAAATATCTGAAATCCTTTGCTGGTTGGAGACTGCATCCACGTTGACCGAAATATTGTCAGGATGGTAACGAGGACATGGTCTTAGGCGACAGTTAAATGATACGCAACACAGTTTTTCTGAACTTATTATATTTAATATTGACTGCTACTTTCCATAACTATAATTATATTAATTATATCTAACTGCATCTACATTTCTCACTCCCGAGAGACAAGATCAGTGAATTTAATTCGTGTGTGTGCCGAAACGCGACCAACGTTTACTGACTCCCTAACTCAAACCGTTCCACAGGCATCTTCCCCCACCCCCCTAGTCATCTCACGCTAGAGTGAAACTAGGATAAACTTGGTGAAAATATTAATAGTTTTAATTTAATATTAATTAAACTCCAATATATTTGGGGATAAAAGGCCCAAATTTTAGTCTTAGTAAATTCCTAGGTAAAATTCCATCCACATTTCAAGCTGAAATACAGCAAGAAAACTGCGCTAGAGAGAATATCATAAAAGGTCTCAAAGGTGCAGAGATCTATATCATGTCGGTCAGGCAGCTCTTAAGGCTCTAAGTTCATACACTTTTGAGTCGAGATTTGTCTGGGAATGTTTACAAGAAATTAATCAACTGCCAACAAACAACAAAGTCTCCCTTCTGACACGGATATTCACAGATTCCTGGTTCTTTGCCCTTTTTCTCTTTTTCTTTAGGTATGAACAACTCACTTAATACACTCTTCACTGTTGAGAGTTTACTTCTAACCCCAATTTTACTAGCTCTATTTTTGTGTCAAGAAAACCTCAACAAAGGGTGCTATATCCGCAAACAAGACGAGATCTGATAGTTACGCTTAGGTCAATTCATTTTTCGCTAACCATCAGCTCGCAAATCTACGTAGATATATCTTTCTTTTTGTTTTAATTTTATTTTTTAAAGTTTTGACCGTATTTTGGTCACCTGGTGGACCTTTCTCAATTTTATTTTTATTTTACACTTCTCGAGGTCGTGCTGTGTGGAAGAATATTTCCAAAAAAAATTCATTATACACTCACTAATAATATGTTCTATAAATTCTTATTCTTAAACATGAGCACAAACTCAGAAATTTCACTATTTCCTGAAAACACATAAATTATAAGGTATCAGTAAATAAGTGTGTGACTCGGGGGAAAGTTTCAAAAAAGAAAATTTACTTTAAACTTTCATTTTTTATTTTATTTTTAAAACTCAAATTGAAATATTTATTACTACAGTATTAAAGAAAATACATCCATGAAAACATCAGAGAACTTATATAAATAATGAAATTACTAATTTTAAATAAAAATTAAAAATAAATATTTGTATGAATAATATAAATTTTTTTTTAATAGTACCGGTAGTTAATAAATTTGAAATGTTGACATCATCAGAGGGGGCACATGTGAACATTAAAACGTATATACAAAATACATTGCACACACAATACACTGAATTAATTACAGAACTCACAATACATAATTGAATAGATTGATGTCTGGCTCAACATTTAAATTATAGTACATGTCTTCTTTTTCTAGATTGTAGAGACATTTATAGTTTATGGGGTAGCTCAGGTCTTCAGAACTCTTGTTTAATTTGGTGATTGTGTCATATATATATAGTTTGAGGGAAAGTCCAACATTCAATTATAGATATAATAATAGTAGTACATTTTATTTAAAAGTTTTGATTTTTTGTTGCATTGTAAATCGGACATTTCTGTTAAAATCAATTATTTCTAAAGAATATAAAAAAGAAATCGATAAATAAAAAATATAGTTAATTTAATACAAATTTATATTTCACAGAAGCTCTGCAAAGTATATGTAAACAGGCTGGCACTTGAAGGGACATTTATTTAAACAGTCCTGTTACTGTGTAGACAAATTTTCAATACTGTCATCAATATCAATGTAAACGAGTAGATGCAAAGCACAAAAGTTGCTTTGTTCAGTTACTTCGTTGTTTACATTCCAGCTGTGCTAGTTGACTCATTCAATCACAAGCAATCACATTATGATAACCAAACCAATGGTAATGATTCAAAGTAAGGTAGCAATAGGCCTACATGAGACTCCCCCTCCACGTGACTTCCCCTCTACAATCTTTTATGCATTTCATATCACTGTTAATCCTTTGTTGTTTGTTTCATTTTATGTCTGGTATAATTAACGTGCGGATGTCGAGTATATTTCTGTTCGATTAGTGTGTCTGGATTACGTTATTCTTGTAAGTGTTTATTATAACTGACTATTTTAATATTTTTATAATTAATTATATTTGTATTTAAAATATTTCTTACCATTGTGTTATAAATATTCTATTTAGCAAAGATTGTGGTAATTTGAAAACAAATAGGCTAGTGATAATTTAATCTCAGTTTAAGCTTACATTTTAAACATTATGGTTCTTGGGTAAGTTTTTTCTGCGCTTTTACTTATAAAATAATATTTTTCCTATACAAAATTATGAAATGCATCATTCCAAAGATTTTTGATAAGTAACAATCCAATAAAACGTGAGACCATTGATTATTTGATACGATTATCTTCATCTTGTTTAATTGTTTATTTTTGTTACATTCTTTACATAACATTTGTTTTCAGCGTAGAAAAGCAATTTAATACTTAATAAATATTTTATATCTAGGACAGGTTGTCCAAAGAGAGATTTTTTTTTTTTTAACTCAAGGTACGGTAGCCTAAAATTAAATTTTTTAGTCACAAACATTCATTTTCAGTATTTGAACTAATTTTTAATGGTTACCAACATTTTCACACAATCTTTCAAACATTCACTTAACAATAGATTTATTATTACAAAGTTTAATATAATGTTGAGTTTTTAATATTGTAGTTTACTATACTTATACAGTTCCTAAAACCTCATTCTTAATAAAGGAGTTTTTCAATAAAACTATTTCATAACAATACTCAAGTTATGAGGTCTTCCCAGGCTACAATAACCGTTACTGAGTACGTTTAAATAACTAGTTATTGGCCAGTAGCAATATCAAAATAACAGTTACAGAGATAAGGTAGGGGGCCCAAATTTCGTCCTGCTCCCTAATTCCGTCCCCCTCTCTTTCTCGGCAAGTTGGGTTGGTAAGACTGTAGCAGCGGTACGGCGTGTAGGAGACCTGGAGACACGCCATTTCAGGCTACTGAGAGCTTTTAGTGAATACTGCTGTGTTTTTGTCCGCTGTACAAAGGATTTCCTGTTTTTAGAAGAGGTGAGTTCTTGCAACCTTTTCTGAATCATCTTGTTGTTATTAGGGTAAACACATTTCATAAATAATAATTGTTACATTCCTTTATACGTACATGGTAGCTTATAGTAATATGTTAGTTTAAAGTAATTTGTCAGCGTGGGTTGTTGTAGAGGCCGCCATATTGAGGAAGTGGTCGTTCCTAATTTCGTCTAATTTCGTCTAGGGGACGAAATTAGGAACTAAGTAGTTTCAATTTTTACAAATGACCCAGGAAAGCGTGGATAAAGAAGCGATGATCCAGGCCTATTGGACGGATTTTCAAAGAGCTCTGCGGTAAACCATCCAGTTTTGTGGACGGCTCCAATAGTGCCGGGGGGGGCGCTCCGTAGTCAAGTAAGCAATTGACTATGAAATACGTACACCAAATTTGAGGTTGATGTTACATTTCGTTTGGCCCCCAAAACTCAAAATATGACTAGGGGACGAAATTTGGGCCCCCTACCTTAGTAACCGTTAATTGTCTCTATACTGAAATATTATAAAACCCATAGGACAGTGGCACGGGTCCGTGCCGCGCGCACCTCACGCGGTCCATTTCAGGCGCTAGACCGTGCCGTCCGCAATCAACGTGTTGAAAGAAGCATTAGTTTAATATATAACATATTACAGTTATATTTTTAACATATATTTACAATCAGAAATATGTTTGAAAACCTACGGTTTATAGTGTTGTTTTGTGTTTTACTTTTTAAGAAATTGTTCAACTATAATCTAAGTCTAATTTATCCATCCATCATCTAATATTTTTATACAAAAATTCAATAACATGCCTTCAATTTGAAACTAAAGTCTTTTTTTTTATAATATAGGAATTATATTACTAAACTATTGAATTGTTAACAAAAAAAAACTCATAATCCAACAATTAACCAAGTATATTGCATGCAACATTCGTCTTTCAATTACTTATTTAAAATTGTAAAGTGAGACAATGGAATTACAATAACTAAAATAAGATACATAAATTTAGCTTTTTATTTTATCTAAACTTCTTAAAAAATAATGTCTAATTATTGATTCAATATAGGAATTAATTTTTTAATTAAATTAATCGTTTAATAAAAATCATTCATTAATTGCAATTTATGTTAACTAAAATGTACATTTAAATTTACAGCAATAATTATCGATAGTTCTGAATAATTATTTGTTTTAAAGAGTCGAATATTTGTACATGCAACCCAAATTTCGTGAATAAATTTAATAATTTTTGTACTTCATTATTCACAAAATATTAATAGTAAAAATTATTATCTATACCACTCACTGACTGACTCACTCACTCAATCACGATTTCTCAAAAGCTACTGAACAGTTTGCAATGAAACTTGGAATATAGCTTCCTCATAGGTAATAGGTGCTTACTAAGAAAGTCTTTTCAAAAACTTTTACGTTTAGGCATATTAAAAAATAAATTAATAAAATAAATTTAAAAAAAAATAATCCGAAATTAAATTTTTCTCTAAACTACAAAGGTGAAATTGTACATGGACATTCTTAGGGTCCTTGGTTAACACATAGGCCTATTTTTATTTAGAAATTCCTTCAGGGCACCGCCCCACTGGCCTTGAAAACTCCCTTAATACTCAAATATCAATACGTTAACCCTGTACGAAGGACGGGTACTCTTCTAGTTAAATATAAAAACTTTGATTATACACTTCTTGGCGGGTGATCTTCACTAGATGTATACTCGTGTTTTATAGTTTATATCAATTAATATTTTATTTTTAATTAGTTAACCAACTTTTTGTTTGAGCTCTTTAAAAGTATCTAATTTTTTAATGGCTCATTCTGTAAAATATTTGATATTTTTAATTTTCTTCAGACACTTCCCTAGAAGCAATAAACACCTTCTTCTAATATTTCTGTGAATATAAGGATAAATACAAAATATTCTCCTTTTTTCTCTTCTCCATCTTCGATGGCGAATATAATAATACAGCATTACTTCTTTATCGCTAGACATTTTGTGAACTGGAGAAAAAGAACGAAATACTACTGAACAAATGGTGTTGTATTGCTCACAAACATAATTGTTAAAGTCATGTAGGCTAATATTTTTAATTTAATAATTTTGTAATACTTCCATTTTTTACAACATTGTAATTCTTCAAAACTAACTATTTCATTAATTTTTATTGGTGAGAAATAATTTTGTCTTTTAAGGTTACTAAGTTTTGGAGTTAACACATATTCTGTTAAATATCTCAATATGAATATTTATATAATAAAATTATACAATTTTAGAAATTTAGGGATTATTTTATAAAGATGCTAGTTTAGGTTTTGAATGATCGCGTAGAATTTTTCTCAAATACATCGTTCCTTCAATCTTTGTCTAATGACCAAAGTCCCTCCCACATTCCTTCTTAATCCTCTACCTGAAGTTTATTTTGTTTATAAAGTAATGGTATTTTCTTAATATCTATAAATTGTTTGCTTTATAATATTTTTCCTTAGTCTGTGTTAAGCTACCTCATAAATGCTGTAACAGGTGAAATCATGGTAGGCAAGATCAATAAATTGTAGAATTTTTACTAAATATTGTGTTTGTTTCATTTATATAATTGTCTGTACTTGGATATCTTGGTTATACAAAGTATTTATAAGGTGATTGATAATTATTAATAAATGTATATAGGCTATTTATTTTTGAACTGGAGTGAACGAAATGACTTGGCAGAAGGTTGAAATTGAAATGTAACAAAAAATGCAATCTAAAACTTTTTGACCAGTCATCATGATATTTATGCACATAATTAGAATTGTACAATGTCTGTTATAACTGAGGTGGATTTTAAATTTTTGATCTGAGTCAAAAGTTCTAATTGACCAAAAATTTTACTAACTTGCAGTTCAGTTGGTTTGTTCTTGACAGTTTAAACCATTTCAGCTAAAACCAGTTTGATGTTAGGTTAACTAGCTAGATCCATTTATCTTGTGTCACTTTGTGCCTATTGTAGACACGAGTTCATTAGATTACTTTAGCTGTCTGAATGTTAATCTATATTTTATTACTTAATTCTGTAAATGAAAAAATACTTGTTCATTTATTTATAATCAACATATATCAACTAAAAAATATGCTATGTCTGTCTGTCATTTTATGGATTAGTGCCTTGTTTATTTTACAGACAAGAAACACATACTGGGGGTGGTATTCAAGTAGCATCACCTGGTGGCACAAATAATATTGCAATGGATAGTAATGGTACAATGAATAACCCAGCAAACATGTTGGGATATAATCAGCCTCACCCTACACCACATCCACAGCAGCCAAGGTTGCAAATAATGAACTGCCCTCCACCAACAACGGTATCATCATACTTAGATCAATCGCCTTACCAAACTCAGGTATTACTTTTCTTTATATACTGTACATTATCATTTTCATAGCTTTGTTAACTTTATATTTCTATGGTACCCTGTAATATTTTATAAATTGGTAAAGAATTGTGAATGTGAAATGCAAACACAATATTTTGTAAATTGTACAATTTTAATAAGTCTTGTTAACCATGGTTTTGCCTGTTACAGGATTTGATTGTGAACATAATTTTATGAATGTCATATTACTTTATTGGTGCCAAATTTTTTGTAAATCAATTTGCCCTTGAACTTTTGGAAATTAAAATTCTTGTACATACAGCTTTCCATAAGGCCAGGTATGGTTTAATTTGGTATTTTAAGAAGTATAGTGTAAAAAAAGTTCTGGAATAACTCCTTCAAAAATAATATTACTCCATTTTAGGTAACATGTTTCTTGGAAACTACGCCAGATATGGTTTAATTTGGTATTTTAAGAAGTATAGTATAAAAGTTCTGGAATTTCTTAATAACTCCTTCAAAAATAATAATTCGATTTTAGGTAACATGTTTCTTAAAAAACTACAGATTTGCATAAGGCCAGATATGGTTTAATTTGGTATTTTAAATTTACTCAAACTTCAGATTTGTTTTACATGTGGTGTATGTCATAAACATTTTACAAAAAATTGCTTGAGTTGATTTTGATCTTCAAAGACAACATTTGGTTTGGGATCCTTGGGTTTTGTTTACATTTGTGCAAAATTTTAATAAAGCATTTTGGAAACTAACGTTATTAAAAAAATAACTCAATATCGATTTTTTTTGTCAATATCTAAATTAATATACATGGCAAGGTAAAAATGTTAATGCAATAAGATTGTTATAAAGAATAATTTTCCATTATTGTTTTTAGTATAATAAGGAAAAATATATACACTGTGTATACAAAATTGGAAATTGTTTGATATTTCAAGAACTGGTTTTAATAGAGAGATGTTCGGACCTCTCATTTTAAAGCTCTGAACCTGAGCTATCAACAGGGTGATACAAAAGTTAAGTAGGATATAGGCCTACAGAGTGTTATAAAAATTAGCAAAACATGGTTTTTCTCAACTTTAAAAAATATAATACTATTATTATTATTCACTATGCACTACAATACATAATGCCTTACTACACACTACAATAAATAGTGCCTCACAAGTGCTGCTATACATCTCAACAAAGATGAATAGGTTTGGTTAGGGGACAATTGAATGGCCTACTAGATCACCAGATCTGTCACCATTTGATTATTCCTTCTGGGGTTTTTTTAAACAACAGGTTTATCAGACTGAACCTAGTGACATTACAAATTGAGAAATTGGATAATTAGAGAAGCTGCTCTCATTTCTCCTTAAATGATCATTTAAGTGGTTTGAAAATGTTAAGCTAATAAAGAAAGTTAAGTTACGAAATTCAATATGATATTTATATAAATGGAGAAGTAATAGTCAATATAAGTAATAATTAAAAGAACATTGAAATTAAATACATATTAACAACCTACTAAAATTTCACTGAATGATTTGTAAACACAAATTCGCTATTTATATATGAAATAGCGCTTAAAAAGTAAAAACACATTAGCCTAGGAGATTGTAATCAAACTTGATGTAGGTATCAAAAAATTGTCATAATAATTCATTTTGTGGGTATAAAGGGAAGATGTATACATGTACATGATTAATTGAATGGATATAAGTTCATATTAAAGTGAAATAATTGTAATGTTTCGTATTCATGAAAGTAAATTAATGAATAAGATTTAACTCAAATAAATAAATAATTCAACCATTTCGACATAACCAAACAGAGTTAACATAAACTAAAAACTTTGACAATATTTTACAACAAAAACAAATCAGATCAGAGTTTTTTTTTTTTGTTGTTAAAATAAGTAATGTGAATGTACCAAAGTTTATAAAAAAGAGTTAATATTTGAATTTCATCAAAGGTGTAGCAGATCAGTAAGAATTTCCAACATCAAAATGTGTTGGATTCAAGGTAACAAATTTTCATCTGATATAATTACAACCAAACAGTATACAAATTTCTGATAAGTAACTAATTTATTACCAAATAGAAGGGAGAGATGGAAGTCCAGTTCCCTGGTTACACCTAAGCCTCAAATTGATTTTATTCCAGAACAGCAGAACCAAAGTACAGTGAGATAAATACTGGTAAAAAATAATTATAGGTGTACATATTTGTGGTAGCACTGTAAGAATTAATTGAATTATTTATATTTTGCAGGAACCTAGTGGTTTATTACAAGGACAAATGTATCCTTATCAAACAAACTCACAAGTTCCTTCGGTAGCAACATATGCTCCGGCATATCCTCCTCATCCAGGAGTTGTATTCAAAAGTTTACCTTTTTTTGATAAACTTGGTGATTTGGTGCAGCCATCATCCTTAAGTAAGTATGCAACATTTTTTTATATTTTATTGATGGTTTTTACTTTCAGGTGCCATCAATAAGCCACATGCCTTAGCTAAGCTGCCTAAGGTGTGTGTTGATCATAATAATTAGGGTTCAAGGTCTTGTTAACACTTTAAGTGGTTTGCGACTCACTATTTTTGAAATTCAACATTTCACCCATTAACAATCATCCTAGCTCAATTAATCTAATACTGTTGTAAAGCTAATGGTTCTAGAAATACATAATCATGCCATCAAAATACCATAAAATATTATAAATAATATTTAATTTATTGGTAAAGTTTGTGTATTTTGCGACAAAGGAGAACGCAAAAATTGTGCAGTTGGGAAAAACAAATTTACATCATTCTTTCTCTAATTTTCACAAATTCATATTTTTGTTTAACAAATATACCATATAACACTATTCTTTAGATCAAATCTTCCTGTTTCGATAAAATTAAACAAAATCAAAATTTTAACATGTTTTTACATGCTAAAAATCAATTTTTTTTTTCCAATTCAAATTTGAACCTGTAAATATTATTGTATCGGAATCTGTAATATATCATTGTAAAGGTAATGTTTCAATCTATTATAATCATGTAACCAAAATTATATACAACAAAAGGTAAAAATTAAAGAATTTGATCAAGTTGGAGTAATTTGCCACGAGAGAACAGTTCTGCACGGTTCTTCACAATATAAGAAAATGTGAACTGATTCATCATATAATTTTTGTAAATGGTAATTCTTGTCCAAATATCAAAATTGACAATATTTTTCTTTCTCTTTTGAACTCGTATTCCAAATTACCCTAAATGTTTTTGAGATATATTACATTCTACGAAGTAGTAACCAAACCGAACCAGACTCATTTTCTTTTCGGTGCGGTTACGAAATATGAAATATTGATATTTTATAACCGTTTTGAACACCATTAGAAAGATGATATTTAGATCTTTCAGTCGGTGCATTACTTCATAGGCCTAATTTTAGATTTGGTTTCTGAATTTGAAGTTCCCTTATATCATGCATGATTTTGTCTAATATTTGTGTGTAGTAAAGAGTTTTCCATGCAAGGCTTGATTTATTTCTGTGTACAAGTTATAATATGTGTGTTATTGTTTCTAGAGTTGATTTTTTTGAGTGACTTTTATGTTTTTTAGTGATTTCGTTTCAGATCTACTTAGTACAAAGGTCTAGGTTATGTGATTTATTTAGGCTTAACTTTTTAGCATATTTCCATTTTGTCTAATAAACAATATATTGATTTTTGGTTTTACCAATATTTATGCACAAATATAGTACAAATACTTATATATTGCCTGTAAATATAGACTTTTGCCATTTTTGCTTCAGTTTTTATAACAATTTTTTATTTCTGACATACTAATAGATGTTCATAGATGTTCAATGAGCACTGTGGTGAATATGAACAATATAATAATATAAGGCAAATAAATATTTTATTTGTTTGTGTGTTATTGTACCAAACTTGTGGTACGGATTTCAGAGTTTCATATTGTTCTGACATACTAACTCTAAATATTTTACATCTAAAATTTTTTTCATTACACAGGTAAATTCTATGTACCTTTCTGAGAAAAATGATAATAAGTAGTTGTGGTTTCCATAATATTACTATTTTTGGTGATTTTTGTTTTAAAATTAAACCTGACTTTTTAGTTAAGTCCATAAAAAAAAATGTTGTCATTAAATTTTTATAAATTGATTAATATTCTAGGTGACTTTTTATAAAAACGAAATTGGCGAAGTTTCATTTTTATATTTATGTCTTTGTCATACAAAATAATGTGTATTCAGGTTTACTGTACCATATAATTGATTATATACACTTGTGGAAGGCCTGACATGTCTTATAGCTGTGTATTTATTTAAAAAAGTTAATACTCAATTAGCTCTTATTGCAACTTTTGAGTTAATTTAGTTTAAGTTTATTGAATTACTTTAAAAGCATGGAGAGTAATTGTTAAAAATGGCCAACATTTTAAAATCATTTATTGGTTTTTTCTAAAGTTGGTGGTGGACTAAAGTCAAGTTGTATTGATAATTAGCATAACTATATACTTGGTGACCATGGTAAGTGACCTAAAAAATTAATCAAATTTTTGTTTTGGATGTATCCCTAAACTTCACTATTTTAAATAACTCAAAATTTAAGCACAGAACCTAAACCAAAAACAATAAAATTTTGATTTTTTGTAACAATTTTGATAAATCATATGTAGCCTCCAAGGTCTTCAATAAAACATACTCATAGTAAACTCTTTAAAAATGTTGGTTTAGGAGTTATTTAGTCAGAAAGTCAGATTAAACTATGAAAATTAGAAAAATTTAAAATGAACTCCAGGTTTTTTTAAATTTTATCAGCGAATTGTAATAATTTTCTTTTGAATTATACTTGCTTCATTTATGTCATACTTTACATTTCAACTATGAACTTTTCATGATATTGTTTGTATGTAAATGTTAGAGCATGTTTATTTGAATACAATTTTTTTAAATTTTGTTATACTTAGATGAGTTTTATTTTTATTCTTAGGAAACAGGCAAAATCTTTAAAATTGTTTAAGTGTATGGAATCAATGAACATTAGATTATATAGGTGAATCTTGAGTCACGAGAAAACACCAAGAAAGTTAAATACAAGCAACAGAGATGACATTTTGGAGATTAGAGCGGATATGCTTAGAAATTATGAGATTAGAAAGAATTTTGGATAAATCATAAGTTGCAAGATTAAACTGGAATGATCATCCCAAGAGAATAGGGGAAATCAGGTTACCACTTGGAAAACTAGTGGGACGAATAGATTTGAGCCAACACTGGAAAATATAAAAACCCTTTACAGGCATGCATGCTTAATTCATTAAAGGAAAAAAAATCAATAAGATAGTTTTTAAAATATATCAAAGTTACCACATGTTTTTACTATTTTGTTTAAGCTCTATTTATGTAAAAATGATATAACAAATAAAATGTTGATAATTTTTATTTTATGTTTAGTATCACAATTGCCAAGAAGTAGAATTGGAGAGGCAACATTTGATTTTAATTTGACTCCAGAACAAGCAACGGAGATAGCAATGAATAGGAGTTTAGTTGCGAATGGAAAATTTGAATATGAAGTCCAGGTTAGATTAATTTAAATTATAGAAAGATGGTTCGTGTTAAATTAAAAAAGTCATATCAGAGAAAATGTATTTATCTCCTCTCAAATTCAGTTTTTCTAATGGAATCCTTAAATTTCAACTATTTTTATTATGTACCTATTTAGACGATACATTCCGATTATTATTAGAACGTTAACTCAAATTTTGTCATTAGTTTGTACTAATGTAAAGGCATTAGTTAATTGTAAAATATCCATATGATCGATTTAATAAAAAAATATTTCATGTGGTTACCAACTAGATTAACTTCAAATGTCAGCCTTGTTCATTTAAAAATACATATAGTGAAAAAGGGTTGGTGAAGCTTTGAAATTGTCGAATTGGATCGAATCTTAATAAGGATTGGATCTCTGTTCAATTTGTAAAATTATTTCGAATGAAGACGGATGTTTTTTGTTTCTCGTTATAAATTATATATGTGGACAACTTAAAAGTTGTTGGAAGGTAAGCGGAAAACCCAACCTAAGCTTTAACAAAGTCCCTAGAACCAAAATCCAAGTCGAGGCATGAATTAATTGTAACCTTTGTTTTATTTGTTTCTTGGAAAAAAATAACCTGCTGGAAGTTTAGACCCGCAAAATGGTAAACTGACTTCGTTTCCTGTGGAGTTCAGTAAAACTTCCATATAAGAAATAAAATAACAGGATTTTCAAGATATAATTTATTAATTTTTAATTATTTAAAAATATTAAATTATTACAATAATTACACTTTCATTTTGTTCTTGTTTTTTGTACATCATTCAGAGTAAATGCACATTATTTATTATTTACAAAATCATCAAAAATTACTCGTGAACCTAACTCTTTACCTGTAATAGAGTAGAACATGCCAAATTAAACATGCAAAATAAATACATAACAAAATATTGAAAGGATACAAAATATTCTTCATTTAAAGTTTAATAAACCTACCAGTATCAACCAATTGATGTGTAATACATGAGTGTTTGGTTGGTAGACACTAATTAGTTTTCACAGTTTTATATTGTTATAGCTTAATTAATAATTATCTTGTTCATTAACAACATGTTTAGTTGTAGACGGTAGAAATTGAAAAATATAAAAAGTGTTCCTAAAAAAACTGGTTAGTTGTGACTAAGAAACTATACTCATGAGTCGTTACACTAACACGTAAAAATGTATAGTTTTTTATACTATGTAGATATAAATAAGCAAGAAAAATGCATGTGTGCATGTTATTTTATTGATATAAAAATTGTTAGTTTTATGATAACGTACTTTTTAGTGTATATACCTAGACCTCTTGACAACCCCTTTGACAGTTGAAGCTGAGCTCTAACTGTTGGTTCCTTCATTTGTTAAAGCTTCCAGTAATTAAATTAAATTCTGCCCCTTTGTTCAGGGAGATCACAAGCAAGTTTGATTATGTTTTGTTATAGGACATCTCGCGACTGTGTTCTTAGAAATGTTGTTTTGTTACAATCTATCTTACCTTTAATACTGCTTTAAATATATCATAATTTATCTCTATTCACACACTGTAATTTTATGTATATGTGAATTATTTTTTAAAATATATCCATATTGTTTTTTCCTTGGACTAAAGATTTCTTCTTTTATTGGACAGGAATGAATAATCTTTAACAGTGCAGATCTATAATTATTTGCTTGTAATCCAATTATATTCCAAATTATTGGCCTACTTTTTATTAACTGCTTTGTTCCGGTTTATTACATTTTGTATGGTAATCAATTCTTGCTTTTCCAAAAATCATTAATATAGCCTTTTAATATTTTTAAAGGTTTCCTCTCTGCTGGATTCGATAAAAATATGTATTATTTATTTTTGCATAACATATTGGAGCTTAAAATATACCAATTTGTCGATGCAAAATAATATTATTACAGTAGTTATGCTGATAAAAATGCTCCGCGAGATCCAATCCAATGTTCAAAAAAATTATTTAGTTTGATTTAATAATGATTTACCTACTACTAATAATGAATGAACTTACTTATAGTTTAAATAATTATAAACTTATATTATGGAATGTATATTAAAATTTACAGGTGATAGTTAGATTTTCTGCTTTGGATACGACAACAGAGCAAGATGATCTGTTCCCTCCAGGGGTTGTGCTGAAATTAAATAACAAACCTTGCCCATTACCAGTAAGTCATAAATATTTGAAATTATAATTTACTGTTAGAATACTCTAGATTGAATTTTGATACTGATTAATATATCTAAGCCTGATTAGTTCAAAATAAGTCATTTAATTGGTACATATTTGTTATCGCCATTCCGACTATTGATTAATACTATATATATATTAATATGACTTGTCGTCAACAATAGTCAATATTATTTTCTTTATACCTTCACACTACGGCAGTTCGGCTATTCCGTCATTAACAAGTGCTTGCTGGGTAGTTCCCATTGTCATTATTTAAAAATACATAAATACAACAATATACAACACTTAAGACAATACATTTTATTTTTATTTTCTTCGTCCCACTGTCACGTGTACTGTCACTGCTATCTACCTGTATTGGTGGTAGGACGGGGTTCTTATCTATATTGGTTATTATTGTATTGCAAATTAAGTTTGAGTCGAATTTTAGTTTTTCATTGAACAATGAACTGATGTTGCTTTTAGATTGTTTATATAATTCAAACTCTTCTAATGCGTTCATTAATTTTCCTTTCTTATAATGATGTAGTATTTTTAACGATTTTCCGGTGACTGAGTATTTATAGCCGTTTTTGAAGCTGTTGGTATGTGCTCTCTAAATTGTCTTTTGAAAGACCTGTCTGTTTGACCTATATATTTTTTTTTGTACAATCAGAGCATAATATATCATAAATCCCTGTGCTTTCGAATTTGTCGTCTTGAGTATTCTTACTTTAGAAAATGGTCCTTGATATTATCTAATAGTACACAAATAGGAAAACATTCACACTCACATTAAAAAGACTAAAGTTCTGTAATATTTCATAAATGCTATTCACTTTTTCAATTAGTAGAGAGTATAAAAAGAAGACTAAATTGTTGTAATTTATAATGTATCTTTGTTGATTGTTAAACCACAGACAATTTTTTAATTTTTTATATGCCTCTGAAGAGGAAAAGAATAAATGATGATTTATCTAAGATTAACGTTAAGGGATTCTCTAAATTTTGTGACTCATTGATGAAACAGTTCCCATCTTCTTAGTTCTGAGGAGTTACATTCTGGAGGGAGTGATTTTATAATTTTTGTCATGAAGGAGTCATCAAGGAGTCATCAAAAGTAGCATTGTTGTTGATTGTTGCATGTTGTGCAGTTGGTTTCTTTATAGCCATGATTTTTACATCATTTCTGTGGCCATCCATCCTATTGCTTAGGATGTAAGTGGTTAGGTCAATATATCAATCTGAGCAAAACCTGCACTGTTGTTGGTAGATAACATTTTTTATTATACATGTATGGTGACTTTTAATTTAAAATTCTTTTTACTGGAGGTACTATTGAAGTTGTTGGAGTTGTTGTAAAACTGAGTTTTTACTGGAGGTACTAGAGAAGATGTATTATGGATGTTTTGCATCTTGACCTATTGCATGCAAAAGAACCGTGGAGAAAGTTATGTTGTTTACATGTGTTGGGATCCGGAAACTTAGGGCGAACTTTGTGGGCTTTTTAAACAATATTCTGGGAGGTTCTGCTAGAAGATTCTTAGTATGGTTGGAAGCTTGTAGAATTTTGAAGCCTTCCTTTCTGTATGATGTTTAATCTCTGTAGGCCTGGATTATAATTGGTGACCAGAGAGATGAACAAGTTATCTTTTTTCTTAGGTGTGATATCTGTGTTTTGTGCCAAATGATTTGATTCCTAGCCAGTTTAGTCTTCTTTAAATAATCTCTACTGATTGAGAAAATGAACAGTGTTTACGAAATATTTCAGAACTTTAGTGTGTTTCTTATTTGTGTACTACAAAGTAATACCATGGACCATTTTCTAAGGTATATCTGTGTCTCCTATCCATACAAAATCTAAACTTTTGTGATAATGTGTTATTTTAGCACTTATTTTAAATAACACCAGATTATTTTTATAAAAGGATTATAGATTATGTAATGTTTCAAATTAGTTCGGTAGATTAGCGATTCGTTTCAACTGAATAAAATAGTAATCAGAAGATTCACCAGGTATGAAATCAAGAGTGAGATTATAATTGTGGTTGAAGTTTAGTTTAGTTGGAGAATCAAACAAACTGTGTGGGATATTATAGATCCGAAAGGGAAAATAATGATAAAGGTATCATTCATTTCCTTAAAATAAATTAAGTAATAAACAACCAGAGAAAATGTAAAGATTGTTTAGATTTAGGTATAATTAATAATCATGAGAATAAAATTTGACACCTATCGAAATAAGTAAGGCCTTGGTTACTTGGCTAGTAACAGACAAGGAGAAAGATGTGTTTAAATTTGATTGGTTGACAAAAATGAACCAATAAAGAATAAGTAGACAAAGAGGGGACGAGAGTGTAGTCAAGGAGAGAGATCAGAAGCAAATTAGTTTTCATTGAATTAACAGCTTCTAATTGTTGTGCGAAGTATGTAATCGTAACCAGCAGTGACTGGTACAGGAGATATTGGCATTGGGATACGTGATCCAAGAAAGTCGGGAACTTGTGGTAAAGTAATATAGACAGATTACCATACTGTTTATTTGCCGTAGAGTTCTGCAAATAGAACAGACAGATGACAGGCATAATTCTTAAAAAAATAGCTTTTTTTTTTTTACTCAGAGAGTCAGTGGATATAACCACAAAAACTTTTGACATTTATTTTTTAAACCATCAAATATCTTTCTCTATACTACGTATTTGTAAGAAAGTAGACAAGAGAAAAGTCAATAATTTCTTATATCGGTTTTAGATACTTTTATAATGTAAAAGATTTTGTGTTGAATATTTTAGTTTATGTTGAAATATGTTATCTTTAGAAAAATAATAACATACAAAATTATGTTTAATTTTTATTTCAGAACCCAATTCCAACCAATACCCCAGGAGTTGAACCAAAGAGACCTGCACGTCCTTTGAATGTAACACAATTTGTAAAGATCAGTCCTACTGTTAAGAATGAAGTTAATGTATCATGGACGTCTGACTTTTCTCGGGGATATGTTGTAGGAGTAGTTTTAGTTCGTAAACTTATTGCAAAAGAACTGCTTAAAAGGTTAAGAACTGATAAAATGAAGGAAGCAAAGTTTACAGCAGCTATAAGTAAGTATACTTTGCTACTTGTTATTTTATGTGTCATGTGAGAGCGATTTTCTGTGCTCAAACTTGGAACATCATTTTATTCTTGTAAATTTGTAAACACACCACAAGTTACTCAATGTTTTTTGTCTACAGTTCAAGATAAATTAAAAGAAGATGGAGACTGTGATGTTGCAACAACAGTGTTACGAGTATCACTTATTTGTCCATTAGGGAAAAAAAGGATAATCAACCCTTGCAGGCCTACAACATGTACACATCTACAATGTTTTGATGCATTTTCATACCTGGAAATGAATGAAGTTAAACCTAGATGGCAGTGCCCAGTTTGCAACAAACCTGGATTATTTCAAGATCTATTTATCGATGGGTAAGTACTAGTATACACATTTAATAACATATATTTTGTTACTTAGGGAATTTACTATACGGGTAACTCTAAGTGAACTTTCTGAGCTAAGCTGTATACATCCCCTAAGCTGTAGAATCAAATAAAACAACACAAATTAATTTTTCCTTTATTATCATTAAACAAAACAATTCTTAATTTAATTACATTCTTTAATATTAAGAGCAGTTGGCTTTTGCTTATTTTAATCCTTCTCTAATATTTTTAATAAAATTCCTTTTAAAATCAAAATTAAAATTTAATTCTATTTTCAATTTTTCCGGACTTGCTAACCACCAAGTATTTTCTAATTAGCAGTCCGGGCCAAATAATATTTATCTGAATTTAATTTATACAAATTTAATAAATTTTCCATACTCTTTAATTTCAAATTTAAGATGGACAAGATATTATTGAATATATATATATATATATATATATATAAAATCCCAGGAAAACAAATGAACAGCTCACGTTAATTTAATTATTAAATTTTGATGGCACTTTGCCTTTAAAAAGAGAATTTTACTTGACTAGTCGAACCTTGATCGCCATGTTAACAATTCCTGGAAGTTGATTTCCTTGATGTCTGCGTTTGGATGAGTGATGTCTTAGGTTGAATCCATCAACTCGTTAATCCTGATTCTGCTGCCATCACATCTGATGATAGTTGATGGAGTTGGTTACTTTTCATTTTGGCACTTTAGCACATCACCAGCACTAACTTTGGCATTCTAGCACTTTCCACTAATTAAATCAATTTCAAACCCTGACCAACATTGACTCGATTTCACTTCTCAGTTTGAATATTAACTTTAATTCATAATTCATAATTGAACAACTTTAACTTCAACATTTTAAAATTAGAACTCTATTAATTAATTTCAGAACCCTCACCGACGTGGATTTTGGCTGCTACTTCCGTAAAATTTTTAACCCTCCATCTGCTAACCGAGCCGAACGGTGACGCTTGGTTAGTTCACCGACTCTAAAACACGTATTTTGCAATTCAACATTTCGCCCGCTTACAATCGTCCTATCGCAATAAATAAAATAGCATTGGAAAGCTAATGTTCCGTAGATGCATAATCATGCAAAAAAATACTACAAAACGTTATAAATAATATTTCAAAAATTGCTAAAGTTTGCATATTTTGATGCGTAATATCAAAGATTTGAACTGTGCGGTTGTAAACAGAAATGACCTCATTCTTTCTCAGATGTTCACAAATCTATTTTCTGTCAAACAGATCTAACATAACACTGTTCTCTTTCGATCAGTGCTTTCCAAATCTTTCTATCTGTTATAGTTTTCATTATATACGAGTTTAACAAAATCAAGAATTTTCACTCATTTTTACACGTTAAAAATTACATTTTTTTCAATTCAACTTTTATCCTATTAAATATTATTTTATCGAAATGAATTATATATCACTGTAAAGATGATTTTTCAATCTTTCATAATCATGTGTCCCAAAATCCTTGTCACTAAAAGTAAGAATTCAAGAATTTGATAAAGTTGACGACTATTCCACTAGATCGCCTCACTTGCCGCAATGGCGTTTATATATAGAAAAATGTGTATTCTGTGTTCATATGATTTTAAAAAATGGTAATAATTTTCCAAATGCCACAAATTGACAATATCATATAGTATTTTTCTTTCTCTTTCGAACTACGAATTCGAAATTATCGAAGGTTATATAGTTCACGAGATATATCCATTCTACGAAGTAGTAACCAAACCGAACCAGACTCAATTTTATTTCGGTGCAGTTTATTAAATAGGATATGTCAATTACTTACATTGATATTTTGTAACCAATCTTTACACTATTTGGAAGATGAAGTTTAGATCTTTTAGTTGGTACCACTTATTACGTCCTAGAGTTATTTTAGGTTATTATTTCTGACTTGCAAGTTACCGTTTTACTCAGGCTTGTTTGTGTACTAAAATGACATATTGTGGTAGACGTTGTACGGGGCTTGGGATTATTTCTGTTATTGTGAAATTATTTTGTTAGGTATGTTTATTTATTTATTATAATTTGAGTATACAAATTAATTTTGTCTAATGAAAATTTTATAAATTGATTATGTTTTTACCAAAATGTATGCAAAATTTATATAAATTTATATAGGCCTATCTATATTTATGTAAATAAATCATTTGGCATTTTGCCTTTGGTTTTTGTAAGAATTTTTGATTTCTGAGATACTAACTAATGAAAATTTTATAAATTGATTTTCATTTTTAGCAACTTTTATCCACAAATATATTACATATATCTAGTAATACTTGAAAAAATAAAAAGAAAAAATTTGTATGGTGTACATTCCTTTTCTGTGCAATTTTTGCCTCGGCCATCGGACGATTTTTTGATTCCTGACCTAATATAACTCAAAATGTTTTAGATTTAAATTTTTTTTTTTACTACACAACTAAATTCTATGCACCTTTCTGAAGGAAATGATAATTTGTAGTTGTGTTTTGCATAATATTACTATTTTTAGTGATTTTTTCAAATTAGGTAAAACATTTTCCCTTTTTTCGTAAAACATTTTTTTTTTTTGAAAACGTAACAAATGCTTTTTTCCCCCCTAAATATATTCACAAATATTATACAAAACTTTTGTATATATCTTTAAAATAGGTGGTAAGCTATTGATTTTGGATGATACAGGTTTTTCTGAAAAAGCTTAACTTCATTTTTCGACGCCCAACATACTTACTCCAACCGTTTCATATAATTTTTTTTTCCCATAGATAAATTCTACGCATCGTTCTGAGAAAAAAAAGATATCCTATAAGTTAGGTTTGTATAAAAATAATATTTTTTATTATTTTTTAAACAAACGAAGAGAATTTAACATCCACCAATTCTAGGGTTAAGAAAGATCCTTTCCTAGAGGCTGTGCGGCCCAATTTATAGCCTAATGTTACCACATTCTACTACCAATTTCTTTCCCTTTGGTAAATTATACGATATTTGCCTTCATTGCTAATTGGTGCTATTAATTCACTTTTTCTTACTGCTAGTGCTTTCTCTTATCTATTCTAAGGGTGATTAAAGTACTTTTTAATTATCAGTCAGTTCTATTAATTATTTTTCATTAATTAATCTTTTTCGTTAGTGTAAATGTTAGTTGGCATCCTAAATTCCTCCTTTCCGCGATGTCATCATTTCCTAGAGTTTGTACTCTGCAGCTTTTGACATGGTATAGCAAAAAACTATTGTATTATGGGAAAATGTTCCATACGCTTTTCCATTAGTACTTTCTCACTTTTTATTATATTTTGTAGTCCTTGAATGACGTTTCTATGCTGTCGCAAACTTACTTAATCGCCGATGTAAGATTTTACATAATTTTTAGATTTTATTTTTCACACCTTTCAGTCTTTTCTCTTGTAAATTGTCACTTTTGTAGGCCGCCACAAACAACTATGGTTACCGTGGGAACTCGATTGTTCGACTTTCCCATCATACATTTTTCGCGTATTTTGTTCACACTCACTTTTTACGGGATCTATTCAATTAATTAACCTGGAATTTACAATATCTCTTTTTGAGAGGATTTTAAGTATTAATTGAAAGTTTAAATTCTTTATCTTTTTTTAGTTTTCACACCAGCGTGTGAAAACCATATCTCACACATTTGAATTGAGAGTTGACTTTTTCTCATTATTTATTAAAACTTTACAAACTTAACCTTTTGTATACAAAATATTTATCATATTCACTTATGTTCAACTTTTAATTAATTTTAAACCTCACTCTCTTGTACTAACTTTTTACTTTTTTCTTTTGACTCTAATTCTGTGTGTGTCAATTTATATGAAATACCAATAATAGATACGAATTGCGTACAACTTGTATTACAATTACGCATATTCTACCATCGCTATTTCATATTTTCATAATTCATCAAAGATAAATTTTTTATTCCAATATAACTAAGTTGCGATTTTTCTGTCAAGTCGAGTGATTGAAAGTTGACTTTCGATCGGATCATAGTACAGTTTCACCGACTCTACTGAAACAGCTTATGGAGCCATTCTTTGTCAAATCCTTGCATTTGAACTGTATTCTGATTTTTCTCTCTTGACCAAAAAACAGTCAAATACAACGAATTTCCGTTGGAGTACTTATTTCATTTTTGTTTAATTTAAATGTTTAAGGAATTAAACTACACATTAACATAGGGGATACAACACTACTTGTACTTGTTTTTATACCATGTAATACAAACTGAAATTCTTGTATTCACTGTAATGAGTTCACTTGCAAAAACTTCAACACCAAATGAATGGGAAAAAAAAGTTTTCGGCAATAAACATTTTATTTATATGATACAAATACAGGATGACTAAAGTCATTATTAGGAAAAATGTTTTCTTTCAATTTGTGATTTATTGTATATGTTGTAAAATATTACCAATATCTATTACTTATTATCAAATCTCCACAAACCCGATTTCACTAAATATCAGTATTTAAAATAAAATGCTCTAAATGTTTTTAATTTTCTTATATTCCCACATTACTAAGTTTTCAAACAAGACTTAAAATTAGATAAAAGAAAAATCTTGATCATTTTTCATTTTAAGCATTAGACCAAATTCATAATGAAAAAAATTGGTGATAGTCTGGTAAATCCGATGTATTATTTATACACCTCAAATTGTTGAATTGATTTTCATAGTGTTTTTTCCTAATACCTTCCTCTAATACGTTAGCTGCCATATGAAACTAAGGTGAATGTACATGCAGTGTTTCGGCACGATCGGACCGCTAAAGTCACTGACGTAATTTTTTGTTTTGTGGCTCACAGTTCGATAGTGCAGCAACCTATCGGCCCATTTTGGTATTCTCTGGATTGGGTAAAGAGGTGTGTTAGACGTAGTACATTGTATGCTTTAATAACCGTTACCATGGTTACTCAATATAATAATAAAGTTGGTGGATATTTTCACTTTTTTGTTGGCACGATCGGACCGATTAAAAATTTTACAAAAACATTTTGGTTTAGTAATGAATAATTCACACAGAATACAGTTGTAAAATGAAAATATGTATTTATAAAATAAGTATTAGACAAATAAAATAGTGAGCGTTGCCAACATACACGAAAATTGCCTCTATCCGACCGGACCTAATCGTTATACAACAATTAAAATTAAAGCCTAAAAATTGCATTTCGGTCCGATCGGTCTCGAAACTATATATGCATAAATGTAAATAAAATTAGTAAATACTATTGCCTTATATTATTTTACATAGGTAGATGCAAAAATAATAATGGGGAAATAATTTGGTAATCGTGGCACTCCAGGCAAGGGTATCGTATTAGGCCTCGGCAGCTAACGTGTTTAATGTCTAATACAAAATGTGATTTTTTAATTTTTAACACCGAAAAAGTTAAAACAATTAAGCAAAATTTTGTTGAGGGACACTTGTACCTATTCTAATAAAAAGAAATATTTGAGAGGAAATGTAAAGTGAAAAATTTACAATTTGTTGTTTACATTGTTAAAACTTGATACTTCTACGTTTTTAAATTTTAACATTTTTATTATAAATAAATGCAACTTTAGAAATTCTTGAATGGCTTTTAGAGCATTTCATTCCAAGTCGAGTCTGAATAAGACTGGAGATCCATCTCTTTCTCGATGAAGACGCAACTATAAATATCGAACATTATTAGTCTACACTCTAAGCCCCTTCGAATCCTGTAACATTTCGTATTTTTTTTGTTTAATGTCAGGTTGGTACCTCGTTTGTTAGGTGAGGTGTAGCATGTATGATGTAATTACTTACGTCTTACAGGTGTCACAATTGCTATCGTAATGAGATATGGATAGACGGACAAGTATCGAAAATTTGTTAATGTTGCAGAACGATGAGTAAGTCAGTTGAATGAATGAAAAATATGTTAAATAATAATTATAGGATTTAAATATTATCTTAGGATGCATTTTATAATAAATATATTTTTAAAAAATACTCATAAAAAGAACAATGTTTACAACTGTGTTAAAAGTTAGTGTAGTATTTTATGCGCCGATAAGTTTGATCGCCAGTAGGAGAATTTGTGTTTGACAAATTGTAATTGGTTGAACGAGTGACCAATAAGAATCCCGGCTATCTGGAAGTGATCAGTGAGGTTTTTGGAGGCTTTAGTTGCACTCTCCTCCTACCGGCGAGAGAAGTCACTTTTTGGTTCATTCCCCGTTAACAAATTGAATTTCTCATTCAACCTAGAATGTAACCTAAACTATTTTGACTCTATAATACAAAGATCAGATGCAACTGTTGTGATATAGAAGGAGAGAGTTATACAATTGTCACTTATTCACCTTTAGGAGTGTGTCTTTTAACCACAGTATTTTCAGGATGGTTTCGTTCATTACATAGCAAACTTCCCTCCATTCTCAATCAATAATCTAACTCTTATACAATATTTTGAATTAGTTGTTATATATTTTTATTTCGTATAAAATATTACACCACAATTCACACTCGGTAGTTTAACATTTTCATGAAAAATGTATTGTTTTTTTTTCCTAAATGAAACATTGTTTTTTTTTTTTTTCCATAGTAAGGCACTAGTTTTGTTTTGTTTAAAATTTTATTTTTTTACCTGGCTGATTTTCTTTTATTTAACCAAACAGATAAATCACCACTTCCAGACTTTGAATGATTTGTTTGTAATGAAATATAAAAATACTAAGAGTTAGTTACAAATATAACTTATTATTTGAATCTTATTTTCTTAAGTTAAGCTTTCCACTTAGTGTTTATATATTCCTTGTGTAGAATCATTAATGTTCATTTCCTGCCTATAATTATTATCTCTCTTTACCTCTCCCCCATAATTGCTGCTTTACCTGAGCTATTCGCTTTCTCTATGTTAACACCTTTTATATTTTTTATTGCATCCTTTCTAACAATAATGTAAGGTTATATTATTTAATACACCCCCGTTATATTTTTTTAAATGTTTTATAAAAGACCAATTTGACAATATTAATTAATGACAGGTACTACTGAATAAATGACGTGAATTATTAATTTCTCAGTTTTCTTGATTTTTAACATAATGGCTATAAATTCAATTTTTCTATGTTTAATAATTTTGAAATCGGATTTCCTATTTGGCTGTTGTTAAAATTTATTATAAAACTGGAACAGTTATTAGTTTGTTTTATCGTGTTTATTGCATTATTAATTTTATTATTAATTCATTATTACTCCATCAATGTGCGCCTTGTTCGGAAACCAAACCAGGCTTGTAAAAGAAAGACCTACTTGGTAAACCGTGTCGAGTTCATAAAATTGAACCCGACTCAGAAAATCGAGCCAAACTCGAGCATTCAAGCTGGGCTCAAAATACAAGGGATCAATAATTTTGCAGTCATTATTCGAAACTTGAACTCGAACTATATTAGGGATGTGCAAGCCCTTGATCGAGAACTTGTACATCCCTAATATAGTTCCAGGAAGGACTTCATATATTGTATGATATTAGAATGCTAAGCCAATTTATATCTTTGTATGTATTCCAGGAGGTACTTCCATAACTTGGAAAATCATTTTAGTTTATAAGAAATTCATGTATGTATTTCAGAGGGTGTAGATTGGAAAATATCTGTAATTATATGTCGGTAATTCAGCAAACCTGTGGTTTCTTTATAATTTGAGTACCTTTTCCACAGAGTTCATAATCCCGGGTTTTGTTTTAAAAAGTGTCTATGCTTAATCACAGAATGGCGCCCTTAAAATCAATTCAAATAATTTTAAAAACAATTAAATAAAATTATTTAAGACTTCCTCCAATGTTTGAGTACCCTCCATGATTTACTCAAGTGCTGATTTTTGATTTCTCACTATCAATAGGGTCTATCCATTCTGACTTGCTTGTTCTTTTTGGGTCAACATAATGATTTGATTAAGTTGCACAGCCCCTTTGTAGCCCTGTAAAATGGTATGTTGTTTATTGAACTTTATTTAAAGTTTGCAATTGTTAACTAGTTTTCAGGGTGTTAATTTTGTAAAATTTGTAATTGTTAGTTTTATGTTAAGGAGAATTTTATGATCTGTTTTATTACGGCCATAGTGGACGCAATGGTGTTTCCCTTTAAAAAAATTGAAGCTACCTTTTTTATATTTGAAAATTAGTTTGCATAAAATTTAATGAAAATTACTTTAAATAGAGAAATAAAATGCCTGACTACTAATATCAAGTTTATATTTTTTGTAGTAACGAACTTTTCCAAGCTATTGTAAAAACTAATACTTATTAATTTTGTTTAGGGTTGAGGTTTATTATTAAAATAAAATTTATTTAGTTTTTAGACATTCATACCTGAGCCGATGAGTCTAATACTGAGACTAATGATTTTAGATCAAGCCTTAGTTACTGTGTATCTTTACCCTGATCTTTGACAGTTTCTCTTATTCATTAGCCTATCTAGCGTAAAGTAAAATAGAATACAATATAGTAAGTGTAGGAGACTGTTATAAATTATATATATATATATATATATATATATATATATATATATATATATATATATATATATATATATATGAATTCAATCAGCTATAGAATGTGTCCCTATCAGATACTACATCTGATCCAGTTCATATATAAAATTCATACTCCCCTGAAATTTTGAAACTTTACCAACATTTGTAATAGAACTTTACTTTTGTAACCTAAAAATCGAATCACGATGAAAGATAAAAATCTGAATCAAACCTACATGAAAAATCTGAACCTGAGCTGATAAATTTTACTATAAATTGTTTAACTATAATATTTGTATTAATTGTTTGTGATCACTTAAGTATTTTTTTATAAAATATGCTGATACTTAGATGTAGTGTATTATTGTGTAAAATAAGTAAGAACAAGAAATTTTTATTTACAAGACTGTCAGTATTATTCAACAAATTAAAGAAAACACATTTTCCACAGTAAACACTTTATTTGTGTACATGTATTTTTTTCAATTGTTATTTGTACACAGACCTAGAGAGACAGTAAGTAATCACTTGCTATGCTCCTTACAAAAGCCTGGCTACTTTTTCTGCTCCTCGACCTCCATTCGATATACCTATGGGTCTTATAGACATTCCCTCCATTGATTAAGACCTGCAAAAGAGTTACACATTACTGCTCAACTTATTGTTTTGTTTAGCAACTGTTCAATTTTCTCCTAGTTTTGAAATTTGTAATAATTATTACTGATAAACTCTCTGGGAGTAAAGCTTGACTTTTAACCAAGATGGGTTCAAACCGTAAACACGAACTCTTGTTTCATTAAACAATTATTCTCCAATATTTTCTATTTCAATATGTTCAGAAATATTTTTAACAAACTTTTTAAATTGTTCTGTTCTCTTTAACTATTGATTTTGTTTTCTTGATGGGAGAAGTTTTTGAGTTTAATGAATGTAGAGATTTTACCTATTATTTTGTATATTTGCTAATTGTATTGTATAATGCATTATTCTTTTTTGTAGAGTAAAGTTCGAACTTAAATATAATAGTTGATATAAAATACAAAAATAATGATTATGATATAATTAATTACAGTGATATTAACTCAGTCATATTGTTATATTAATCTGTTTGTAACTAATTAAAACTTGTTATTTTCAGTTATTTTGAAGATGTATTACAAAGTACAGAACTGCCAGAAGATCACACTGAAGTCAAATTATTAAAGGATGGTACATGGTCTGTGCTGACGGCAGATGATGAACTACATAGAGCAAACTCACCTAATGTAAGTACACGTTTATATCAAGAATATAATTTTCAATAGAATTCAAAATTAAGTATCTTCCAATCCTACTCCAAAATCTATAATTGGATAAGAATTTGTAAAAATTTGTGATCTGCGTGTAAATTCATCAACTTTGATACACTAGGTTTGTATACAAATCTATATCACATGAATTTTATCTACAGAAACAAATGCAGTATGGGAAATAACCTCCAATGGGGAGGTGGAAAGTAGCTTCATGCGTGTTGGTGAATTTTTCCCATCTACAAACTTCATTGGTTGTAGGCGTTTAGCCTGTTTGGGAAGTAGTATAGACAACACCTATTGGATTTCGTTTACTGTTATACGATTGAATGACTAGTAACAAATATTTTATAAATAGTGGAAATAATTTGGAAAATTCTGCAGGATGACAATACCATGGGCATTACACAAATTAAAGAATGTACAATCATTTCAAAGATGGTTGTAACTTGCAAAATAACGATTCGCAAAGTTAATGGCTAACTGCAGGTTATCATGTTCGAGAACTTGCAAGTTGGGGATAAGCATTGATTTGCTAATTACATTTTTAGCATGGTTTTAACCTTGTAAAGAGTGTCTGCTAAAGTCGTGCTGAAGCTCCTGATAGCAAAAGCAGCTCCACCTGGATGCCTTGCAGGACATACTGAACTCCGCAAGTGGTGACCCCCCCTCCCCTAACTTCTTGAACACCATATCATTGCTAGTGAATCATGGTATAACCAAGGCACAGTCGTCATAGTGAAGAAACAATATCTCCTAGGTCAACAGTGATGTCCACCTTTTCTATGACTCCTTGTAATTTTTCAAGCTGAAGATGCTGTGAAAAATGACCTGATTTTTCAAATAAAAATCTGAGTATCTCCTTCACTAACAGGGTGACTGCTAGTAATTGATGTGAGCTGGGGAAAATTAATTCATGCTTGTAAAGGTATCCTTCACTTCCCAACTTCGGCCACCAACTTTGTGCTTTAATTGTTTCTATAGGTAAGTTCAGATTGGTTAATTTAGAACAAACGTATTGCACTTATATTTATATATATTAAAAAATAATTATTTGTTTAAATTTAAAACTGGTGGTATATCGTATTATATTACACTCATATTTAATTAATTTTCAAATTATGATTTAATAAATTATATATTATGAGTTAACATAATGTATTGGTTTAATTTTCAGAGTGATGAAAAGAACTCCACGGTAGTCATAGATGCAGATGATGCAAGTAAGTTGTTTTTATTAGTTGTCATTGCTAGCAGTAAAGTAAACTTTTAAAATAATATCTTAACTAATGTGGTCTATAACTGACTAGGCATAAACATTATGATGCCTATTTTTCAAAAGTGCAATTAGCAGTCTCTTATGTCCATAGTTTATCAAAGTAAAAAAAAAAATTTCGTATGCACGTAGATTTGTTTTGAGGGTACAATTGTAGTTTTGTGTATATTCTTCTTCAAATTGGCAGTCTGCCCCCTTTTGTACTCAGCCAGAACTTATCGAAGTCTCAAATGAAAATAGGTTTAGTTAGGTCCCTTTGTAAAAGATACAAGGGTCTCAGGGTTTTCCTGATTGAGAATGCATTCACATTTGTAGATCAGGTGTTCTTCAGCTTCCTCTTGCACTTTTACATCTCTTACACAGAGGCTCCCCAGTGAGTACATCCATTCTATAGAAATATTTTCTTGTCTCAGGTCGCAGTACTCTGTAATGCATTTTCTTGTATTGCCCTTGCTAAATGAAAGAAGGTCAGATGCAATTTGCATAGAAGGGGCACGAAATGAAGGTTTGGTCATCCTCTCTGAGATACTTCTCCACCTTCTCTTGTGTTCTTTCTAAGTCCAAGTGCTAATGACTTGTTCAGGGTGTCTACTAATGAGGGAAATTGAGAAAAAGCCAAAAATTTAGACAATATCAGTTAGAACCAAATATGACTAAAATTTTTGTTTAAATAACTACTCTATCATAGTAGAACAAAAAAATATTTGGAAACTTTCAGTCATTATTAAACTAAACAGTTTGTGTTTGTACACCAATTTATTCCTACTTGGTGTACTGTTGTGATGTTGTAATATGACAAGAAGAAGACTTGAATACCACTTGATGCACAATAGTGTTATCACACACTTATCACCTATAAAAATAATTATTAGCAGGAATGGACAATGATTATAATCTCATATTGAAAATCTGTTCACAAATTTAGCAATAAAAGTCTCTCTCGCCGTACATGTACTTTGAATGTAAAAATAAGCTTTGCTTTAATGCCTTGTCCTTAAATCACATATATTTTAAACTCTGAATATTAGTAAATACAATTTTATTTTTGAAAAAAATAGTAGTAAACCAAAAACACAATTAACTTTTACATGTAACTTGAGTGAATCAGTGCTTGCATTGACCTTGAGTGGCCATTAATGTTGTGGATCAGAACTAAACTTCGGTTTCTGATTGCACACTGGCACACACTTACAATGTTTAATATTTAGTCAATAAAGGGGAGGAAGGTTACCAATTTACAGAAATTAACTAATGGCTAACTGGGAATGGAATGGAACCATACTGAATGATGTGCATGCAGCTATTTGTAGCTGATTACATGCTTACACAAGGTATGATGTCTGTTTTCATTTTCTAACAAGTTATAGTTGAGGAAGATTATATCTGACATATTGGCAAAAAGTCAAAGTCCACTATCTTTCATCTGATTTTCATGATTTTGCTTTTTAAATGTTTGTCTCCATTGAAATTTTTTTTTTTTTCCAGCTAAAATGTTTGTGCTCGGCCATGTAAACAATTATAAATGACACATAAACAATATATATATATATATATATATATATATATATATATATATATATATAATTTGAAAAAGTCCAGTTTGGCTAAATATTTTATTAACAATTTTTTTAAGGATCACTGGACACGATTATGGCATCAAGGTTTTAGGATTTCGGCTGCAAGGCCTTAAATGGTGGAGTCAAATTGAAATACAGTAGAACCTCTTTTAACAGGCCTCGGATTAACCGGCCTATATCGTAGTGTACTGGTTGGATGAGAGTTTCCGAAAATAAATTGTAATTGAAACACCAAAGCAGCGGCGAGTCAAACGACTTTGTCGATAGCGGTATCTCATTGTCGGCAGCATTGGCATAGCAGACATACAGCGGCAAAAACGTTTGATGGTCCGCTTTTTTCCCACGAATCAATTTAGTATACATTATGGAAAATATAACATTTCTTTTCAGTTTTCTTCTTGTCTTTGACTGGTTATGATGTACGTACAGTATATACAGTAAATAAAAATGAGCGAGTTACGAAAACGGAAGCGTGTGTTGGTTTCGTTTGAGACGCGGTTAAATGTGTCAAAAACTTGACAGAGGGGAATCTGTAAAAAAGCTTTGTAGTGTTTAATTTTTTCATGTTTGATGTATAATATACATAACATAATATATACGATACATTTATGTACAATAAAATGAGTTGCAATAACTTAATTGCTTAATTCTTAGCGCTACCTGATTAAATAAGCTTTCTTTGAACGAAAACCGATTTTTCACGGGAACCTCGGATTAACCGGCCAAATGGCCAACCGGCCCGGGTGTCAGTCCCGACTAGACTGGTTAAGAGGGGTTCTACTGTGTACTGAGAAATTACAAAATAAAACATTTTCAAAGTTCTAAGAAAATTTTTTGGATCGCTAAAGTTGAAAGTAAAAACATTACAGGGCCTGGCTCTTTGTCCCAACTTTCATTTTTCAAGTAATTCAATAGAATTCAATACACAATATCACAATATAGTACTTTATATATTTACCAAGTTTTAAATTGATATCGTGAAAATTGTTGAAACTGTAGCTGATGCATGTATGAAAAATGTATATTTTGCCATTATTGGCATGATTTAGTTACCCTGCTCTACCGGCTTTAATTTCAACAATTTTTGAAATATCAACTTGAAATGTAGAGTATCCATTATGTAGTTATTGTGGATTTATGTAGTTAATGAGCATGCTTTACATGTTGAAACTGTAAGTTTCAAGTTGATGTCTCAAATATATATATATATTTTTTAAAGAGCTGGTTACTACTTGAATTTTTATACTACTTATAGCACAATCTGAATGCGTTACAGTTTCTAATTTATTAAATGTCCATGGTATTATCGTAAAACATGTTTTAATAAACATAAATAAATATCAGACATTTTAATAAATGTCAGTGTAATCTTTAAATGGATTCACAAAAAATATATATTCAAAAAGTATAGAACATCCATTCTGTGATAATAGAAATTGTATTACAGTATATACTTGCTGAGGATAAAAATTAGTATTACTAAGAAAGGAATTGCATTGTTACATTGTTATTTCAAGCTAACAATGTCTTTTTTAATCACAACTTTTTATAGTTTCCTTCCTCTATAGGCCTATGTGTTATCTTCATCTTTATTCATCAACCAAAGTTTATCGGGTTATACTTGGAGCATTACGTAGCGATAACTATTTGAAATTATTTAACGTTAAAATTATTAGTTGAATATGGCAGTGTCAGACTATTAAATTATTAAAGCTATTACTATGTTAATGATATTCACAGTCGATGTGAACTATTTATTATTTATAAAATAAACAAGTAGTTGAAATACTTTTAATGTATATATTATTTTAAGGTGGTCAAGGTCCATTCATGTCTTCTCATATTACTTGTTAAACATATAAAATTTCATATTTCATCAAATGATTTAATTGATCTAATTTTGTTTAACCTTCAAAGTCAACATTCATGGTTCAGATACCAAGAATCTTCTTACAGAACCTTCCACAATCTTGTTTAAACAGCCTAGAAATCTGAAAAGCATGTTAGTTCTCCCCAAGTTTCCGGATTCCAACACAATTAAACAATCTAACCTTCCCCGTGGTTCTTTTCCATGCAATAGGCCAAGATGCAAAACATTCAAAATACATCTTCCCTCTAAAAACTTTAGTAGTTCCTCCAGTAAAAAAAGAATTTAAAATTAAAGGTCATCACAAATGTACATCAAAAATGTGGTCTACCAACTACAGTGCAGGTTTTGCCCAGCTCAATATATTGTCCTAACCACAGACAACCTGAGCACCAGGATGAATGGCCATAGACATGACGTAAAAATCATGGATATAGAGAAAACAACTGCACAACATATAGCAATCCAGAACATTGTTACTTTTGATTACTGCTTCACGAAAAAATTATTAAATCAGTCCTTCCAGAATTTAACCCTTCAGAACTAAGAAGATGAGAACTGTCTCATCATTGGGTCATCTAATTTAGAGAAGCCCCTAACGTTAATCTTACATAAATCCTCCTTTGTCCTTTTTCCTCTCCCAATAGGATATTTAAAAAAATATATATCCTCTGCTTCAACACTCATCACAGATCCATCCTAGATCACAACAATTTAGTCTTCTTTTTATACTTTCTACTTATTGAGAAAGTGAACCGTGTTTACAAAATATATCAAAACTTTAGTGTTTTTATGTGTGTATTTTCCTATTTGTGTACTACTTGGTAATAGCAATGATCACTTTCCAAGGTAAGTTAAACATCCAAGGTATGGACACATCTTCTATCCATACAAAATTTAAACTAATAGGCTATGTGGTCTATTAACTCTATATTATACACTATTTAAAATTCATACTAATAATTCATTTACAATAAATTAAAGAAAAATATATTGCATGTTTGTCAATATTAAAATATAGGCAAGTAAAAACTAATAGAATTCTAGAACTTCAATAGGCTAAAGATTACAATTTCTGTTTTCTAACCTTAGGCTTCGAAAATGTAGAAACTAGTTGATTAAGATCGATGTGTTAATTCCTGTTTGGTTGATTTAGTTGTCAATCCCACCAGTCTATGTTGTGTCATAGACAATCTGAGGTGTTTTGATCAACTTGAGCTTAGAAAAGCTCCTCTCCCTTGCAGTTACTGATACCAACAGTGTGCAGGATTGGAAACTAAAAATTTCAGATCTGTCAAATGTTTTATTCCATTATCCTGTCCAACTAATGTTTAGAACTTTACTAACAGAAGGAAAGTCTTCAACAAACTTGTCTAGTGACTTTGTTCATACAGTTGTGTTATGTACTGACGCCAAGTCTTTTTAGGTACAGTTAACTGTGCAGTAAATTGTTGTTTTGAGAGTTTTGGATTACTATACTCTACACTATTGTAAATGTTTGAAAAGTCTAAAAAATTATTATGGAAGTTTGTTGGTGATTTTTAGGTTAAAATTTTTGGACATAAAGATAATTTTTCTAATTCTTGATTACTTTACTCGAAAATGTATCATTGTAGAAAATTTATAAATTCATGTTTCAATTTTACGTATATTTCTCTAAACAATGGTATATAACAAGTTGTGTTTTGCATTATATTAATATTTTTGCTGAATTAAAAAAAAAAAAAAATTACTTTCAGTAAGTTTTTGTCCATCAAAAATTAATTTTTCAATATGTAAATTGTAAATTTTATAAATTGATTAATTTTTTTATCAACTTTTATTCACAATTACATTACAAAATATTTGTATATCTTGAGAAACTTCTTTTCTTTAATTGTTATATGGTTTATATAGGTTTTTCTGTGGCATTTTCACTTCATTTTTTATTTCTTTACTTCAAAACCTTTACATTTTTTAGTTACTCCAAAACCTTTTCATCTAAAATTTTTTCATTAAACAGATAAATTTTATGCACCTTTCTGAGAATAATGATATATAACAAGATGTGTTTTGCATAATATTATATTTTTTATGAATTAAAAAAAGCACAATGAAAAAAGGAAAAGCTTACTTAGGTAGTTCTAGGGTTATTTCTCCTCTCCTTTTTTTAAAAATAAGGCAATGATGACAAATATTTTCTTTTAACCCTCTATTCGCTAGACGACCATTTTTGAGGTCATTCGGCGACGCATGGTTTATTCTAAGGACCAGAAAACACGTATTTGGCAATTCAACATTTCGCCCACTTAGAATCGTCCTATCGCAATAAATAAAATATCGTTGGAAAGCTAATGTTCCCTAGATGCATAATCATGCAAAAAAAAAAAAAAAAAAAAAAAAAAAAATACCACAAAAGTTATAAATAATATTCCAAAAATTGCTGAAGTTCGCATAGTTTTTATGTGTAAAATCAAAGATTTGAACTGAGCGGTTTTTAGTAAAAGCGACACCATTTTTTCCCATATGATCACAAATCTATTTTTCTGTCAAACAGGTCGACCAAAACATTCTTTTGTAGATCACATCTTTCTGTTTCCATCTGTGGTTTACAAATTGTTTTATGTGTCCATAGATCGCAAGATATTTCTACTTGACCATAGTAGAAACCTAACGCCAAATTTTACTTGGCATTCGGAGCAGTTTACTAAATAAGATAATTGATTATTCAATTGATATTTTGTAACCGATCTTTACAGAATCTTGTAGAGGAGATTTCATTCTACAAGTTGGTATTACTTGATATATCGTAGAGTTACTTTGAAGTTTTTGTTTTGAACTCGGAATGTAGCTAAAGTTTGTGACATAAATTGACATGGAAAGGCGTGGCACTTTTGTTTTGGTATTATATATTTCTGTTTGTGAAATTGTATATAAATTGTGTATACAAGTTACAATATATGTGTTTTTATTTCTAAAGTTTTTTTTTTAGTGAAGTTCTAGTTTTTGAATGGTTTATATTTGGGATAACCTAGAGGTACGTTATAAATCTAGGCCTAAAAACAAATTTTCTTATATGTAGTGTTTTATTTGATTATACAAGTGTATAAGTGTATTATACAAGTGTATATGTATATTATTGTTTGTAGAGTTCATTATTTTAGTGAAATCGAGCTTTAGATAGTTACAAGTTTGGCCTAGGTTGTCGAGGTAACAAACCTAACTTAACTTCTGTCGTCCACTTTTAGGGGAAAACATTATTTTTATTTTGAAAATTTTAGAATTTGATTTTTTTTTTTACCAATTGTTATTCACATTTATACTAGAAAACGTTTGTAATACTTGAAAAAAATGTAAATAAAATTTTCTATGCTCAATTGGACTTTGAAGTGAAATTTAGCCTTCAATTTTTGTGGTTTTTTTTTGTTCTTTGCCATACTGACTCCAAAATTATTTTTTAAACTTTTTTTTTCATTACACTACTAAATTCTATGAACCTTTCTGAATATAATGATATATAGAAGTTGGTTTTATAAATATGGTTGTAATATAAATATTACAATTTTTGGTGAATTTTTTGAAAATAAGCCCTTTTTTCGTAAAATAATTGTTTTAATTTTGAAAATGTAACATTTTTTTTCCTTTTTATTTATAAATATATTCACAAATATTACACAAAACTTTTGTATATCTTGGAAAAAGGTGGTAAGCTATTGATTTTGGATGATACAGGTTTTTCTGAAAAAATTTTAACTTCATTTTTTGACATCCAACATACTCTTACTCCAAAACTGTTAAAAAAAAAAATTATTACATAGATGAATTCTATGCATCTTTCTAAGAAAAATGATGTCTTATAAGTTAGGTTTTGTATAAAAATGATATTTTTTATGATTTTTTTTAAGGAAACAAAACTTTTACAAAACCTTTAACATTTGCCTGATCCAGGGTTAAACAAGAAAAACCAAATTAATGGAGAAGGAGAACTGGCCTCGGGTCATGGAATAAAACTAATCTAGGGATGAAACTTTTATTCTTTCATCGTTTAATGTTTCAAGACATTGAACAATATTGGTAATTTTACACTTACTTGGAATATCTGAAACGGAATCTATATTTTGTTTGTTTTGATCCTCTACTGCTATTTTCCATAGCATCCGATTATACCGATTAGCCACTTCTCTCTTCATCTTCTCCCATGTCTTGCTAGCCCATCTCGGAGTCTTCAGCTGTGTGTTTCTAGGCTTCTAAACCTCTTTTACTTCCTTCAAGATTCTACTCCAATTCTTTTCTGACAATTTTTCTTTCGACTTGCCACAATTCACCACCATTTCCTTCCATTTGGACCTATATAGGTTCTTTGTTCTTTTCCATTGCTCTTCATTCTTGATTGTATACAGGCATCATATTACGTATTTTTCCATCTGATTTCCCAATCAGTAGTTTGCTTAATTTACAACTTTCACACACTTCACATTAGAGTTCGAAATCCCCTCCTTACTTCAACAAGACTCTTTATGTTATTCTTATATTTATTAGTTCCCATGAACAAAGTGGGATTAACATTATATAGAAGCTCTTGGATAGATTTAAAACATTAATTACCCCTAATCTGTGTAAGACTGTATTATGTAGAAAAGTTAACATTTATTTTAAATTTACTAATCTTGTTTTATATTACAGTAGCAATTTACTTTGATTTATTTATGTATTGTGGTTTGTAGTGTATTATAAATATGAAAATGTCTACTGAATGTAATATCTATTTATAATTCCGAAATTAAACCATCTAAGAAAATTATATATATATATATATATATATATATATTTAAATTTATAGTAAATGGCTTTACATTATTACTTACAGATATTGTAATTGAGGATGATACTGAAAATGGTCTAAAGAACGACAATGATGTAATCCTCACTCTCAGCGACTCTGAAGAGGATGAAAACAAGTTGAATGGTGAACCAAAAGTAAATGGTGAAACCAACGCAGCTCTGGAAGAACTGCAACAAAATTCAAGTAAGTTTTTACGGTATGAGATGTCACTTGAAATGTTTATAGTGTAATATTGGATACAGTGTTTTAGTGATTTTTTAAAAAATTATCCGTTATCAAAGTGTCCAATTATATTATAGTTTCTACAGATTATCGTAAGAATGAGTGGTCGGATTTACTCACAATTTTTTAGCTTGATGTTGCTATTTTCCTGTTGTTTAAAAGTGAAAAACTTCTCAGTCATTATTGGCATGTAAAAAAAAATTAAGAAGAAGATAAAATAAACACCCTTAGCTATCAAATACTGTAATAGCACCAGGTTCCAAAAAAAAAAAAAGAAAAAGTCTGTTCTATAAGACAGACCTTTTAACCCAAAATTGTATGAAAAAAGGTATAGATCCAGCTATGATACCTCGTGTTTTACCATGTCCGTACTCACTAAAATGAGCCCTTGCGGGGGGCCTTGATGTTGGGTAGGTGTCCTAAGGATTGATTATATTTGCTCAAAATTGTTTTATAAATGTAAGTTAATAGGTGTAGACTCAACATTTAAAAAATGTTGTATTATTCAACTTTTTTATTATGTTTATTAAAATGTTGTAGTGTAAAGGGCAGGGGAGTTTCGAGTCCTTTATGAAAATTAATCTTAGACTGGTACCATAAATTCAATACTATTTTATTCTTGTTCTTTAAAGGCGAAAAATATCTCAGTCATCATCACCTTATATATATATATATATATATATATATATATATATATATATATATATATATAAAAGACAATACAATGACATCTAGCCCTTGTGAATATTCTAATAGAACAAGATATACCTGATAGGAAAGATGAAAGAGAGGGTCTAACCCAAGACTACATGTCTTGCTACGAAGACTAACCTATATTCAGTATAGGAAGTCCCTGAGGGTAATTCAATTACTTATATTCATTCTTTAAATAATAACTGTTTGTTACTGGCCTTAGAAAACTTTATTAAATAACAAAGTTTCTACTGACAATACTTACTTCTTAGTACGGGCGTCCATCATCAATCGTAGCCGATGGCCCGATGTCCAATGTACGCAGCACAAGCAAGCTGCCAATGTTTTTAGTTTTTAAGGATGTCCTCAAAATCGTTGACTTCTGCTCTTAGTAGATCACGTGAAAGAATTGGATAGCTGCAACGCAGAAGAATGTGCTCCAGATCCTCTTCATCGTCTTCGTATAATGCACAGTGCGACGAATTGGTAAGGTTGAAGCGGAACAGGTACTGACAATACAAACTAGAATTTTTCTTTGTTTTACTATTTAATCTCTGTGGAGATCTAAATATTTATAGACTTATGTCAGAAGTTAGTTGATCCCTTCATCATTGTAGCATCTGTTTTCATGAATACGCTACCCAACTTTGAACTTTGTTTGTCAAGTCCTATATGAATCCAGATCATAATTGGTCATCTGGATCGTGACTCATAAACATCAGTTCTTCCTTCATTAAACAGACTACAACAATTTTCGTACATTTTTCATGTTCTTAACTCCTTCCACAAGTTGTTGATGAATTTCAGCAAGATGAATAATGTTTGTGTTAAAAAGTGTCATATAGAGCATACTATACAATCGGTGGGATTGGTGATCTACATTAATATAACATGACAAAACAACTAACACCTGTAGAGGCGATTTCTTTTTTTGGATGCAAAGTGTTCATTAAAAAGCCACAAACATTATAGGGGCACAAGATTTAATACGAAATAATTGATCTGAATGTATTACAGAAACTCATGGACAGTTTGCGTTAATAGATCATCTCATTTAACAAAACTGATGGTGGATATTTAACGAATAGAAATTTTAAAAATAAGATTCTGATTATACGATCATTAAATGCTAATAATTTATTAAGTAAAATATACTTTTTTTAATGTTTTACCTTCAACACATTCTGAAATCAAAATGTGTTGTGCTACACCAGTTACATAAGATCTTGACATTGTTTTTAATCTTCATAATTTTGTAACAAAAAAATTATTTGTTCATAAATTGTTTGTTGTGGATAATTACGTATTTTATTTCATTTAATTTAATCTTACATTTATGTCTGTTGCAGATTCTAGCTTAAATCTTAATATAATAAACTTGGACAGTCCAAGTCCTCCGTGTTCTCCGTCCAATGACACTTCTGATCTGTTAGAAACATCTTCTTTAAGAAACAGCTAGCATGCTCTGTAAGAGTGGATAAAATCATTCAA
Organism: Aphrophora alni; assembly: GCA_963513935.1. Classification (NCBI taxonomy): domain Eukaryota; kingdom Metazoa; phylum Arthropoda; class Insecta; order Hemiptera; family Aphrophoridae; genus Aphrophora; species Aphrophora alni. Next base: position 20,168,220 of record OY740770.1, read on the forward strand.
TTCATCACAAACCCATCTGGTAAAATTTTATGTTCTTACTGATTCTATAGTTTACTTTTTAAGTAATCAATTGGTTTCTTTGCCTAATTTACATAATTGAACAATTCCCCCCCCCCCCCATATATCAGCCGGGTTAAAAACAGTTAAAACTATGTCTTCGATATCTATAAATTGTAAGCAATGTCATTAATACCACCATTCTTTTATTATATATTTGGTTTTGTATTTAAAACAAACTATTCAGTGTGGTAAAAGCGTTAACTTTTTATATTTATTCTTGTTATTTTTAAATACAATTTTTGTTTACTGTTTTAGTTTATAGAGAACAGATATTTATATTCTTTCTTACTTAAAAATTCATGTGAGTTATAGTTTTCCATGTAATGTATTAAACACTTTTATTGGCGTTTTTATATATTGCAGTTTAAAATAGCTTTGTATAGCTATTCGTTATAAACAATTGTAGTATTATATTTATTTTTTAACAAATATTTTGTTTACTTAATATCATTTTTATTTGTTTTATTGTTTAAGTTTACGTACTTAGATCGAATTTTTCAATTTCTCTGTTAATTGATACTATAATGTGACTTTCTTCATTCTATTCTGATACAGTATTTCTACTTCTTAACTGTTATTTATTTGCTTTTAATTAAGAACTAATATGAGTTGATTTTGGCACAAAACAGTCAGATATAAATTGTCTGTTTATTTTAAATTTTATATCTATGAAACTAAGATGAAATGTCGAACAAAATTGATCAGAGTTTGATTTCAGATCACTATGAAAGTTATTAGCAATTTATTTTAGTATAAAATAATAATCAAGATTTGATTATTGAACAACTCTGGTCAAATTCGACTGACCTTTTTCCCCCAATCAAGTTATTTAATCGGAAAACATTTAGAAAATAACTTCAAAATTCTGTTTCTGATTATTGTAAAGTTTATGAAAACTTTAAATCAATCTTTGAAGAATTATTATTATATTTGTTGAACTAAAATAAAATTGTTGTCATTTACTGTTGTCTAATTTTCATATTAGGTTAGTACTGATATAAGGAAACAATTTTATTAGTATTTTTTACTAAATGATTAATCATAAATAATATTTTAAGCCACAAATTTTGGATGGTACCATTATGTTGGGAGGTTAAATATATAACAAATTATTACCAACTATTGGTCAGTTTCTATATTCATCAGTTGGAAAAACGCTGGATCTAGCAGATTTTATGATGATATAACTGGTTGATTTATATCATGTACGTTTTTCCCACATGGAAGTAATAAGTAAATATCTCATTTTTACTATGAAATTACCTATTTATGTTAAGATGTCCACTGGACTACAATATAAACCTTTAACAAATTTTTGTATTAATTATAATACTTTAAATGTTAAAACTATATCGTTGTAGTAGCAAACTGTAATTCTGTTTATTCTTCATCAATTACAGCTTTTCCAGGCTCACAATCACGGAATTTCATTACTCATTGATTCACAGTAGACCTATCAACAGCATTGTCACCATAAACAGCCTTTAAACTACGATGAATTTTAGTAGGAATCATATTTTCGGCAGTTAAAAATTTGATAACTGCGGGCTGTTTAACTCGCATTGATATAGCATCAATACACGTCTCCATACTTCTGCTACTCAAAACGTACTAGTGTAAGAAAAACTGTGCATAGATATAAAGGGGGAATGTAACTCCCTAATGCCACCAGGCATTTTATTATGTAGGTCATTTAATTTGTGTTCTACAAGCATGTGTACATTACTTTCAGCCTACCCTCGTATTTTTTCAAACTTAAAGTCAAACTTTAATGTAAGCATTCCACCTCCTCTCCGGTCTATAGACTTAAATACAGTATACTGAAAATTTCCAGGATGTGAAGGAAAAACTGGGAAATTAACAGGATTTTTTGTAATTCCAATTGACTGTACACATAGTTCTTCTGATGAAGAATGTTTTTTACTATATGATTTTTCTGTTTTCATTCAGGAAGTTAACTGATAATTAATTTATAACACAGTATAGTTTAAGTAAATCAAAGTCACAGACATTATTTGTTGTAACAAAATATCTAACCCAACCTAGCTCTTCTTTTAAGTTGTTTTACGTTTATTGATTTTTTTTTTTTAGTGTTACAGCTGTTATACATTTTCTGATGTTGCCAAATCATTTTTCCTATTAAATGTAAGATCATATTATATATATTTGATTAAAAATATTGGTTGATGTAACCAAACATTGGTCAAGGATTTGTTGAATGGATATTAAGCATTGTGATTGTGTTTTGTGAATTTGGATGGAAGGTTAAATTCTTTTCTTTAATGCAAAAGTCAAATGAATTGATGAAAAGTTAAACAGAGATTGTAGATTACTTTTATTATAGAATTCTGATGCTATGACTAACAGAGAAAATTCAATTGAAAATATGTGTATCAAGATCAGGTAGCAAACCTTCTCATTCTGTATCCATGAGAATTTTTTTAAAAAAATGTTATTATTTCATTCCATACTCTAACAATAACCTTTATATTTTGAAGCCATAGAGTATGCTGAGGATACTACAATTCTATGCATTATGTTTGTCTTCTTTCGAATTTATAAAAAAGTAGGTATATTTCTTTCATTCTTTCAATAAATTTTAAAAATCCAAACTCCCCACACAAAAATTTGGAGAAATTCAGTTAAAAAATTATAACTATATTTACTCTCTTTTTTGTATAAATGAATGAACTTTAATATAAATTTGAATTCAATGTTTCAAAATAAACATTAGAAACCAAGTTTCGTCTCATAGAAAATGCAAGATCATAATTTCAATTGACATTGTATTCTAGCCTCTACATCTACCTTATATTTTATTATTATCATTTTTAAATACAAGACATTTCCAAAACTATCATGGTGAGAGTTACCAATATTAACTATTATCACCTTTTTTTATTTCATTAGATTTTTTTTTTTTTTTTTTTTTTTTTACAAAAACCATTTTATAAATTTGTTAGTTTATCAACTCGCAAATTAGCCTACTAGTTGTATACATAAATTTACATTTAATTATATTATTCCTTTTAAATTATTTTAATTATTAGAAAATAAATATGTTTGGAATTATTTTCAAAAAGGAATAAATGTTCTTTTCTATAAAATATTTTATATAAACTGTTTGTTTCCTGTTACTTTAAGAGTTGTATATTAATATGCTGTTTTCTCTTTTTTTCATTTTACTTTTGTATTTCATAAAACCTTGTGTTATTTTATTTCAACTGACTTTGTATTAAGTCATATAGTGTGGTATATAATCATTGAATAAATGATCAACCCACATTGGAAAGAAACACTTCTCCAATAGTTAAGTTCAGTATTTTAAAGATTGTGATAATTTTTTATAAATGTATAACATGTTCCTTAATTCTATATTGTTTTACCATGAATAAACTCAATGTTGACAGACAGTGCGTGAGTGTATGAGTGTACGGTTGTAATAAAAATAACTATTTTTGTGTTGAATAGTTGGATTTTTATCAACCACAGTGTACAAAATATATGTCTTCATAAAATCACTATGAAGTTATTTACAGAGCAATGACTGGTTTCTTAGCGGTAAATTATTATTATTATTATTTTTAATTTTAGCGTTTGTTTCATTTAAATTTAATAATAGTAATGTGGTAAAATTGTATGAGAGGGAATTGTATTGCAATCTTATCTCTGTTACCCAGCATACATAATATAGGGTTTGTATGTAAGAGAAGGAGGAAGGAGGTCTGGTTATATGCCACACCTTAGCCATATTGGACATTTAGTTCTTAAAATCTCCAGTTCAGTAGAGAAAAAAAGGAGATAATGAAAGAGTGGTGTTACATCACAAAATGTCCATTTTCTGTTTGATTAACTCAAGATACAAAAGTCCCTCAGAAGCCTGGGAATATGTCTTTTAATCATCTTTTTAATTTTCGTAGTTTAAAGGTGAAAAACCACTCTGTCATCATCGCCTTATTAAATCAGAGAAAATCAACATAAAAGAAAGACCCATAGCCCTCAAATACTTGAATAACGTTAGGGTCAGAAGAGATTAAGAGAGTTCTGTTAAGAAAGAAGAAATAAGGAGATCTGACCCAAGACTATGACAAATTTGGAAAATTAGGGTTCCTCTAGATTTCCATGCCCCAACCCACTATTGGTGAGACTCAGAGTCTTGATATGTTCCAGAATTCTGACTACCTGTAATTCAGAACCCTCCAACGGAGATATCTTCTAATGCTCAGACGGCTCCAAAAAGATATTTGCTCAGTTGTATGAGATTTGCACAAAGATGTTGCACATTATCTAAGAGACGGTCAAGTTATACTGTAACATTTGGATTATTTTTCTACAGCTTTGAAATTAGTGTATGATAAATATAGTAATCACAAACAATTCAATCTACTGATCTTCACGTTTTATGACCTGTAGATTTATTTACATATTGGAGTCTTTCGTATATACTTAGATATTTTCATAGTCCAAGATATCAACATGATCAGTAAGTGTTCAATCAAAACTTAAATATGGACACCAACTTGGATTTAAGATATTTCTAAATTGGTCCACTGGTTTAAATCAAATTTTGTTGAAATTTGAAAGTATGATGAAATCTAACATACCTAACCACGTATAAAAGAAAATCATAATTTGTGAATAATTTGGAAAATGTGATAAATCGGGAAAGTTTAAAATATTTTAATATTTTGAAATGTAATATAATAATAATATTTGAGTTTTAGAAATAACATTGTTCTTATCTATTTCAAAGTTGAAGCCGCAGTTAATATCGTATTAAATCATTACCTAATTTTTCTTCTTAATGATTCTTCTACACTTATTATAAAACAATAATGATGAATATGATTTTTTTTTTTTTTTTATCTTACAAATACTAAAACTAATGTAATTATCATGATTTGTGGTTTGTCATAAATTAAGATTTTTATTGAAGTTCAAGCTCCATAATATTGATGCATCTGTCAAAAATCTTAATTTATGACAAGTCATATTTTTATATGTATTTTTAGTGTGTATATTATTTATGGATGTAAGGAGTGACTAGTGAATTCATTAAAAAGGATGACTTGAAATTATTTTCTAGGATCAAAAATGGGTCATCTAGGGAAAAAAGAAAAAATCACAAAAACAAAGATATCATATTTTAATTTTGTATAAATTTATAATCCATGAATTGTTTTAAACTGTCGGCATGTTGTATTTTTTGAATTTTTATAGGGTTGGGGTAATTGCAATTCTTGATATCAAATTTCAAGACCTTTCCCTTAAATTTTGTGATTACTGTCATTTTATAAATGGGCAAAAATATTGGTAGATGTAAAGCATTTTGAAAATAACTTTTCGAAATAGACCTCAAGTAATGCCAACACCACAATGTCCTTTCTATACTTTAGAAAGTATATACTCCATCCCCATCAGTTTCTTAAAGTATCTGGGGAAGTTTGGATAGAGGAGCATCCAAGGAAAATGTAGTTCAGTGTTTCCCCTTCTCTTCCACAAGCCGAGCCTCTTGTAACATCTTGCTGCTATTGCTATTTCATATGCAGTTTCTTTTCCTAACCCTCTGAAATGTATTGACCTCCATTGGAATACAATATGTTTTCGTTTTCTCTTTAAAAGCATTTTTGTTACACCATGAATTACTTCAGCCTCTGTATGAAAAGAATTACCTCAACCATGATGGATATTATTCAAGAGAATTCTTGTTAAATTTACAAATATAATTCATGGTAACATTTTGTGTTATTTGTACTTTCAAAATGGTATACTGGCTACTGGCATGAACAGTTGTATAAAAAATAATATAATAATTGTATTTTCTGTATACACCAGTTTCAAAATATAGGTTACTATTAAAAATTAAAAAAGAAGAAAAGTCGATTCTCCATTAAAAAAAGTAAGCATTTTCTGCTTATTTGTGTTAGCATTTTGATACAGCAGTAAACCACCAAATTTTGTATTGCTTATTGTTTTGTAATAGCCAATGTTGGTCCAGGATATTAGGACATTCTGTATGAAATGATCATTTGCACTAATCCATCACATAGTACTGAAGTATTTGGAACTCTTATAGTCCTTTTTAGCATTTTTTAAAAAAAAATTAATTTTTTTTTAGATGTTTAAGAATGACTCCATTTTCATGGAGAAAGAAAATCTGTATCATCATTTTCCTGTTGATTGTTAATTGTTTAAGTGATTGTTTTTAAATGTTTAATTATGAGTGTTAAAGTAGATTGATATGGTTAGAGTACACTTGAATAATGCATTCAAATAGTATATTTCGTTTCCATGTTCTATGTGCACACTCTGACAATTTTTCACTGCTTGGATCTTAGTAAAATGATGACTCTTATAATTATGTGTGTTCTAGGTATGTTGTTCAGGAGCTGGAAATTGTTTAAACATTGAGGTATAAGCCCTGGTTAAACTTGTATCTTTTTCCTCTTGGTTGTGACTTGTTCTACTTTGGACATACAGAATGTTAAAATAAATAATTCAGATGATATGAAATTACAAATAATGTTTTTGTCTTCCAATGCTAAATCATTACGGGATTCATTGTTTTGATCTTCTGCTTTTGTAGTAAGAGTTTGATTATTTGGTATTATTACATATATTTTGCTTTAACAATGATATTTGAATAAAATAAGATAACACTTTAGGTCTGTGGAGGGGGGGGTACAATTTGATTGCTTAATCAGTTCTTAGAAATATATTCAAGGTATAAAAAAATTTGTTCCCATTTTGAAGGTTAGTGTAATTTCAGTATTAACATTATAATTTTCAAAATAGTACAGGTTTTTAGTTGTTTTTTTTTAAATATTCAATTCTAGAGCTTCTTCCAAAAAAAAATTTTTTTAATTATTAAATTACAAAGAATATTATCACAGGTTCAAAGTTTACATTTATTTGTTAAAACTAAAATTCGTGCAGACTTGAATTGTGGTTTAAACTCAACGACAACTCTAACTTTGTAAAATGCACTTTTTAAATCTTTTTTTATTTTATTGAAACTATTTTTATACCTTAAAATAAAAGTACTTAAAAATAAAAAAGTTGTATTGTCTTAATTAGAAGTTGAGATATCTTATAATATGGATTCTACACATTTATTTGTAAACTAATCAATGGAGTGGGCAAAAATTTCTCTCTTGTATCACAAAGTACTTTAAAAAAGTTACCATTTAAAAGAAAATTCAGGTCTATAATAATATTTTGGCTCTTTTCTACAAAGTGAAAAATAAGCAAATTTGTATTTTAAGTTGTTTAAAATAACTGCCTTCAAAAGTAAGTTAGCTACAATATTTAATTGAATTTTATTGATTTTTTTTAATATAGAACAAAATAAAGTACATAAATTTCTTTAGAATTAAACGGGATTTAATAAACTTTATTATTTAACCCAATACTTGTTAATTGTAAATACTTGTTAGAGACACGTGTTTGAAGTAGCCACCATTCTCTTCCTGGGGAAACGGTAATATTTTTTTATGCTATTTGTGTTGACGCTTATCTCAGTTATGTTTGAATAATTTTTTCTTTCAGTTCTTCAACAGAACTTCTCTTACGATTAAAGATCTTCCTGCCCTCTTGATGTTTCGAATAGACCCGGTGTTTTCAAACTTACTAACAAGCTTTTTATAAGTGACTACACTGCACAGTCCATTCCTTAAACCGCGTTGCAAGTATGAAACTTTCTTAACCTGGCTGACTTCAAACGAAATCACAACCATTTAAAGTTTTAATTTATTTTTGAAAGGCCCATTATTTTAACAGAAAATTTAGCATTTTTTTAATAGAAATAAAATCCATCAATAATTTTTATACTTATACCTAATTTTTTGAAATAGATATCTGTAAACTTTGAGGTTTTGTAACAACTTGCTGAATAGACCAATCATCTTATTTTCTTTGTAGTTTTATAGTAAACAAATTTGTTTATAACTAATTTTTTCTGTATGACTTATAGAAACAGGTATTTTTGAAAAGAGTACCATTTGCAACTTAAATTGTTATTCCAAATTATGTTCGCTTTCAGATTTTTTGTGTATATTTCAAATTTTCCCTAGGAATCAACTTAAGCAATTAAATTTCACCTCCAGACCAAAAATGTATTATGTTTTATTTTACTTTAATATAAATTTTAATTAAAATTGAAAATACTATTATTTTTGTATCACAAAACTTTTGCTGTTTTGTAATGTTTAACAAATTATACTGTTTGTAATTCAATTTCTTGATTAACATGTTGTTTCTTGTCAGTTTCTGTTGTTTTATAATACTACTTACTGTATGTAGTCATATACGAAACTACAACTATTACATAACCAAGTATAAGTACATAACCAATTACTCTCAAATCAGACTGCTGAACAAGTACAATTGTAAATGAGTAGTGTTGGAGTGCATTTGCTCCAAGCGTCCCCCGACCATGTCATCTCTGCTTGACGTATTATTATATTTGTTTTAAGTCACAAAAAATAAAGTGTATTAAAATTTAAAAATCTTGTTTATAGTTATAAAATGAGAGGTGTGTTTTTAGAAGAAAATCACACACAAAATAAACATGTTCATTGTATATATATGTGTAAATTGTGTAGATAAGTTGTACTATTTGTAATGTATTTCCCAGAGAAGACGTTCTAGTCTAACCTGTACTGTATTTTGTATAGAACATTGTATAATTTCTTTACCAGTCATCAATACAAAAGCTTATGTAACAAATACATAAGAGTTGCTATAAATGTGGACAGATTACTTTACAATATTTAAGATGCAAGTTTTAGGAAATTTATTGACTGGACAAAGTGATTTTGTAATAGTTAAAACTTATATATATTTATATATAATCCCATCTGTAATTTTTCAACTTAAAAACTGATCAGAGTTTATGTTGTAAGTATTTTGAAGCTATATTGCCTCCGTGAGATCTGAATTATGATTTGTTTTATAAAGGACATTATTTAATCATTATTTATCTGATCTCATGAATCATTACAAGCTAATAACTTTGTTTTTTGTTTTTTCCCCCCACAAATATGTTCCAATTGTTTATTTGTAATAAACAAGTGTTTATATATGTTGTAGTTATTTCCTGTTTTTTGTAATATCCTAAGATTAAACAAATACAACTATTTTAAAACTATCATGAATTAATTGGAATTTAACTGCAAAATGGTATTTTTTTTTAGTGAACGTTTATTACAATTTGTGCAAATATTTTACAATAAAAACTAACATATTCTTAAATCGGTAATTGTTTACTTTAGCACCCCAATTTTATTATTTTGTTCTTCTGTTATTTTTGTTTTACATACCTCTCTTTAGAAGAATATTAACGGTTTTTGGTGAGTAAAAATGTTTTTCACTTTGAAATTGACGTATTTATAGGTTAAGTTTACAAACACAATGTCCCAATTTTAATATATTTTTTCCTTCGTTAATTTTTTATTACATACCTGTCTTTATTAAATTAGTAACATTTTGGTGAGCAAAAATGTTTATCACTTCGAAATTGACATATTTCAGTGACGTATTTTGTGGGTTTACATGGTAAATACAATGTTTCCACTGATCTCCGAAGTCAAGCAGCATTGAGCATAGTTATTACTTGGATGGGTAATAGTTTTTCTACCACGTTTGCATGGGTAATAGTTTTTCTACCACGTTTGCATGGGATTAGTGTTAGTCAAACCATTGAACAGTCAAGATGGAGTGTGAGAATGTAAATATATATAGCTACATTTCTATTTTAAAAAATTCCAAAACAAAATTTTAAAAAATAGCCACACATTGTTGTGTCAAGTTGCTATAACATAAAAGCTTACACAACATCAAATATATTATGGTATGATTTGTATATAAAATTAGTTATTTTAATTTTTTATGTAATCTCACTTTAATATTTAATTTTTAAATATTAGTTTGACTCTCTTCACTAAAAAATAAAATAATAATAAATACACAAGATACAATGAAACTATAGGTTAGATTTATTAACAAAAAGGAATAAATTCCAATCATGTAAAATTAAAGAAATATAGATTTGAAAATAGTTCATAAGTCTTTGTTATTGGATTGAAGTTTGTATGAAATTAAATTATTTGACCTTAACAAATCTATAAATACCATATTACACATTAAGAATTGGTCATTGTTCATTAATTATGATGTAGGATGATAGAGTTCAAGTCTGATACAAAAACAAACAGGAAAATCGATTAAAAAAATTCATCAAAATTTCTAGGACAGTTTGTAAGATATGTAGTCTTAACTGTTTATTTGACTATCGCAGGACTATCTTTATATAAATGAAACATTAATATATATAAATAAAACAAGTCTTATCTCGGGTTTTGGGGTAAGTGCATCCTTTTCTGAAAGCTAGGGCCACCAACAATAAACATAAATTGAATTAAAATCTTTGGGTTTAAGTTCATTAATTCATTCAGCTAATAAATAACTTCAGAAAATTACAAAATAGAATCGTGGCCTCTTAGGTTTAATGGTTTTACATAAATGTGGGTCTTTAGATTTATATATATTTGGGCTTTAAAAGGGCTAGCTAAAACTATTTCGATCTCACTAATTTGCTGCATTGTATCAAAATATTTTCATTAATACGTAGTAGTGTCCAGCGATAAACAATTACTTTATTACTTATGATAACTTTTTGTCATAGCAACTTCTGACTTATACTCAATTTTTTTAATGTTATTTTTTAGTGTTATCGCCATCATGTAAAAAAAAACATTGGTTCCTATTTGTCAAAATGCATTTTTTTTTAAATGTCCAAGACAAAAAAAATTTGTAAACTAGCAAATTGTGCAAAATAATTGGATGTGTTTATTATAAAACAATTCTAAATTGAATAACTAATTTAAAATAAAGAATCCTTCATATTTGTTTCTTTGCTTTTTTTATTGTAAGGGTCAACAGAAATCCACACAAAAATGGGCACAGGCAAATTTTGGTTTAAAATATTATAATTCAAATTCTATGGGTTTTTAAACTAACTTTTTAACTAAACATTAACTGTAAAAGATATGTGACTGAAATTTTATATCTTTGATATTAGAAAAATCCTTTCTATTAATTTTTTTTTTTTTTTTTAAGTAGAAAACCTTTCAGGCTTCATCGACTTATAAAAAGTTCATGAAATAGACACCTAGCCCTCAAATACTTGATCACTTTTATCAAGTGGATCGTTATCTGTTTTGCTTTATGGAATCGAATCTGTTCCTACTCATACAGTTTCTAAGTAACAATATTTCTTTGTTGTCATGTTTCGACCAATACAGTTTTGTAACTGGTAACATATGATACCCCGAAAAAATTAGTATGCCCAAAAATTGGTTTAGACTCGTTTTTAAATTTCAAATGAGTTCCAATTATTATCGTGAGCATATTTATTTGTATATGATATAATTTTTTTCATGAATATCACCATTGAAGTACAATGAAAAAATTTCTTAAGGCCAATTCTATTTTCAATTTGTTCTAAATTATTGTTCTATTCATTCTGTGGTTCTCTTGTATATATTGTAGTCTCTTTTCTTCACTTCAGATGAAGTTGCTGAGACATACTATTCCTAGTTTTTTTTACATACCTTTGCTTTTTTGATGGTAAAGATTTATTAACTACGGTAGTCTTCAGAAGTATCAGATAAACTTGCATGTATTTCATAGGTCCCTGCGACATCTGGTAAATTTCTCCCGTTCTTACATATGTTAACATGAAGGTCTTCTTCGTCAGTAAGTTGGTCTACAGGTGGTGGAATGTACACACATCAACGGTATCAGTCTGCTTCATCCTCCTTTAATACAGCCAAAAGTTGTAGAGTTAGCAGCGGTCTTTCGTTTTTACAAGACATCACTTCAACAAAATTTATTTTAACTTAGATTTTCCAAATACATAAAATAATACAGTAATTAATAATTATTAAAAGAAATTTAGTGATTTTATAAATTAGTATCTTTTTTTGGTTAAATTTTCCAAATAACTAAAATAATACAGTATTTATAAATAAATTTTGTAATTTACTTACTTACTTTTGTTCAATATTTTCAAAACTCCACTTCACTGATCTTTTATAAAAAAAAAAACATAACTGATTATTCTGAATAATCATACAAGCGTGACATACAAGAAACAAAATATTTATTATCTCCGCCTGTCGCATCAGAAGATGGCACGACACATTGACGCCTTGTTATTGGGAATTCCAATGTTGTATAGACACAATAATATAAAACAGGTCAGGTAGGCAAAAATTATAAATGCTTTGTCAGATAACATAATATTATGACTTCTTTACTAAATTGATAATTTGGAAAATCTTATTGTATTCTGCATCGGACAAGTAGATTGATGAAAATACGGTTGAGGAAATTCCAAATTTCGGTATAGTTCATAAAGATAGTTCTGGACACAAAAAACTTGTTGATTATATGAACATATTTCACAAAAAAATATAATTCTTGTTGATTGGAATAAATAGCAGTAAAAAAGTAATTTCATCCAATTACTTATTATTATTTTTTTTTTAAATTAAACATTTCACAATTACTAACCATGTAAGTTATTTGTTTATTCATTTCAGACATATAGATAGAATATTCCTTGGTGTGAGCTTTGCATTTTTCAATAGTTAAATTATTATAGTGAATTCTATTTAACATATATATATCCCTTCTTAAATCAAGGGATGATTATACGATCACCTTTAAATAAAATGTCATCATAATTAGTTATCTCATCTCTAAATGACAAGTAATGTTTAATACAATTAGGGAAGAGATTTTTATCTGTTGGCTATCCATTTAGAATTATTTCTTTAAGTTGTTTCATTTCTAAATTAATTTAATTTATTTCTAATTATTTGATCTTAAAACTCACTATAACAAAACTTTTGACATGTTATGTGTCCTCACTGGGGTGCCAATAAGACTTGTTTGTTATAATTCTACTGTGCTCTTGTTCCATCACGGATTGATTATACCTCTACTCCACTCATCCGCAAGACTATCGGCCATTAACAAGCTTGATTCGGTACATAACACTGCCCTTCCTATTGTTTATGGAGGATTTCCTTTGAATCCAGTTTCTAGCTTACTTGCTGAGACTGCGACTACAAATATCATATATCCTTCTCTAAACCGTATCATCCATCTTACGACATTGTGTTTTGTTATGAATACTAAGTTTTCTCCTATACTAATTTATTCTTTATTCCTTTATAGTTATTACAATTACTTTATTTCTTTAAATAATTTTATGTCACCTTGACATATTATATCCCTATCTAATAATTAATCCTATAAATTATAATGTAAAACGTAATCTGTCCTAATAAGACATTTAAACTTTCAATCCAGATCAATGGCAAATTATTGAATTTAATAACTCGTTTTCTAAACATATGAATCTCTATAAACTGTCAGTGAGTCTCAGCAAGTACGTTCCTGGGTCATGTCTCTCTGCTCACCAGCAGCATCTCCCCTGTCCCCACTGACATCTTGGATGCCAATTCTCTCCTTTATAAGTCACTAGCACTTTATATAGATCTTCACTATCCATGTCATGCTAATGACCTTCAAGCTAGTCAGTTCCGACACTTTTTCAATTATTTCCCAATAACTACCACGTCTGATATTGAAGATTTAACTGGTGCTAACATATGACTATTGTTAATAAAATATATTTATAATAACTTATAATAAATATTTTCTTATCCAAAATCCTAACAGTTTCATAATCCTTTGCTGCCCGATTTTGCATTAAAACTCTAACAAATAGAGAGTTGTATTTCCTTCAATATACGAGTATTCTATCTGTTTATTCCTCAATGGCTTATTTAAATACCTGAATTCGATTTCTTGCTATCCAGATTCATAAAGTAGAACACTCCTGATTTAGTATATTGTTAGGAGTTTAAGTATATACTTAATGATTACCCATATAGTGAAAAAATTTCACAAATGGTTTTAAACTGGACAATAAAGTTGTTTGTGCATATTACTAATCCGGTTTAGACTTATATCTATGGATTACTTGTAGTGTATTTTCTGCCAAACTCTTTGCTGTTTTGAAAGGTCTTAATACTGTTTCACCTGGTTTCTATCAATATCAAAATCCAATTCCAAAATTGCTTTACTCGGTATCCAGGATATGAACTCTAAGAATCCCTTGGTTGAGGATATTCTGCTTCAGAACTCCTCCTTGATTGAGGATTGCTGTGTACCTGGGCATTGTGGAATTATGGAAAACACAAAAGCTGATGAAGCAGTAAAGAAAGTTACAAGTCAAAAAGTCAAGGCAGTCACACATGTAATAATAAAATGAAAGGGGTTTGATATTTTAATTTTCTTATTTTTAAAAGAATGAAGTTATTATTTATTTAATTTAATAATTGTTTGACAGTTTAGGGCGCCAGGTAGCTTTCGCTTACCAATTTTGAAAAATTAAGTTAAGTTATTTAAAATATTTCAGGGGTAGGTTCTTTTAAAAGTGTACTACAGTGACTTATCTGGCGAAATGGATAACTCTTATTTTTGCTGAAACTTGACATGAATTTATTAACAAGCACATTAGTACAGTTACAACATTATTAATATAAATCAAATAGATCACCTATATTATACATCCTAATTTTGATTATTATCATCGCCTTTTAAGAAGGTCTGTTTTAAAACTTGAATTTACTCTTTAAGTTGCAACTAGAAAATTATTTGTAAAACTAAACAGATTGAAAATATCTGTTTTCTAATATTGAATTTACGTTACTTTAAAAGGATAAATATGTCAGTAGACATTTATTGATCTTTTACATGAAAAAATATAATTACTTGCAAATATTAAATTTATGAAAACTAACACATCAAACATACTAAATTTTATACAATATACAGATTAAATTCATTGTGTTAAATAACACGTTTTACCAGTCCGTTGTCGTAAAACACATTACTCAATAGTGGTCCATGAAGGTATGGTATTTGATGATAGTTTTTCCATTCTGTCCGCGGAAAACGAGGTCCATCGAAATCATTTCAATCACACTTCGCGATTGTTTGTATTAAGAATGTCTATTAACTTATTAGTCTATTTTACACTTAATGATTGTTCATCATCCGACCGTACTTGATACTACGCGCGTGATTGTCTATTGTCTTTTTTCGTAACATGCTATTCATAATCAAACACTACTAACACTCTGTTCTATTGCAAAACTAGTACCGTTTGCCACATTCGTCTACATTGTTCAAATTACTTTTCATTGCTAACTAAATGAGAATACACTTCCTACTCACACGACTGTTTCTTTCAAACGCGTGACAAAGACTGAAAATTATATACTTTACACTTTTAACAGTTCCGTATACAAAAATTAGTACGTCTTACTGTGACAACTATCTCTATAAGACTCATTTTAACACATCTACACCTCAAGATTCCAACTAAGACTATTAAATTATATACTTTAAAACATGACTCTCCTTTTCAACATCCTAACTGAGACTGCCCTCCCCAAACTCTGGACTCAGACTGACAACCGCATGGTGAAATTCGATATATCCTGTCTTCCGGTACAGGGTCCACATTTGTTGCTCCACGGACTCTCATTCAAATCTTGCAACGTCTTTGATAAAATATCTCACACATACTGACACTGTCCAATCGTCTTATTCACAAAAGACTATTTAATTTCTCATTATTAATTATATCCAACATTCTATACATTATTATTTATTTAAGTTTGGAAATCTATTTTAATTTAATTCTCTTTATTTTGAAACGTAATACAAGTCATGTTTTCGACTTATCTATCCCCTCCCAAATTGATTCTAAGCGATTCCCGGTTATTCTATATTCAAATTAAATTAGCCATTTTACAGGTATTACACACAGCATGTTATGGCATCTGACTTTGTATCAACTGTTAAATTCATGCACAGGCAGTGGAAGGAAGAATATGGAAATAAGCCCAATAAGCTGAGTGAAGTAAAAAAGATTGTCTGTCTGTGGAATATATCCATACGTGCTGGTCATTGAGATAATGTGGTGATTACCTGTGTTCATATTGGTCATTCTATGATCACTGATGGAACATGGGAATCCGCCGCAATGCCCACTTTGTCAAGGTATACTCTCAATTAAGCACATGCTTATTGAAAGTGTTGTTCCGAGAGGTACCACAGGACATTTGTTTACCCAATTCCAGTCAGTTGGTGTATGGGCAGTAGCGGCCGGTGGTTAAGGGCAATGGGAGGGCTCTGTTTTATTTTATACACGTAAGGGAAGGCATGTTATCAAAACATACACTACGGTTCAGAAAGCAGGCGTAACACAAGTGTTATTCACTCCATATTAAAAACATGTGGGGTCTACATAGCGATTATAAAGCAAAGTTTTTATAGCTAATAAAATAAATTGAACTATTTTGAGTTTTACTTATTACCATGTCAGGCCTAGGGGGTCCTAAATCTTTTAAGGCAATTCTATGTTCTATGTTTTTAATTCCTTGACTATTGATTAAAATTACATCATTTGTCACAACGTTTACCGTTGACATATTACCGGCAACGGCATCGGCATCTAATTTATGGTGGCTGCACTGACTGATGTCTGTGCGCGCAGCTTCGGACTCTGCCCTAGAAGCCCATTACACGCTGTGTAAATGACGTCACGGCACCCTCAGCTCTGTCTGCTGCTTGCCCCATATGACAAAATGCAATGAAACTGGGACGCTCTGGCCACCGTCCGAACTCCAGATTACATTCGTCAAATATTTTATATTGTAAAAACTTCCGCTACAAAATCCATAGCGGCAATTCATAATTGATTTATCTCCAAGGAATTAAATACATATAGGTATTTACATTATTAAAATAATATTATCATTAGGGGGGGCGGCGTCTGAGAGTCCTTATGAGTAAGCCGCCACTGTGTATGGGGGATAATTCTGAGATCCTTGATAGAATATTTTCCTTTTTATGTTGCCTGAAATATTTAATAAGATTAAAAAAATTGTCTATCTCATTATTGCAGAGTAACAGCTCTGTAATGTTAGGTTTAGTTGTCTATTTACATTTTAAAATTTTTGGTACATCATTGAAAGACCTTTTACAGCCCTGTAATATTGATTGTTAATTGTATTTAGGGCTTCTTTACAAGCCTTGTAACATGTTATTTTGTTATTCATTTACGATTGTAACCTAGTTTTAGTCTTTTTAATGTGGATAATCTTACTCTCAATTTTGTGAAGGCAATAATGACTGCAATGGTTTGTCCCCTTAAAAAAAATCAATGATTATTATTTCCATGATTATTATTAAACTACTTACATACTTCCTTCTCTTAGAATATATTTATAATGCCAAACTATCTCCTTCTCCACTGCTTTTTCTTTCTCCTCCCACTGGACTGCTCTTTGATTGGTTTTAATTTGATGGCTATTCAAATTATAAGAGGTAAATATTTATTTAAACTAATCAAATAGCTGCACAGTGGGAGGGAGAATAAAAGAGGCGGAGCTTAGGAAGCAGTGGAGAAGGGCGGATAGTTAGGCTTATAAAATGCAGAGGAAGCAATACCGAAGTAGTTTTAGAAAACAGAAGTACTCGGAAATATGTCAGCTAATAATAATATGATAAAGCTAGGAATGGTTGAAAATTGTGTTCAACATAAAGATTTTATAAAAATATTTATTCATATATTTAAAACACTTAAAATTATTTACTGTTGATACATTAATATATTAGTCTAAACACATTTTATTAAAAGGACAATGTCCATGTTATTGCATAATTTGTAAATACAATAATGGGAGATTCACTCCCTCTAAATGATGGTTTAAATTGTTTCATATAATATGTAAGTTTAACATTTAAACAAATTAATATATTTAAAGTATTGTAATTTTTGCCAAATCATTATATGATTGGTTTAGACAACACTACCTAATTAAAGATCCAAAAATGAATTCTGATTCTAAATTTTTCACAGTTCCAAATTTATTTTGAATGTCCTTTGCACCATCTTTATTTCTCTCTTGCTTTTTTATTTTTGGTAGGTAATTCCAGATATGTATTATTTCATCCGATCCTGCAGTTGCTAAAATAATAAACATAAGTTAGATTTAACACTTTATGAATGGATAAAATTAGGGTCTTCTTATATTGTTTTCTCAGTACATCCTACAGTTAAATATAAAGTCAATTTATAAATAATGAATTATATTTTGTACCTTAAATGTATGTTTCATATTAGGCAGTATCCAGTAGCGGCCGGTGGTTAAGGGCAATGGGAGGGCTCTGTTTTATTTTATACACGTAAGGGAAGGCATGTTATCAAAACATACACTACAGTTCAGAAAGCAGGCGTAACACAAGTGTTATTCACTCCATATTAAAAACATGTGGGGTCTACATAGCGATTATAAAGCAAAGTTTGTATAGCTAATAAAATAAAAATAAAAATAAAATAAATGAACTATTTTGAGTTTTACTTATTACCATGTCAGGCCTAGGGGGTCCTAAATCTTTTAAGGCAATTCTATGTTCTATGTTTTTAATTCCTTGACTAATGATTAAACTTACATCATTTGTCACAACGTTTACCGTTGACATATTACCGGCAACGGCATCGGCATCTAATTTATGGTGGCTGCACTGACTGATGTCTGCGCACGCAGCTTCGGACTCTGCCCTAGAAGTCCATTACACGCTGTGTAAATGACGTCACGGCACCCTCAGCACTGTCTGCTGCTTGCCCCATATGACTAAATGCAATGAAACTGGGACGCTCTGGCCACCGTCCGAACTCTAGATTACATTCCTCAAATATTTTATATTTTAAAACTTCCGCTACAAATGATGGTGAAATCCATAGCGGCAATTCATAAATCATTTATCTCCAAAGAATTAAATACATATAGGTATTTACATTATTAAAATAATATTATCATTGGGGGGGGGGGCGTCCGAGAGTCCTTATGAGTAAGCCGCCACTGGCAGTATCTCTTTACAATCCTTCTATACTACAGTCTCCGTGCTTTACAATGACCTAATCCCAATGCTTTGGAAGCTTTACTATTTCATAACTTTGTTTAGTTTTCGAGTGGCTTGGGTAACTGTACCTTCTTCCAAGGAGGAGAAATGGAGTATACAGTATTTGCTCTTTCAACTTGGAAATAAATCCAAGTCTGTTGAACTCATATCTGGAGTAAATGACATGTGCTTTTATGTCATGATAATTCCTCGGAATCATAACCAGAAAACATCATTTGCTTGCCCATTGACTGTGGTTGTTGAAAGTTTTGGGTTGCTGTAAAGATGGATGTCTCCACTCATTTGATTGTGACTTGACGTGTGGTTCAGTCCCTAACTATGTTTCATCAATCCTGTGTGGGTTACTGGACCCATATTAGGAACCTCAGGGTGGTAAACTTGACAGAAGATTCCACAGCATATTGAAAGAAAGTTTGAACATTATGGGACAATGGGTTTTCAAAACCAGCATGAGGTGAAGTGACAGGCCACACTCGGGTTGTTAACAAGTGACTGCAAAAAGCATGAGTTAGGAAATCAGGAACATGCAAAGAATATCCATTTGTACTTAATCGGAAACTGGGTATTATATCACCTAAGGACATAGAGGGAAAGGTAGTGGGGACTAGCGGTGTATATTCCATTTGTGCTACATATGAACCCCATACAATATAATAATCCTTATGTTTGTTATTTTATAAGACATTTCAAGATTTTATTTATTGTTTAAAGGATGATTGTTATTGTGCAATTCGTGCGAACAATCGACACGTCTTGTGTCCTCATGTCTAATATGAGGTGTGAAGTCTAGTATTTTAGAGTCTAGGACATTCTGTGAAGACAACAGCACAAGCTTCCAATGGAATTGCTATGGTAAGATCAGTAAAGGGTATAGTCAGGTGGGGATTTAACAGCTATCATTGGCCTGTGTGCAGTTTCAGTCACGCACATACATAGTTTGTATGTAGCGATTGTAATTATAATGAATGATATTTTTTTTATCTGACTATCTGCATTCTTTTACAGTTTGTAACATTTCACATTTTTGGGTCTCTAAGTTGGGTTAGTACTTGGTTCAATATGTGACGTAAGCGAGATATGATGTCGGGAAACTTGCGCCATCTCTCGTATTGTGATCATATATTCAAAGTCTCGTATGGACGGACAGACAGTGTTCCAAAATTGGTAAATGATATGGAATCGAGAGTAAATGCTTTGTACAAATGAAAAAAGTAAAATATTGTATTAAAAATAATACAATATTTATTGTTAAATATTATAAATTTGATAAGAACTAAGTAAATTGTAAGAAATAATAGTTTTTTCTCTAAATTAAAAACATATTAAGTGAGTGCAGAGTAGTAGTGTATCAATGTAATAGTCAGGTTATTCCCAATTGGCCCAAAAGATCCACCAACCGTAGCATATTTTTAGTTGGTCTGGTGCAGAAGGCTTCTTGGAGTATTATTAGGTCATCATCATCTGTTAAGAGTGGTCGTGTTGACTCTCTCGTCACTACGGGACCCTCTCATTAGGCTGATTGCCTCCTACAATCTTTAAGAGTGACGCATCGCATGAGCTATTCGACATTTTAATAGTTTTGAGTTGAACTAAAATAAAATCAGCAAAATTTCATTAACAAAGGTTAAAAAAGACAAATTTTCTATATCAGAACTTTATTTTGCTTGTTTAGAAAAAGAGAATTATTAAATCACTAAAGTACGAATAAGAGATTTGTAAATCACTCTTATTTTGGTGAACAATTTTAACTAACTTCATAATGTACTTTGGACAGAAAATTAAGAATTGTTAGGCATAAGTAAAATCTATTGTTAATTGTGTATATAAAAGACTTAAAGACATTGACCATTATATTTTAGAAACCTGTTAGTCATAAGAATTTTAGGATATTTGTATGACTATCTATGTATGTTTTGAGGTCCTCATATGTATATATATATTGATGTACGTATGTATTTCAGCTGAATAATATCATAAATGAAGTATTAATCAAATTTGTGATTATTTGTCACTATAAGTACACTTTCCTCCCATAGTAGTCACTTTCCTAAAGTTCCTAGGCTGGTCTTAATAAAATAGTTCTTCTGCTGGTTGCAGAAGGATATTGCAACCACATATAGGCCTATATGTCAATTTTTTTTAGAAATGATGCTGGTAGTAGCATCATGTGGTTAAACAGACAGTTTAGTTTCAGGAGAGGCCACTCCACTTTGGATGCCATTTATATAGTCAAAAACAGAATGGAAAAAAATGGTGTAAACTGGAAGTAACGACGGTGTATTTATAAATACCTATTTTGTAATAAATTAGCCCCTTCACCTGAGGTAGCGATAAATACTCACAAAGATACACATCTCATATCACTATCAGCAGTCTAAATGTTTTGATTGGATTGGATTAATATATGGGCATAGTTAACAATAAGTTTGACCTTTTAATACCGAAAATTTGCTAAAAATCAATTTCTTTTTGCTATTGTGCTCCTATCCATCTTGAACTTAAGATTTATCTAATTGAACTGACATGTTTTGAAATATATGTTCCAGCTTCAGAAGTAGTTCACTCAAATAATATCGTTAATACATTCAAGATAAAATTTACACATATATATATATATATATATATATATATATATATATATATATATATATAGTAATACTTAAAGTACACATTTTCACTTACAATTTTAAAAAAAACATACCAACACAACATTTAAGAATGGAACATCAGCCAACTTGTAAGTATAGTCACTTTTTTGTTATTGTGAAAAAATATGTACATGTATTATATGTATTATGTTATCTTTATCTATTGACAACTACCTATGAGTGGTCTATATTTGATGTTAGAACTAAATCCCCAAAACATGTCTTAGTTCACTTAGATAAATAATGCCACAGGGTAAAAAAGAAAATAATATCTATCTTTTAATGTAACTTGGATACACTAAAACACGATGAATTTTCTCTTATTCTTGGTAATGAATTTGATCAATTATTCTAAAAAACGAATGTTTGTATAAAAATTGCAACCATTATATTTGCAAGACATATATTGCTGGCATTTGCAAGTTTCTGTCAAAAAGTGAAAATTGATATGTTAGAATATTTAATATCTCAAAATGCATCAATCTGTTTCATTAAAATTTTGGTGAAGTGTGAAGGTTTATAACCTAAACTAATATGCCAAATTGCGTGCAAAAGAAAATTGCAGTTCACTAGTAATTTGGAAATGTATCTAGTAATCAGTATTTTTTTTTTATATATCATTGTAACTGAAAATAATAAACAAATTGAACAGGGAAAGGGTTCTATTAACAAGCAACAAGTTTAATTTTATCTTTGACAATTGTTTTCTCATTTAGGTATTCACAGAAAGTTCCAACTAAATCTGCCTTATAAACCATTTTTGAATGGTTCACTGAATTTCATTGTGGTCGTATAATCAAAATTTATGCTGGTACCCAGGACATTCAAATAAGGTCACAACTGAAGGTCAGTGGAATCTATGATATGATGTTGTATGATTGTCGGGAAGATATACAAAATAATTTAGATGGTAAATATCTCAGATGAACATGTTTGTAATATCCTGCATGGTAATTTGATTATGAGAAAGTTATTTACAAGATGAGTGCCAAAATTTGTTCACAGCTGACAAAAAATATAATAATTGTACAATGGTTTTAACTCAGTGTTTGGATTAATCCAAGTGAGCTTTTAGGTATTTATATCTGTCAATGAAAAATTTATCTATGAACACTCCAAAAATGAAAGTACATTTAAATCAATGGATTTATCTTCGTAAAAATGCTGTAAATAAGGCAAAAATGGTTCAACCATAACAGCTGGAAAATGGTTCATCTGGAAACATCATACCACGATTTCAGGGATTAGCAACCATAATCTTCTTCGACTATCTGGAAAAGAGTAAAACTATCATAGGACAGCATTAAACTTCTTTATTGGATCAGTGTCACTGTAAATTGATGAAAAAGCGACCCCACTTGATGTAGAAAAAAGTCTCTTCCACCACAACAATACACCAGCTTTGTATATCTATAATTTGGCCAAGGTCATAATTATTGGCAAATTACAATAAACTGCTCCCTTATCCACCCTATTATAAAAGATTAGAACCAAAGGAGGAGATCATTGCTGAGACAAATGTCAATTTTGTTGAAAAACCATCAGGTAAAATGTATAGAGAAGAAAAAAGAAGATGAAAAGTATATCAAAATTTGGTAAGAATTTTTTTTTTTAAGTTACTGACTTAACAAACTGCCTTCATATTTTAATTAGAAAATGAATACAAACAATATAATCTATAGATAGAATAAAACTCAAACACAAGATCTCACGAAAATTATGTTTACTTAATCAAACATGTTTCAACCATTCCATTATCATTTTGAGCATAGATTTGGCTTTGCAGAGAGTTGCTATGAAATAGATGCTAAAGCAATGACAAAGGAGAAAAAATTCCATTGTCACATTAACCTGGATATTGTGGTGACACCAGCTTCTTGGACAATGTATTTAATGTGATGAGTTTACGGATAGAATTCTAAAAACCAAGCCACACTTAAGACATTCAGAATCCCAGAGGCCAAAATCAAATAATATGCACAGTAATAACAAAGCAATTCTTTGACACCTTAGTAATGATACACTAAAATGCCACACAGTATTGCCTGGAAATCCTCTCTTATCTTCATAATGCTGTCAACTTAAGAAATTGGACTTGTGAGTAACTGTATCATGACAACTCATCATCTCATTCCACTAATCTAATTTAGAGTGTTTTGACCAAACACAGCACGTAAATCTCCTTATTCTCTTGTAATATTCAGCTGTTCCCAGTTGAAAGTGTTGTGAAAGGGAGTAGATTTTGCAGAACATAAAAAACTGAGAGTACACACTCTTACTTAGGCTATCTGTCAGTAACTGACACTCTCTATTTGTAAGAAAGATTTCAACTTGCCATGTTTCATTTGTTTCTAGTAGGACATTTTAAAACAAACCTTGTATATTTACAAACTTCAGCAAGATTCAGTCAAAATATTAACGAGCTATTCAATAATATTTGCTCTTAAACTCGTTAAAAAGTTATAGTGAAAAAATGAATACAGGATATTAGTTTTATCATATTAGTCTTAATAAATTATTGTAAGGTTATCTTAAAAATTAGACACAGTTATTCAGTTAAAGAAATATCCTCTAAATTAAAATAACATATATGCTAGATTGTAATTAAATAAATTTGGAACTTTTATACTTTACTAATTTAACTTTAATCACATTTCAAAATATAAAGCATATTTACTAGTACAAAGTCCTGTTTCTAGTGAAATGTTTAATAAAAAAATTTGACTGTACATTTGAATGTAATATATCTCAAAAACTATTACAGTTAGAAAATTTTTGAATACGTAGTTCAAAAGAAGAAGAAAAAATCTATAAGATATTGTGAACTTATGGTATTTGGCAGAGTATTAATTAACATTTGAAAAAAAATATATATATAAAACACGAGTTCTTATTTGTCATATTTTGTCATGCCATAACTTGCTGCTTCCTGACGGCAAAATAGAGCAATTTCATCAAATTTTTGTAATTTCTAATTTTGCTTTTGTCACATTCTGTTGAATGAATGTGGAAGTTTGAAAGATAACGATTTCAACAGTCTATTGTTTATTACGATAGCATGTGTTTTACTAGGCTAAACGTTTAAATGAATAAAAAGTAATATTTTAGATGAATAAAGTGTAAAAAAAAATCTTGGTTTGGTTTTGATTTTATAGATTTAAAACTTTAACAGTTAGAATAATTTGGAAAGCACAGTTAGAAAGAAGAAGAAAAATACTATAAAATAGTATCACTCTAAAGTTGTTAGACAGTAAGTTATTATACCGCCGTGTAAAAATTAGACAAATGGATGCCATAATTTGAAGTTCAGTTTGCCGCGTAACTTTACGCATTCAGATTGCGCGTAATACTTAAACTTTACCAATTTATTAAATATAATTGTTAATATTTTATGAACTTTTGGTTATATGGTAATAATCTATGGAAAATTAGCTTTAAAACAGTATAAAAATAATTGTAGTAGAATGATTTGTACTAGGGTAAATGGTGAATTGCAAAAAAAGTGATTTGAAGTCAGCATTTGATTTGAAAGTAGCCAAAATCAGCATTTTACCACTTAGATGGTTAATGAAAAAATTCTTCAAATGTTAAATAGACATATACAAAATTAAAATTTTACATTTCCCTGGAAATATATAAGGATTTGTTCTAGTAAAAACACTTTATATTCTGATATCACTGAAATAAACATAGAGGTCCTATTATTATTATTTTTGACGTATAATCTGTATGAATTCATTTGAAATTCACATTACCAAGTTTTGTTCCATCTGGATTCCATTTAAGATAAAATATTGTACCTAACCGGCCATTCATTCTGTCAACTACTCGATCAAATGATGCAAGTACATTCAATTGTGTGCAGTTAGTTTCTGCTGCAACAAATAATTAAGCCACTATATTAAAGTATTTACTACAGCATTTACAGAATGTTCCCAAAGTGATGAAGATACTCATATAGTTCAGAATACATAGTTTTTATTTACTTCTCTTAAAAATCAAAATGGTGGCTGTAATGATCTATCTTTTTACCTTCTCACATGCACGAAATATAGAGAAAGTTATGTGATATGGGTCAAAAACTTATTAGGAGTGTGTCGTGAATATATATCTATTTTGAGGTTCCCTGAGCCCAAAACTAAAGGTCTTTATTTAATGATGTTTGTGTGTCATCTATGTAGTGCTTTACAATCCAAAACATGTATCGGTTTTAATCAATACAATATTACAATTTTTTTTTAAAACAGCTCTAACAATATTGATCAAATTTTGCTTTAAGCAACTAAAGACCCAAAGACAACATATTGGTTGCCATCTCTCATAAATGCTGGTTTGTGAGTTAATGGTAAAAAATAAAAAGACAGTCTCTCAAAATCAGATATACCAATTTTGTACAAATTTTAGTAAAATGTGAAGATTAAAATAAAATTTCAAATAAAAAAAAAAAAAAAATACGGTTCAGGAATAATTGGAAAAAACAAAAATGAACCTTGACGTCATCATTAAATACTATGAGGAAGGATTGATTTATGGCACAAAGTGTAGTAAATTTAGGTCCTATATAAATATATTTTCAAAGACTGTACATGGTTCATTTTCACTTTTTGATAGACAATTAACGATCTGAAATTTTTGGTGACCAATAGTTTTACTTTGTTTTATCTGTTTTTGGTAATTGGTAAGAGAGAAAGTTTGTGCAATGTTTTTGCATTATTATTTCATTATGTACAGATTTTGGTAAAATTAATTTTTTTATTTCTTTGAGATGCTAAACAAGATTTGTCACTAGTTTGGTATAAATTAAGTCTTCATTACAATTTCTTATCAGTAACCATTAGTTTAACCTTCAAATACATTAAAATGAATAAAATGATTGTATAAATATGAATTAATTGTACTTACTGTTTATTCTATGGCTCGTGACCAATTCTCCAGTTTTCTTTGAAAACGAAAGGCATAGAATTGCACTTGAATATTCTATATTTGGGTTATACATTGCCAATGTTTGATTTGATGCTACATTATGAAGTCGCATTTTGCCATCAACACAACCTAACACTAAATATGATTCTTTCCATGGGTGCCATGCCATTCCCTTCAACAACATAAGTTATTAGATAAAAACTTAACATAAACTCTCTTACTTTGAAACAATGGCAAGAATTTGCTTAATGTAGTAGTCAAACAAAATACTGATGCCAGCTAAATATCACAAATCATATGTGTGACAAATAAGGTGAGTTAATTTATATCACCACATCTATGTAATGTTATATGAATTTTATATTTTCATTACTGTATTATAGTCACCGGACCACATGCTTATGTGAAAGAATTATATTCTATACAATTTCAAATTATAGAATTAATTTAAAATTCAAATTATATTATATTGAACATTATACAACTATGGACTCGGTTAGTTATGTGATATTTTAAATTAATCACTGACTTGCTTTACTCATTTCCAGATTTTGACATTGGTATAATTATTTCAGTTTTATACAAAGGTTAAGTAAAGTTAATTTTATAAAAAACATTTTTATTTGCACTTACATGAACGAATTGTGCTTATTTCTCAAATATAATCCACTCATCTATTATGGACTTTGTCCATTTTTTACCAAGCGTTTCAATTTTTGGGAAAACTTTCGAGTCTGGTATTTCACCTAGTTTGTATGGCTTCTATGGCATCTTCATCAGAACAAAATGATTCCCTCACTATGATTCCTTCTTTCAATGTACCATAAAGATGAAAATCTTTTGGAGCCGGGTCAAATGGTCCAGCAGCTCTATAACTGAGATCTTGAAGGCAACAGATTGTATTATTAGACGTATCAGATTGAGCATCATCCTGAAGAAAAATAACACTTTTTGAAAGTTTAAAATGCCTTTCGGATTTGATTTTTACCTTCCGTGATCGCAGTATCTCACAGTAGTTTTCATCGTTCACTATTTAATTTGTAGGTGTGAAGTGAATAAAAATTGAACTATATATATTTAAGAATATAATGATAATCAACTTTCCTGTATAAGCGTGTTTTAAATTTTTTCTGCAGGATATGAAGGATTTTTCCACGCTAAACTTTATTGCTTGTTCTTGGGTTCAAAATGATGGACCCATATCTCATCAAAGGTTATTACCCGATTTCTTTTAACAGAAGTGGCTCATTTCATTCATGCAACCATAAACAACAGAAAATATGTAACATAGCTGGTATAGTCATTGATGACGGGATCTACAAATAGCAGAAAATGATGAATAACATAAAACGCATGTTCTAAAAATATTTGTGCTCTTATCAGCTGTTAAATTTCCTTTACTTCGCTAAGAGGACAAGTGTTAGAGTAGATACTATGATTTTATAACCCATGTATAGAAAAAATGAACCTATATTAAATATTTGTTATACATGTAAACAAAATTTCAAGTTTTATTAGATTATGCGCTGTATCAGTCAATTCATTATGGTTTATACTTTCTTCGTAAATAATGTTATTTTTGTATTACTAATTTGTGAATGCACTGAATAGTTTAATAAATGACAGTGGGAAGGGTATGTAGTTATTGTACATATGTTAAAACACAAATTTACCAGAAAAAAAAAATTACCTCCACCAATACTCGTATGAATGGATAATATATCCTACAAAACCAAAATAACATATTTTGTTAGATTAATACTTACTCTACAATAGCTATCTAATTTAATGGAGAAAATAACTTCACTTGAACGAGCTGCATATACTAGTTTATCATACCCAGAAGAAGCTAAGTATCTCCCATAACAAGAAAATAACATTGTTATAATATCTCCTCTGTGCAACTGACAGCATGTTTTACTTGACAGATCTGGACTTAGTTTAGTGATAGTTCCTTTTGAACAGCCTCTGAAATCAAACACAATCTATATTTTAAGGACAATACCAGGATGAAAATGATGTATGAAGTTGTGTTTAGTAAAGACCTAGTAATCTATCTTCAACGCAGAACCTTCCATACAGTTTTCTGTCATTGCTATGTACACTCTGTAAGGTTTTGGTGGTCCACCAGATTCGATTTCTCGAATCAATATCGCTTGGCTGTGATAGGATTTATCCAAATAAGTACAGAGAAAAAAATTAAGTGATTCAAAAACTATTTAAATATTATCGAAACATAATTAAAGATTTACAATGTTTAGATGTATATTTTAAAATTTTATTTCTAGGTTAAGACTATGATAATATACAATATTTAGTATACAGTCTTCCCAATATTTACCTTTATAATTTTATTTTTTCTAATTTATTACTTAATTAACTAAATGCACAATTTATTACTCACTATACATAATAATTATTTTGATTTAATTAAAGAAATATTTTTGACTCCCTCAAAATAGCTTAGTTAGGTATCATGAGATCCTTTTATCAGCTTATTTATGGTGAAGGAGATTTTCCTTAATATTTAAATCAAAAGACTTTTCACAATTTCGTAATACTACATTTATTTTAATGGTTCTAGATTAGATTTGATTTTAGATTAATTATGATTATGAACTGTCAATTTATATTTGATTAATTAGTAATGCTGTGGTTTTGTATTATTTATTTTAATTCTGGGTTAATTTTGTTTTAATTAATTAGTTTTTTTTAAAATTTTTATGAGATCTTTCTTACATATTTTGTGTATATATATATATATATATATATATATATATATATATATATATATTAAAACTACTTACTGATTTCTTTGGCTATCAAACCGTTGCACTTAACGATTCACTTCACACACAATACACTTTTATTTATTTATTTATTTTTATTGATTTCTCACTTGACACTTAACACTTGAATTTTATAACGATTTTATGGCTTTACTTGCCTTTTGGAACACACTTGGACTTATTAACTTATTTAAATTATTTACACATTTAGATCTGGACCGTTACTACGTCTAACTTGCATGGTGATAGTTTTTAGACTGTCTTAAGAAAACTTGCGTCTCTCCCACTTTATTCATTCACGCGGTTAAATTTTTCAATTTAGCATTGTACTTCCTTTGAATTCCATTGGTTATTTATTCGCGGGCTTTTCTTGATTGGACGTTGCTTTTTGCAATCTTGTGTTTTACAGTGGAAATACTTTGAGTTCATTCCAGAGGCCAATTCTCAGGGTTTTATGTGTAGCTTGCTAATATTCTTTTCTCTTGGGAAACTTAAGTTGAACAACTGTTCTGCCTTTACACATGTAAGTTGTTACTTGAGACTGTTCTGCAGATGTGTAATTATCTTTATACTATCAGAGATAATTATTTTTTAATATATCTCTGGCAACTCCCTACTCCTAGCTAATTATCAGTTCTGATGACTCTGGAACAAATTCTGTTTGGAACGGCTAATTATTTATAAATTCTACCCAAAACTGGCTACACTCATTTTTCTAACACAGGGTGCAACCCTCAAATCAGAGGGATGTACTGTTTCCCACTGCTATATCCAAGCCAAGCCTGATTGGTTAATTTTTGCGTGCTCTGAGTTTGCCCATGCCAGGGAGGAAAAGCTGTAACACCAAGCTGAAAATATGTTAGAACGGGAAATTACTAATGTGTGATTACACGCTTACTTTAGAAATGTCATTTTTCTTTGTTTATCTTGATTTATATTTGGGGATAACAGGAAATTTGTTCACCATCAATTAAATATTTTTTTCAGTGCTTCCGATATTGCATATTTTTTCACATTTAGTTAATGTATCTAATATTTCTGAAAGTTTCAATTATCCCTATATTTATGTACTCTATAGGTATTCTAAAATTTTAGATTTTTTTGATCAGATCTGAAATTTTGGAAATGATAATGGTTTAAAGATAACATATTATATATAGTATACTCATTTTCTACAACCGGGTTATTTAAACAAATTTATGGCGTGGTTTGTGATGTTTAATTTTTGACATATTATTTTTGTTTAATGTAATTTTAGTTTGAGCTCATAATTTTACAAATATCCACAGAGGTTTATATTTTGTTTTTGTTTTCTTAAAGCTACCAACGTTTTAGATGGCCAGAAAGATGAATGGGCAATAATCCTCTACTTGAACCCATCGTCTTAATTAAGACTCACTAGAAAATAGCATAAGAAAGGAAAATATAGGTAATATTTGCAGTACTTACAGTGCGAGAGAATGTTGAAGTGGATGGAAGTCCATCACATTAATGTAGCAGTTCTGATGACACATGTTTTTTGCGACTCCAATTATTTTTTCTGTGGTTATGTCAATCATCTAAACATGTGTAACAATATCTTTATTTATACTATTACAACATAGTGAATGTATAAGAACACAACTATAAATAAAATAGAAGTAGTATTTTCAAAAGTATCTTCTACTACTTTGTCTACTTTTCCATAGTAAAGGGGAAGTTATGTGATGGGTCAAAAATTTGATGTTAAATTTTTCTTGGAACTATCTCCTTTGATGACTCACAAATCCAAAAGAAAGTTGTGTTTTGAATGATGTAAGGTTATCTCAGTACAGAGTTTGAGTATAGCTCAAATAAGTAAGCCAATTTATATCAAATTTATATGCCGGTGTTTAGGTACCATATAGAATATATATGAGATTTTTAATAACTCAAAATTTTTGTGTGGCTAATTTTTTATCAATTTTTTTCAAATGTAAGTTAAAGAGACCTACACAAATCGTAATTTCCCTAAATATTTTAGTTCAATCAGTTAAAAATTGAAATGAATCATTGATGTCATCTTAAAAGTTTGAATATCTCAAAATCATGAAATAGAATTTTGATAAAATGGGAAGTATAACCCCAAAAAATTGTTCCAAAATTGCAAGAAAATTATGGTTCTGGCGTATTTGTAAAGCAGTTCTTAAGTACAGTACTATAAAAAGTCAAAATATATAGTTTAAAACTTTGACAACAACCAAAAATATCATACAAAAATTTTAGCACCACCACAATACTTTTTTTCTTAGTATTTATAAAGTAATAATTAAATTGTTAAAACCATTATCTCAAACTATTAACAGAATAATACAGTATATAAACAGCATTTTGGTATTTCAGTATAAGTATAAACTGACTCATTTTGTACACCTCAGTGATGCATAGGATATGGAAGGTTAGGCAAATGTTTCGAGGAACTGTGTTATTTTTTTAACAGGTGAACCTATTATAACCTAACATAGGTCACCATTTTAGGTAATAAAAACGTGCTTACATTGCCAATTTTTGTTTGTCAAAACCTAAAGTTACTAAAGTTGATCCTATGTCAATATAACTTAACAGAACAAATTCACATTTCATTTTCTTATAATTTTAAAACAGGTTAGTATTGCCACTATTTTAAATTTTGCTTGTTAGGTTTAAATTATTTGAGAAGGTTACTTTTTATTTTGTTCTCAAGGTAATATTTATGTTTGTTAAATTAATCAAGATGGGGAAGTAGCCTAACAAAGAAAAAAGCAATGCCATCAGGCCTGCTGAAACATACAGAAAATTTGACATTACACAAGTACTAACAGTGTGTGTCCACTGCCAACTGTGCCACATTCTAGTTCTTCTCAAAGAGGGAATACAGAGTAAAAATTTCATTAATTATTTTATATTGTTGTGAAACAAATTTTTGTAACAAGAGTTAAAATTACAGTTCAAAATAGCAAACACAGTAACAATATATATACCGGTACTATATCTTTGAGTTTACCATTCATGGATATTATAGCCCTCATAGAGTAAAAAGACTTGTAGAACAAAAGTTGTCATAGGCGGGTTTTTAATTTATTAAGATTTTTCTCTACTCTTATAAACTCTGGAAGTTTGTTAATATGGTCTGAGAAGAAAGCTTATTAAAAACATTAAGCCTATGCTGTCTAAAACCAT
Organism: Aphrophora alni; assembly: GCA_963513935.1. Lineage (NCBI taxonomy): Eukaryota > Metazoa > Arthropoda > Insecta > Hemiptera > Aphrophoridae > Aphrophora > Aphrophora alni. The sequence continues at coordinate 20,200,891 of OY740770.1, forward strand.
GTGGTAATAAATATTATTATAAGGTACATTAGTGATTCAAAATTGCAAGGGATTATTTTGGAAACAGATTGTAGAGCAAATAAGAAAAAAAAGTTGATATTAATTTAGGGTCAAAAATGTTACATTTTCCTTCCTTTTTGACTTTTGTCTTTCTGGATGAAATAATTCTATGAATGAAAAAGTAAATTAGCGATTCACTTATACTGTTGGAAAGCGATAGTTTTTGGAAATTTGAACACCTTTAGGTCATTTGTATGTAAAACAAATTTGAATTATAACAAATATTTCAAATCATTCACTTTTTCCAAGTATGAGGGCTTGTAAATTATGTATATTATCAGTTTCATAAAATAATGTTGGTTCTATCTTACAGAACATTTAATTTAGTTTTTGGAAATGTATTTTTTTTTTCACTTTATTTACTAAGGTAGGTAAAAAATAAAGTGAAAAAATAGAATTTAATAGAAAAGTCAATTTTGTTGCAAATGAAGTACCGTATACTATTACCCAGATTGTTTTGGCATATCGGTCAACATTCACCTTATATATACACCCCTCCCCTCATATGACATATACAAACCAATTCAATATATTTCATGTTGTAAAAGTCCAGGAAAAAATGTTTCCTAGGACTGGATTAATTGAAATTGAGTTTATAATGATAGAAATTAAGGTACATTTTCAATTTTTGTCACTTATTCCAGAATGTAATTTTCATTTACAAGATATTTTGTGAATTTAGACTTTGTAAAATTTTTTAGTTTTAGTGATAACTTCTAAAACAGCATTATTGGAGAGATATCGACCAATTAATTTTGTTTTTCTAGATCTGAGCAAAGATTGATAAAACTTGCTAGTGCTAATTTTGAGAAAACTAATTATTTTATGTGTTTATCTTGTTGGCAAATTTCCTTTCAAAATATATCTTTAGTTTTTGCCCCAGAACACATTTTAATAAATTTTGTGTGGTTGCTGTAACGCTTGTAATGAGTTCTTTAATGTGTTACGATTGGTTTTTAAATATTTACACAAATATACTTTTTTACAATAACTTTGAACAGCTAATTAGCAAAAAATCAATTGGTAAATTTCAAAATGGCTGCTAGTTTAAACAAGATTTTTTTGAGATAACATTTAAAATACCTAAACTATAATCACTCTGTATAAACCTTTTTAGTGTAGTGAGTAGTGACTATTAAATTTGTTCCTAATTAATTTTAAGACAATTTTAAAGGTGTTTAAATAATTTACTCAATGTATTTAGAGAATGTGAATATATAGATACCATTTTACAGATTGCAATATTAGTAAGAAGGGTTAACTTTTTTGCTTTTTAGATCTAGTGTCATTCAAATGGGAAAGTATGTTGACAAATAATGGTAATCAACTTAAAATGGAACTCATATTTATAGTCATCGTTTGGTTAAAACGTATGATGTCAATCTAGTCTCATTTTCATTTCATAGGTTTTTAATGCCTTGTTGTTTAAAGGGAAATACCCCCCCCCACAGACATCATTGTTTTTAAAAAAGAAGGTCCAATAAATATACTGTCACTTGAACCCTTTTAGTTTTTGACAAAAATTAAGAGGTGGACAAAATAGCACTAAAAGAAAAGTGTTGTGGTATATAAAATTAAATCTAAACTCTAATGAATTTTATATGAAATTATATGTGTGATATTTTTTGTGATTCTACGTGTCCTTAAAAATGGAAGCCATAGATACGGTTACAAACCAGTTTACATTTTAGCCACCACTTTGGTTCATATATTCTTTTTTTTTTTAAATGCTTTTTTCCCTCAGCTAATAAGATCTTTAGAGGAAAGTCTCACTTGATCCAATTTCTTATTTAAAAGTTTTGAGTTATCTCTTTTAACCCTAACACAAATAAAAGTACATTGTCTAAGTGGTTGAAAAATTAACCCCCACACCAACAAAGAAAATTCAACAAATTACACTTTGATATATATATATTCAAATTCTTTAAATACTTTGAGAGATTACAGTATACATTGGCATGATAGTGACATAGACTTATTACCTCAAACTGACCAAATAAAGACGCCCAGGCAATAATTTTTCCATTAGGATGCCACTTTATACAGTTTAATCCAAACACCCCACGATTACTAATTTTCAATTCTTGTCTTTTGTTAGTCGGGGCGTGCCATAAGTAAACAGATCTTGCTATACCTGCAGCAATAAAGTCTGTAGAACCCCAATCAAGAAGGTTAGTTACTGAAATTAAAGACAAATTGATAAAGTATTAACAGAATAAAATACTTCTGACTTCAAAATAATATGCCAAGGTACCACTTTAAATTTACTATTAGCATGTAATATACACCAGTTCCAATCAAACATATTTGTCTATTAAAAAACAAACACATACTAACCAAACAAAACTATTCATCACCCTAAATATACTTCAGTAGTGTTAGTTGAAGAGTTAAAATTAACCACAGTGTTTAATTATTTTAGTTATACACAGCATTAGAAAAAAAAATTATAATTAAATCTAATCTTGCCTTGTATGTGTGATAACATCAAGGTAAATCTTTGGTTTTTTAAAAAAATTATTCCTGAACAGTATTATTTATTTACTTAAGATTTGGCTAACTGTTTCTATTATTAATCTTTACATTTAACTAATATTTTAACAAAATTTTTAGAGCCTGTTTTCGAAATTATATCTTTTATTGATATTTTATGAAGCAGCCTTTTTTGAGAGATTGCAATTAATATGTTTTATGTAATTCCTTAAAGATTACATTTTACCAAAACTAGTTACATTAATCAAAATTGTTTGAGCTGAATTTGAAAAAATCAGAATTTTGTGTTATAAAAAATGGGGGGGGGGGACCGCTTCGAGGTATGTATCAGATTTAACTGAAATCTATCTACTTGTTTATTCTGTAGAATACTGCACAGATGACAGAAACATTTTTTGGATTTAAAAAATAATACTAAACATTGATTTTTTAACCTGACATACATTTTCCAAACAGTTACAATATTATCTGGAGCTAGTTATATATTTGGAACAGTTACTATTTTAACTATAATAGATTTCGATATCTATAGGAACTAGTTCTATATTTGGAACAGTTACTTTATTAACTGAAACAGGTACCGTATAGCATAATAACGGACTTTGTCTCAAACTTCATTACACATTACATTTGGACCAATGGAGTTGACTCTTGAAGAAATAAAATGGCAGCCAAGACACTTTTTAGATATATCTCCTGGGAGATTATTTTGTTGATCTATATATCAGTAAAAGTTATTCGTAAATTCCAAAGTTTGTGAAAAGTAAACAATTGTTGCACTAAACAATAACTGAATACTGCAGTCTATAATTTATGTCTAGAAATGTGTAACTCCTTTGTGTAAGGATTGACCGATGAGGGAATCTTACCTTCTTTGAGCCACAGATAGTATCACTTCAATATAAAGTTTGGGACTACTGTTTGGTCCAGATAACTAAACTTATGTGTATGTCAAATAGTCAGGAGCCATCCTCCCAAGCTCCTAAACAAAAAAATGGATGTCCTTACTTTGACTTTGCTTTGGTCTGGCATAAGACCATTCTTTTCTCATCTTACCTTCTTATCCTTTCCTTGAAAATTTGATAAAAAAGGTTTATTTGAGATTGAGAAAATCAAATTTTTGTGATTTTTATTTTTGAAAGACACTACGAAATTTTGTGTATCAAACGGTTTTATGAGAAATAAATATTGACAGATATAAAGACACACACATTGTGTAAAAAAAAAAAACTTTTTAGACATGTGAATGCATATTAGATATATCCATGATGATGTACTCTCAATGGCTCACTTAAAACTTTTTATATATAGTCTTGGGTTAGATCCCTTTCTTTCATCTTTCCTACCATGTCTCTCTTGACCAACTCTTGTTTTCTTTTCGGCTTGATACTATGCAAGGGGTAAGAGTATACTTTATATTCGTTTGTTCCTTTTTTTTTAAAACCAATGAAGACCAAAAGGTTTTTCTCCTTTAAACAAAGGTAAAATCCAAGACAATTTCAACCTTGATTTTATTTTCTATTGTAATAATTAACTCTAATATAGTGAGAGAGTAAATATATAAAAAAACTTTAAATTGAGATATAAAATCATGCCTAAGAGTTTTTAAATTTCAAGATAATTGTTAGCTAATTTTAAAAATTGGTTATTAGGAGCCTTGACTAGTCACAGAATTGTATAACCTATTTCTAATACTAAGATAATTTATTTCTTCTGGATGTTAACAAGATTTTATTTCATATCAATAGGGTAAATGAAACAGGAAACATGTTGGTTTGAGTATAAGGAGTCTGTACCATGTTAATATGGTTGCTTGGAGCGGTTCACAACAGGAAACAACTGTATGGGGACATGTTTGATGTTGCTTGTCTTGGAGCTTTGAAAAACTAATGCTAGGCATGAAGTAACAGAATTAACATTAATTTCTCTTTGTTTAATCATGGACAAGTTAACATCTATTTTACTATTGTTTCTATACAGTGTATTACGAACAACCTTCCACTCTAAGCGCCACCACATAACAAATGAGCTATATATGGTCCATTGCTATTTTAGATATTTCCATTACCAATGACAGCACATTCTTAAATGTACAGTTTTTATTTCCCTCGTAGTCAGGTTTTAAAGTGTTTGATTTTTTTTTGTACGCCACTGTATTTAACAAAATGACTTACAAAAATTATTGGTGAAATGTGGAAGATCCAAGACAATTTCTGGAGTGGTGATACACCGTTTCTTCCTAGGATGCACAGGCCAGTGTATGGTTTTCTCTAATGGTTGTTGCTTCGATTGCTTGTGAACATATAATGGCAATATCCTTGTATTCTTTTGAGAATTTGATAGAAAGACATTTCTTAAATTTTCTTGGTATGTTGATGAATGAGAAGTATTTACTTCCTGGAATAATAAAAAAAATTAATTCCAGAGCATATTTCAGGCAAGCACAAATAAAGTAACATAAAATTATTAAACGAAAATATAAATGACTCCCTAGATAACTCATTTTATGAACTAACTGTACGAATTCCATCAATGTGATTGATTGCTTATTGTATTTGTTCTTCAATCAGGAATCATCAATAAAACAAAATCATGCCAGTCAAATATATTTAGTTTCATCAGAAGAGAACATATATTTTTTTTTAATATAAAAGTGGTTCTGATATATATAGAATCTATGGATTTAGTTGTAGGTCTAAATAAAATAATTATTAAATATTTAATAATTTGATTGTTGGAAGAGAAATATTGTGTTATTAGAATATTTGACATTTCACATGTATATTACTTAAGCAGTTTATACTTAATACTTGTAGCCTACATAATACTTGTAGAGTTAAATTATTTTTGGAATAAGATTCTTTTTAACTTGGATAAACGATATGTGAAAGATCTTCTTGTAGATATTTTAGCAGGGTTTCTCTCCCATTCCAAACACCATCCATGTGCATCCAAAGCATCCTCCTCCTGGAACACCCTGTTCTGCATGACATCCTTAATACCTTGCCTCCACATAACACATGGTCGCCTGCGCTTCCTCCTAACAACCGGCAGGTACAACAACAATCTTTTTGGTCACCTGTCATCACTAATCCTTAGAAAATGCCCATATCAATAAAGCTGGTGTACCTCAATACAGATGTAGGGCCTAAGGTAATTTAAAAAAATGCTGATAACTTAAAAAAAGTTACAACAAATCATGGGCTTGGATGCTACGACTAGGTGCACTGTCGAAGTATTAAATATAATGGTGTAAGCAAGCCATAATGAGCAGTTTTGCAAAAAACTTCAAATTTCAAAAAAGTTTGAACTGTTTCTAAAACATCCCCACAGAATATTTTTAACTGACCTAAAATAGAAATTTTCCACAGTCACTATGTTTTTTAATTTTTCATTTACATAGTTTCAATGTTCATGATATTACACATAATCAGATAAAGTGACACTTTTTTTATCCTGAGATTTCCTCTCATGCAATTTGTATACAATGTGTATTAAAGTAAAAAATAAACACTAGTCGGATTGTTTATGTTTCTAGCCACCAAAGCCCATCAGTGAGTGTAGAGTAATATATACTATCATTGTGGTGACAGTGAATAAAATTACAATAAATTCAAGCATACTTTTGTGAAAAGTGTTTAATTTAAGTGTACATTACTGTTACTTTTTGGCCACTGGCGAACTGTGTCGCTTAGTGTATTTCCCCGTGCCATATTTTGTTTACAAGAATGATTTATTGAACATGTTAAAATTGCCAAGGATTAAGTTTTACGAAAGTACTAGTTTATTACCTGGCATAAAATATCTCTTCCTGGGTTAAAATCTTCATTGTTGAATGAGAATTCGTGATGAATCAAACTTATGTCTAGAAATGAACGCTTTGGAATGAATCTATCTCCAAAATCTCTTGTAGTGTTGGAAGATCTGGATTTCAGTACCTATTGGACAAATAAAAAGTAAGAAATCAGTTTTAAAGCAGAACAATAACTATTCCTTGTTTAAGCACCTACACCTGAGACTATGAAATGTATACCTATAATCCTCGGCGCTACAGTTCTTGTAGAACCCTGACCTACAGGACAATCTCCATTATCCTTGGTTCTCAGCAACTCTTCTCCACTTTCGGATCCTCATCCTTCTCAAGTCATTCTCTACATCTTCCTCCCATCTTGTCCTGTGCCTTCCTTTCAGTTTTCTTCCCTCCGGTTTTCCTTTTTAGGAACTTTTGTTTCATTCATTTTCTGTATATAACTTGCTCATGCAATCAATTTTAGCTTCTTTTATTTCTAAAAGTATTTAGGGTCACCATACAGCTGCTCAAACCCTGTATTCCTTCTAATTCTCCATTGTCCACCGTTATTAATCTGTATATTTTATGAAGGATTTTCCTCTCGTATCTCTTTAGCAGATTCTTATCTCTTACTATTAGTGTTTTATCTACTATTATCCTACTCAGAAATTTTTATTTAAATACCTTCTAAAAAGCATAGTAAATTTGGTTCCCTGCTGTGATTCTTGCTTCAATCTCTTTTGATATGGAATTGTCATTTGTAAAATGTATGCCTAAATATTTAAACTGGTTCACAAATTCTATCTCGGTTAACCTATTCCTTTCTTTTTCCTTTTGTCTCCTTTACAACAACATACATTTTGTTTTATCCTTGTTCATGGCCAATCCTCTTCCCTCTACCTCTTCAGCAATAAGCTATCCACACCTATTCACAATCTAAATACTAACTAAACAATCAGTAAAAAAGTGAAAATCAACTATGGACGCCATCTTAGATTTTGTACATTATTTCAAACATTATTTATGTATTTACATAATCTTGAAACCAGTTTCACTTGTGTCATAAACTCGTCTGCATATTATAAAATAAAATCACTTTTTCGTTATTGGTAAATGATCTGTTATTTACTATTTTGAAAACTGGTTTTAGTCATTAATCACCTCATATCACCAAAATTTGAATGAAATTGGTAGAGCCGATTTTGAGAAATTACTTCTTTTATAGTATTTCAATGCCTGATTTTTGGTTTTTATTGATAACTCATGAACAGAAATATTTGGAAAAATGGCGACCAATAAGTTTTGTTTGGGTAGCTACTTATATCAAACTCACTGGAATCAATTTTGGAAAAATCGAAATTTTATGTTCTTGTATTATGGCAGATATCCTAAAATTTTTAGTTTAAAAAAAAACCCTGAGATATAACCAAAATATGCTCACATACCATATATGATTAAAATCCATTTACAGTTTACTAGTTTGGGGTGTAGAGAACTCCACAGGGGATAGATGACAGAAAGACCAAAATTACATTTCTGTACTCAGAGGACCTCAACATGGGTATATGCACAAAAAACTGGATACACATATACAAGTACATGTCAAACATATAAAATTTTGTTTATACAATAATAACTTAATTCAATTTCATCATTCATGTCTATATGGCATTTCCTAGAATACTGATATGTTTGATGTGTACAACAAAGCTATGAAAACGAGTGTTAAATTAAGTGTGTAAAAATGAGTTTTATGTGAACATAAATAACTGGCCTGATGATGCTGCCTGTGTTAGTGAAACAGTAGCCATGTATAATTAAAGTATAGTAAAACAAAGACTACAATTTTATTGACATAGAGTAAATATTGTATTATAAAACAAATAGCCTGTCTGCTCCTTGTAAATTATTTGGATAATTTCAATGTCAGCCAATTTAAAAATTAAAGAAAGTAGGCTATGTAATTTTTTCATAAATAACTTCTAAGTTTTAAGTTTTTAAAATAAAAAATGGGCGTAACTCAATACAATTATTAACTAAAATTTGATATTCAGTATATAAAAGAAAATTGGCTAGAAAGTATACACCAAATAAAATTGTAAACCTTTAAAATGAACGGCTGTCGGATTTAAGTGATTTTTAAACTAGGCCTACTATGGAAGTGTGATTTTATTTTCCATTTGATTGTGGACATTGGCTGTCAAGCACATTTTTGCCAAATTAGTTTCTGTTGATTATGTAATTTTCTACTTTTAATAGTAGAATTGTTTCCCTGGTTCAATTATTTAACTCTTTGACTGACTCCTTCCTAGACGGCATTGTCGATTAATATTGAGGAATAATTTGAAGTTTTGTTTGGCTCTGGTTTTGTCTGAGAAAATTAGTGAATTAATTGTGTTCTTTTCGTACTTGTAAGTGAGAAAGTTTACGCACAATTTATTTTTTATTTAGCGTGGATAAAATTATTGTTTTTGTTGTCTATAAAAAAGCTCCACATTATTTCCAATGTGACGGTGTCTGTTTAGATTCATAAAAGCCTGCTTTCATGTTGCATAGGTCATTCGTTTCCAGACGTCACAACATGTAAATATGGCTTTACATCGTATGCTGCTTTCGATTGCTAAATGAGTTACCTACCACCAGTTCTGCAGTTCAAGGTCGTACTTGTTTAAACATTCCCCTTTATTATTAATTTGCAACTATGTATCACTTCTTCCCTCCCTTTTTCCGGGGGGGGGGAATGGGGATGGCGCAATACATTCCCCTTTGCTTTTATATCTATTCCGTGTCGATGATTACTGATCAGTTTAAGGTAGTTGTAGTATTATAGTTTGTCATTCAACTTCAACTTATAATTAATTAATATTTCAGTGTATACTTGCTCACAAGCGCGCGCATGTGTTTGACTATTAGTTTGTTAGTACTGTATGACCTGTATGTGTATACGATGTCTTACAATGTGTGTGCGTGTGTATAGTGTACAATTGAATAAATGTGTGTTTTATATCGTCAAACAGCCAGTAAACTATTTCTCAGTGTGAGGTTATACTTATTTATTCAAAGGTAGGATAAACGTTATTATTTACTGTGTTTGCTTACGGTGTTTTGTAGCGTTGAATAATGTAAAACTATTGTTAATGTTGTTTTAATTTTTAGGTTATGTGTTGACAAAATTAAATTTAATTCAGGCATTTCTTTAACAGATACCCTGTGAAGTAGGCTACCTATTAATTAATACGAATATGAGTTGGTAACCTATTGTAATTTTATCATAAGAAAGTTTTATTATAAGAGATGTAATAAGCAGTTCTAATATTAGATAAGAATTTATTGTGTCCACTCTTGAATTAAAAAAAGCCTCCAGCTTTCTCACCGGCTGCCTGAGGTTAATTTTTTCCTCAGAAAACACTTAACCTATTTCAGTGAAACTAAGCCACACAAATACCAAAAATCATTAGCACAAATTAGTTCGAAAATTAAAATAGTTGATTAACTTTTAACAAAAAGTTGTCGTTTTAAAATTAATTTCGTAAATAACTTCATTCCTGAATGCCGTAGTATAAAAATACATATTTAAATACATATAAAAATACATATTCTACATCCAATGATATAGCATTTTACAATCTGTAGTTATAAGTAAACTGTTTGGAAGTTAAAACTAACATAGTGACGATGTTATTCAAATTTCGTGGTCATTATTGATTGTACTATGACTATTTTATCGACAAGATCCAAATTTTTCAGTCTTCTTAAATACAAATAATAATTGAAAATAAAAATAATATGATAGGCCTATTTTAAATCTCATTTTGTGCTTTGAACTTTAGCTCTGCCAGTTCTGTAAATAATAACTATCATAAGTTGGCCTTTGATTTTAACTTCTCCACCATAATATCGAGACTAGGCCTAGGAAATATGTAATTTTTGTGAAAAAGTGATCTGGTCATCATAATCTGTACTCATGTATACAGAAACTATATCATATTTTCCCTACAGGTCCCAACTATATCTTTGACCTAGGCCTATTTTCACCACAAATGGTTCATACAAGTGGCTAAAAATGTAGGAACTTCTAAAATAGAGTTTTCATAGAATATTTGTCATCATTTTTTAGAGGCGTCAAATCTGTCACCATTTTCACAAAATTTGGTAAAATGATTATATATAATTTGCAATGAAAATAGAACAAATAGACTATGGACACCATCTTTGAGCAAATATTTCTATATTTAAATTAGAATCGTCGGCATAAATAATTTTCATTAAAATCTAGCTTTTTGTTAACGTTTTTACCAAATATTTCTGAACCGTAATATTTTTGTTTAGTTGCAATTGGTACATAGGTTTAGGTTATTAATTTATCACATTTCAATAAAGTTTAATCGAAATTGGTAGAGCCGATTCTAAGAAATGGTGTTCTATGGCGAACAAAACATTTTGTTTGGTTCGTTATAACCTACAGTGAAAATAAAATTATAAAAATCATAATTTTGTGTTTTTGTTACTCCAAATTTTGAATTCTAGAAAAAATGGGAAAAGTCCAGAGGTAGCCAAAATATGATCACACAACAAATTTGATTTTCTCGTTTCGTTCAGCCATTTAGATTGTAAAGTACGACACAAAATGATGACAGACATTCCGAAAACCTGCTTTTTGGACTCAGGGAACTTCACAAAAAACCTGACATTGATTGTTTGACCTATCACTATTTATACTAAAGTATAAGCTATGAAGTAAAATTGTCTTTGAGAAAACACAATACTTTCAAAATCAAATTGTAAGGAGCAAAATACGTTGTAAATATCAGTCCACAATTAGGCCTACTCGTATGAATAAATTGGTCAAAAATAATTATCAGAGATAAACAGAAAAGTTTTGAAAAACTATATGCAGAAATTTTGTACATTATTTTTTCACAGTTTATTAGTTTATTTTTAATAGACATTTTCAACAGTTTAATATAGCATACATACCTGATCACTAAAATAGGACATTATTGAAAACACGAGTGACACATTCTATGTTTGTAAGAAGACTGATAAAATTGAAAGAAGTTCACAAACATCTTAGAACTTGTACCCTTATTTACAAACCACGGCTTGTCTTGTTGCGTTCCAATGATAGCTTAACCAGAGATAAAACAATTTCTACTTTAGGCTATATTAATTTGTATATAAAAGAACATTACTTTTGTTTTTATTTTATTTTACTAACAAAAAATGAGATATTTGTGGATTCATCCGTTTTGGTTTCCCGAGCCTATACGTCAATGTTTGTCAGCGATTATTTTCCAGAAACTGTTAAATTGATTTTGTTGAAAATTGAGGTGTAGTCTAGAGATTTTTTGTGCTGTTTAAATATCTAAAATATTTTTACTATATTTTGAGGTATTTTTGTTCATTTATTTCCATTTTTTTTAAACTGAGAATTTGGGAATCTGGCATAAATAATCCAAAGTTCGAAATTTTTGAATTTTTCTAAATAATCTTTAACGGTTTTGATGAAGATTATCTATTATTGTAACATCTAAGGACCCAAACAACAAGTATTGGTTGCCACCTTCCAGAAATGCCGATACGGGAGGTAAGTAAAAAAAAAGTCGTTCATTAAGCCATTTATTAAATACCTAACTTTCGAAATTATGAAGGAAAAATGTGATGAGCAATGAATTTCCAGTGTGTAAATTTTCAAATTAAAAAAAAAAGAAAAGTGTTTTGGGAATATTTGGCAAAAAACAAAACTAGACCTTAACCAGTGTCAGTAAAAATCTCCATTTCATGGTCCAAGGAAGTTTAAACTCTTTATTTAACTCCATAAGGTAGGGGTTATCTGTACTAACTTATTTAGTAAAACGTTCTTATGTACTTACTCATAAGAAATATTTTGAGGTGGGGGTGGGGCAAAACTCTGTAATATAAAATTTCCATTTTTTTACGTTGTACTATACAAATATTTTAAAGTAGTTATTAGGAATATTATTTTTGGTGTTTTTGATGAGCGTGTGAGAAAGTCAGTAGAATACTTTTGGACTGTTTCTTTTGTTTTACTATTAAGCCTAATTGTCATCTAAAATATAGAAATATTTCCTCAAAATTTGGAAATATGTACTTACCACATGGCCAAAACACAAAATTCGATTTTTAGAAATTGGATAAATTATGTTTTTTAAACATTCTGGAACATCCTGTATTTGTTACCATAGCTGTGTATATAAACTACGTAAACACCTTTTAAGCAACGTTTCATATTTCTCTTTATAAAATAATCGAAATTTTAAGACGTTTTCATACTTTTGGAACACCTTGTGTGAAATAGAAAATAAATGGACCTTCTTCGACAATAAATCTGACATTTCTCTTCTAGAAATAATAAATCGTCTCAGTCAGCTTTGTTGAGCCTCGGATAGGTGATTTAGTCTCGTCTAGAACTCTGTGCAACGGTGCAAACAGTTATTCCCTTTCTTCTTGTCTTGTCTTTTTCATTAGACTAATTCATTTGTACAGGGTAATCAAAAACTCTAATTTACATACTAGTTTCAGCAAGTACATCAGGTTTCCACTTGCACTGCAATATCTTCACCGGCACAACTAGATTGCTACAAACTTCCGGTTCCTAATCGGTGACATCATCACACATTTGGACATCCGAACATCCACCATTTTAATTGGATTTTTTGGATTTGGTCAAAGATGGGTTAGAAATTAATTAAGAATTTATTTTTTATTTATTTATTTTTTTTAAATATAGTAAATCAAATTATGAACAGGAGGGATATAAATCGTTAATATTTTCTAAAATAAACTGTACCAAACGGTTCATACCTTTTCATATAACTCATTCACAAAATAAATATTAATAAAGATTAAAATTAATGGGCGATTCTGCTGCAAGATGTTAAAAAATGAACATAAATCATGACCGCTCTCGTAAATTTATGTGTATAGGCCTAACTTGTTTAAGCGATTTCTATAAAATTTTGGACAAATGTTAAGATTTGTAATTATAGAAGAACCGTAACTGGGGGGGGGGGGGGTTGGATTTAGGGGGGGGGGTGTTATACATTTAGGAATAATCAGATTTGAGTTTTAAGATTCCGATAATTATTCCGATTACACGCGAAGCAGCGTATTTCGATGGATAACGACCGATATGATTTGTTTGCGCTTTAAATGCTAAAGTAGGAAAATTGATCAAAATCATTACAGCCAATTTTGAGAAAATATAAATTTTATGAAAATATAAATGTGGTTATATGATAATATAATATACTTCCAAATTTTAAGTTGTTGAAAAAGTTGTTCATAATATGAGAACAAAATATTTTCAAAATACAGTAGGTCCACCCGAAAATAGTAAAAACTAGGACGACCTTTGTAGGTGTTGTTTATTTCTGTAATATAGATGGTTGTCATGTTTGACTTTTTTTTTTGAAAGGATTTGATAAAAACCAAGGATTTGCAAAAAAACATTATCTTTAAAGGCTGTTACGAACACAAAAAATGTGTAAACATAACTCAGCCTTTGTCGTTGTTGATTTTTTCGTGATCTCCTTGTAATCGTTGCTATAATTTGGCTTTATTGTTTTACAGGATTTGTTCCAAGTAAAGGATTTTTCAAGGGCGGTTTTTGGCCCTAAAGGGCTTTGGGTACTTCGGCGTTTGTAGCCTAATCTGCGTAAAATCTAAATCAGACGACATGTTTAGAACTATTTCTCAATGGATGAGACATCCACTTCACTCATCTGATAACTTAAAATCGTTTATTATTTTTATCAAATTGTGTTTTGATAACGTTAAGTATCATATAAAGATATTAAATGTTTTTGTTACAAACACAAAAGTTTTATAAACTCACATTCATTGATTTTGATGTGAGGAATGAACTTCTGTAGTTTAGGAACTTTTTTTGGAAACATATTTCTGTAAGTAGGCAGAAAGAAATTTACATGTATGTACAGTATATACAAAAAAGAAAAACAATTTAAAGACCTTTAAACTGAGGTGCAGCAAGGCATAGGTTGCTTAGATCTATTTTATAATTCTCTAATATTTGATGATTTTAAAAACTTGGAAAATGCCAAGGAAAGTGCCATTATCTCATTTTTTCAGCAAGGGTATGTTAATAGCTAGCCTTTTACACAAATCTATGCACAGAGTAGCTACAATAAAATAGACTGTAAAAACCAAAATTTGAAACATTTTTGTACATACGGATAACACTATTGTAAAACTTTTCATAAAAATTATGAGGGTTTAAAATGAGGTATCAGACGATCTATGTTTATATTTAATAATTATGAAATTTGACCCGGGAACTCCAGTTTTAACACCCCCTGTACATAAAATTCCCTAGATGGGATTTAGGGGAGATGCATTTTGTTTTCTTGTAGCTCAAACCGTTCTCTCGTTTTACATTGTGGACATCTTATCAGATTCACTCTCTCTCTCTCTCTCTCTCTCTCTCTCTCTCTCTCTCTCTCTCTATATATATACATTTCTTTTTATATCTTTCTTTCTCTTCTTATAACTTAATTACAAATGGTACATACAAAATAAATAAATTTAAAAAACATGTATGAGAATGTAAACATGAAAAAAAAGTTTCTTTTGTTGCATATTTTTACTGATTTTTGCTGTTTGTTTAGCACAAAAATGTATTAAGGCTTTTCTTGAAGAAGCTATTACAACTTTATAGCTTTATTAATCCTCGAGATTTAAAGAAAACAATACTTCAAACTAATTATTACCGACTTTATTTACAAACTGTATATTTACATATATTTTAAATGTACGTAATGAAACGAATTTCAAGAGATAAAATTGTCATTAAAAAAGTTTATTCGCAACAATTCAATATTTTGAAAAGAGAGCAGAGAAAACAAAGAATGTAATTGTCATAATAAGGGACGGCTCGCAGAGGCTAGGGTCGGGGGGGGGATGGGTGGGTGGGGTACATCTCCTCCCACGCACGTCAATACACCGCCAACCATAGGGAAAATTTACTTCTGTACAGTGTAACGAAAGCAGGGAATATTATCAGCAGTGCGATAGGAAGGAGGGAAATTTCGTTTCCCTGCGTAGGTACAGTGCCGAGCTCCCGCCGGCCGCCGATGTATTCAGTCCTCGGGTGTGCAGTGCTCGAAGTGTGTCGGGTTGTGAAGTGTGGTTGTGTAAATACCGTGTTGTGACTTTAGGATAGGTTCTTTGCTCATGACGGCTACTAAAGGATGGCATCCACCTCGAAGACGACACCGTTAGATGGTTCTTCAGTTTCTGGAAGCCCTAAACATGGTTCGTTTGTGAATTTTTTTTTGAAAAATATTTAACATCAAGTTTATGTAAAAATAAAATGTGGTAGTGTTACAGGCATATTTTGGTACCTATGTAGGTTTCACCTCGAAGAATTTGATAGATATTCTTCTTACTATTTTGAGAAAAGTATGTTATTTTATTCCAGATATACATTTTTATTTAAAAAATGCCTGTGAAGCAGAAAAAAAAAACAGTTGGGAAGGGGGTTTAGTGTACTCTTAATAGTTTTTCCTCATTTTTGATATGTGGTCATATCTTCATACTTTAAAAAACTCAAATTTGGGTAATATTGTCAATAAACAAATTCAAGAAAATCCAATTTCTCCATATCGGTAAAAATAGTTTTAATACAATTTTCCCAAATAATATCCTCTAAAGTACTTATGTATGTACACTAATTGGTATGCGGGTATATTTTGGATCTGTACTTTACATTTTTCTTATTTTTTTGAAAAATTTCAAATTTGTTATTATTGACGAGTCATTAAAGTCAGTACGCAAAATTATAATTTTATCAATATCTGCTGACAATTTAAAGCAAAAATTTGCTAAATTGTAGGCCCCTAACACCTATAGATAAAACAAAACGGATTTCGTCTCACAAAAATACGTTTTTAGGCTACAGTTCACATATAGTTAAGTACTGTGGCACCATTAAATAAACAAAATGTCAAACGATGTCGCTTTAAGATATCGGTCGCCTTATCAATGCAAATCCACGTTAGAAGTTATTGCTTACTTTAACTTTCCCATTCACCCACACCCAAAATCAATCAATACGTTACCAAAAATGTCGGTTGTTGTCAGGCAAAAATGAAAATTAACCACGGAAGCCATTAATAAAATAAATATTTATATATTTAAATAGGGCCTAAACTGCTTTGGTTGTGTCAGAAACGTGTTCTCAGAGTAATTGTAAGCGGTTGAAATCGACCCTTTAATAATGGCGGCTTAACTGTAATACATTATTTGTTAGCTGATTAATGTTGATTTGTTTTGACCGATAACTCATAAACTGGATGTTTTGGAGGATGTAGCGACTATAAGTTATTTTATCGGCTACACTTGAGCAAAATTTGATCGAACCGATTTTGAGAACAGCAATTTTGTGTGTTTTCTTATGGCAATTACCCACGAATTTTGAGTTATCGAACAAAAAATACCAGAGATGTGACCAAAATATGCCGATATGTCAAATTTGATTAAATATATTTGGGCTGTAGAGACCCCAGACTGACGGACGGATATCATTACAAAAACACTTTTTGAACTCAGGGAACCCAAAAACGAAATTATCGGCAAAAAATGGACATCGATATTTTTTCCATCCATTAACTTGCTTTATAGTTCGTATATGTGTAAATGTAAAAGTCTATAATGAATCTTTTAAGAGCTGTGAATAAAAAAATGATTCTGTTTTATAGATTTAATAGCATATAGATTTATATTATGTTTATAGATTTTAAAATTTTGTTTATAGAATTGTTCAGTTTCTTGATCAGTTTGAGAATTGTGTACATGTACTTTGTAATTTGAGCGCATTTTTCAATGTTATAGTGTTTCTATTGCAGCTAATTCTAATACAACGTCCTATTTTCTCGGTTGGCTCTAAGTCTTTTTAAATCGTGTATTAATTTTACCGCTTGATGCTACAAAGATTTGTTGGTTTATTAATAAGTACAGAGGACTTGGAGCTGCTCATCCCTCTTCAACCTTACAACGAACCCCCCCCTTCTTGTTGTTGATATCCTACTTCAGTAATAAATTTGAAAAATTTTCTCAATAAATGAAAAGGGCTTTATCAAAGAAGAAACTATGCAATATTATAATAGATATTTTTTTCTGATTTAAAACTTGCATGTACTTATTGAAACATTTCATTTTGTACCTTGGAAAAGCTATAAACATTCTCAGAAACTTTGTGAAATAGTTACAAAAAAATAATGAACGTATAAAAAATTAGATATTGAAAAGGAAGATTTTGATCGTGTTTTATACAAATTTTTGAAGCTTAGCGAAAATTATCATAAAGCCATGAAAACAGTGTTGTTTTTGCATTTTATTTCAAGAAATATATACAAAACTTAATTTGTTATCAGAGCCAAGAATACAGATAAAATCTACAGACATTTTTTGTTGTTTGTACTGTTGTGACATTTAGAAAAAGTGATCATTTTATGATTTTGTTTTCGACAACGAAGGGGTTTTAAAATAAATGAAGATATAAAATTAAAAATTGACAATACCCACTCACTTCATGTATTCAATAAATCTCGTATTACTTAATATATATATAAATGTCCAAATAAAACTTATTTGTCGCCATCCGGTTAGGGAATTAAAAGTAAAAAAAAAAAAAGCTATGCATTTGTTATAAAGACGTAATTATAGAAAAGTGGGTAGATCTATTTCATTTAAAATTTGGTGAAATATGAGGATTTTTGATTCAAATCAGCGTGCGCAAAGTCATAAGGAAACAATACTGTTTTGTAATTATTTCCAATAAGCGGAGGAACTTTGACAGTTTAAATTGGATTTCATAAAACGATTTATATCCTTAGAAGAAGTTTATGACGAAAGTGAAGCAAGTTGAAGTTTTATTTAAATATTAAAATTGTCTGTTGACTGTTAGCTACAGATTTGATATGAGGGGAGAGGGGGGAGGTAAAGTAAGCAATGCATTTTATTCAATATTGATTTTCATTGGTATGAAAAAAAAAAAAATCATCCAAAAATCTGATGACGTAGGGCCTACACCATCCACCCCCTACTGTGAGATCCGTTTCATTATTTATTGGTTTTATTAATCAAATTGAAAAACATATTTTCTATTGTTTGACTGCATAGTCAGTAAATGTTGCAGAAAAACATTGTGCATGGTTTTAAATTAAATATACCCACATAAAAATAGGTAAGCTGATATTTGGTCGTTTATACAACTTGACTTTTTGGTCTTATACTTTTACTCTTTGTCTGGTACTTTGAACGCTCTGCCGCGTTCCGTAATTAACGTTACTTTGATCGTGCCGGCAACTCGGCTCTAATTAACCTCGTTTTATAAATATTTAAACAGAGTTTCCATTTGCTTTACAACGTAAGCGAACAATTGTTTGAAATCGAGTTTTTAAATGTCGCCAGTGTTTTGACAATTTAAATTTGCTCTCAAACCATAATTTAATATACTTATGAAATGTGATAACTTTTAGTTATTAGTTTTTATATTTCAAAAAAATGTGAAAAAAAGAAAAAAAATGTGTAATTTCAGATAAATACCCAATATTGAAAAAGTAATTATTTTAAATTTTGAGTTCCTACTTGTGTATTTCTTAACGAAGATCACTGCTTTTTTTTTCTCTCTGGATTTGGACTTTCATTTGACTAAAAGAAAAACTATCAATGTTTTTGAAATTTTAAAATGGCGTTTTGAACGAAAAGCACGGTTTTTTTAGTACTTTATTTTAATTAAAAAATTGTTTAAACTCCAGTTTATCCCCTCCTCATGACCGCAGTGGCGGCGATAGCGGGCCCGCAGAGCCCGCGGTGCGGGAGGGCCCAAGAGCTGGGGGGGGGGGGGCCCGCGAGCCTTGACCGAGATTTTTCGGGAAATTTTACCGGGACCCGGACCCGCGACGGGCCCTGCCACACGGGCCTCCCCTATCATAACAATATTTTTATGAGTATTGTCAAGAAATTACTAAAATAAGGTAAAATGTCTTCAGACAAGATTGTGCATCGTGCATCCAAAACGGCAATAACCATTATTTTTTAGAGAGCAGTATTTATTATTTAATGTCATGATACGAAGTATGTGTATTGTTTACCGTTGGCCGATAAGTAATGCAGCTCTCGCTACGTCGCGCATCGCGGTGACTCACCGGCGCCGGCCGGCGAAAAGATAAACATCCGGTCCGGAAGGGGAAGATTAAAAATCGCATCAGGTATCAGGTCAACAAATAAACATTCATATTGGTGACTCCTTAGTTGTAGTCGAATTCCGGAACGGTAAGGTCGGTTTATTGCGTACGTTCTAAGGGAGAGGGGGGGCGCCGGTTCTTATCGCCGCCACCGCATGACCGTACAAATTAGAATGGAATTCTACTCATCTGCTTCTGTGTTAACGTATCTATATTTCCTACAGCTAATGTAAAACAACACATTAACTTGGAATGTTAAAGCCTATAAGCATTAAATTGTAGGATTATTTTAGCTTACCTTAATAAATAGGACTTATCATGTCAGGAATATAACGAGGGATTAATTAAACTGATAACGTGACCACGATGGTTTATAAAATTACATCTACTTGTAGGAATTCTAAACATAGGAGTGAGATCGATATAAGAGGGAAACTTCTTGTCTCATAGATTGTTATTATAGTACATTTGTATTGATAGAAATAATGTGTATCTAAGTTTGTATTGGAAAAGGTGATCTTACATTTGGGTAGTGATTTTTTCCCTATAACTTTCTAATTACTTAGAAGTAAAACCTAACTAAAACAAACTATTCTTTGAACTCATAGACTTTAAAACGTAAATATAAGTTTCATAAAAATCTGCCAATAAATATTGTCACCAAATATTTCAAGCATCATGACCTTTAAATCGCTTCTTTGATCAAGAGTGGTATTAAAGCAGTGGATTCGAATACCATTAACAACAAATTTTTGTATACAACATAGTTCTCTCCAACCGTTGCTACGGCGGAGGTAGGTCCACTTTAGAAACGGTGATTAGCATGAATATAATTTAGACGAGATTGTTTAGAATTTAATTGCACAGATAACATCCCTTTTATTAATTTTATTTTAAATTTAATGTTAACAAAAAACCATCGTCTTTGTGTACAATTTAGTTCTTTCCAAGCGTTATTACGGTGGAGGTGAGGCCACTTCAAACAAAACTTTTGACATTTTTAATTCGATATTTCTGAATTTCAAAAGGGAACTATATGAGCTCCCATTTTAAATTTCATGTTTCTATCTTTACTTTTGTGGCTACTATCAAAGGGAATCGCAGTTTTGACGAATTACCCAACTTCGGTGAGTAATAAAATAAATACTGTAGGCCTACACTTTTTTATTATTAAAAAAAAAGAAAAAAAAAAAAAATCCAGACGAACTCAACCTAGAAGGTAGAATATTTTTAAGTTACAAAATATAATTAATTTTTAATTAATTCTATTTAGTTTTGGTGAAATGTAAAAATTTACAACAAACTAATGTAAACAATTTTTTATTCTTATTTATTAACGTGCGAGCATGAGTAAAAAGCAATGATTTTAGTGATTAAGGAACTGAAATCAAAACCATGTACGGATTTTGACAAAGTTTCTAAATTAAAAATTTTGAAAACTCAGATCTGTTAGAACGAAACAATATTGTCTTTTTATACTACTATCAAAATAATTGGAACAGTTCTTATATTACCTTCAGAAGTTTGAAGTTGTATGTCAATATAAACTGATGGTACAAATCGACAAGGAGTTCAACTTGCTCTACCTCTGCGTGGAACTCCAGCTTATATTGCTTCTTACAGCTGTGGCGTAACAACAATTCAACAGAGAAATAAGGGGTCGGGAGGTAAATTTTGGATTGTTTCAGCTTACCTCAATAAATTGAACTTATCGTCCCAAGAATATAACGATGGGTTTAATTAAAATAACCACGTGGCCACTTTTGTTTGAAACACAATTATTGAGCTTGTAGGAATATTGGGGAGGAATGATTAACTTACGGGAGTGGTTAGGTGGGATTTGATTTGTTTATATAGGGTGGTTAGGAACTTCTTTGCACGCAATGGTCGATGAAAGAAGGAAAGTTCATGCTGAGGAGTTTTTTTATTATTATTGTACTGAATGTTTTATTGTTGAACGTGATTTAGTGATTGTAGAATTTCTGAGTGTATTGAAAATTTTGACCGATTGATTTTGAAATAGTTAAGGGAGTCTATTTTAATTAGATATGTAATACTTTAAGTAAAAAAAAAAAAATTAAAAATTAAAAACCAAAAAGTTGAACACACGTACTCACTTCTACATCCTCAAAACCAAATAAAAACCAACAAAAACAGTCATCATAAAAAATGTTAGTTCGGTAGTACTCGGTCAAAAGTGAAAATAATAGACCTTCAAAAATCAAAAAATCGTTCTCAGCACAATTTGATTTTTCTAGGTATATGGATCTAATGTAAATTCAAACCGATGTTAGACTCGAACTCAGCGCGCTCTCAAAAATAAATCATAATATTAACAATAATAAATACTATATAAGGTGCGTCATTTAAATTTACACAAGTGAATAAAAGAGTCAAGTGTATGATAAAACCACATGACTTAGGATCCGTAGGCATTAGGGGCAGTTATTATTATATATATTATGAAATCTGCAAATGTTTATCTAATTTTTTGTGTTATAAGTTGAAAAATACAAGATAAATGAACAACAAACCGTTTAAAATGGTAGCCATTTTGGCATTTTATACTCTATTTTTGTAAATTTTGATAGGGTTCTATATAAGCACATCATAGTCCCATATATTGAATTTCATGTGGGTGTCTTGGTTTGTATGACCATTATCGTCTTACATACAGACGTCAACGACGACGGACTGTTTCGTTTCTTTATTAAAATTAAAATAAATCTTCACTTTAAGCATATTTTTATAAAAGCCTACAGTTACAAAAGGATAAACAAGAGAGTTGTAAAAATGAATACTTACTATAAAAATCTAATAATTTAAAATAATTGTTTCGCACAATGAATTTCTTTCGTCGTACAAGCACAAACATAATCACCCTTATAAACTGATTAACAATTCTAACTCTCTCTCCCCCCCCTCTCTCTCTCTCTCTCTCTCTCTCTCTCTCTCTCTCTCTCTCTCTCTCTCTCTCTCTCTCTCTCTCTCTCTCTCTCTCTCTCTCTCTCTCTCTCTCAGCTGGTAAATTAAAATTGTAATGTTTCTTCGAAAAGTGAATCTCGTTTAAAAGCCAGTTGTCGTTTAGTCTTAAACTCTTGTAAAACAAGTACTGATAATATACAAAATTATTCACCTGTTCAGCGTAATAGAATTTCATTCATTATATTTCCATTGAAGAATATAAATATATATTCAATTCGTTTTTGTATAAGATACAAAGTTCAGTTAATAATGTACTATAATGTATTAAAAAAAAAAAAAAAATGTTCTTAAAAAAATATACAATTATTAAATGGTACAAGAAAGTGGAACACAATGCAGGAATTGTTATTTGTTAGAAGGATAAAAAAGTGTACAAAGTTGGGTATTGTTAGGTGTGAAGATGTTCTAAAGAAATCACATATTCCAGGTGTAAAACAACTATAATAACTTTTACATTTCAAAGGTAGACATATGAAATTTTTATGTTTTTTTTTGTAATAAAATATATATTTTTTTCTATTACAGTATAAAGTAAAACTACTATCTGAAAATGGTGGTTTTGTGGGGAAACGTAACTTTAAAAAATTTTTTATTTAATAAATATGAAGCCCTATTCTTTCTCATTATAACTGCATAAACTAGAGGACGCAATCTTATTCTAACCCAAAAATGGCAGCGGGTCAATTATTTAATTATTAAACATACAGTATATTTAAGGTACATTTTTGTATTGTTAAAATTATAACTATGAAAAATATATTTTGTTGTTAAAATTCAAGTTTTACCTTAACGCAACTTCTTGGTCAAACTGGAATAAATTAACAATAAAGTTTTGCTGAGAAAATTGCTATTTTGTTAGAGTAGATCAATCAAACAATTTATTTCCTTATAAAATACACATATAGTAAAGTAAGGAAAACATCGAAATATATAAAATAGTTCAATATATAAAATTGATATTTGGTATATGTCCATACATACTACCTTTTCTGGTTTTCAATATTGTCGGCCATATTGAATTCGCCCATATTGAAATTTAGTTAAATTTTTTAAATGACAATAAATGGTCGTATTGTACATGATTTCACTGTGTTTTTATTCTGATTCAATGGTGAAATCCGTTTTTCAATATCCTTTTTTGATTTTAAGTTATTCACGAAAAAACAAAGCCAATTTAGAAAATTTTAAATAATTAAGTTTGATATTTTAAACGCGTACAAGACATGAAACGTGCAAGTTGCACACGTCTTCTTAAGAATATTTTAGGCCAAATTTAACATTCTTCTTTGTTTTAATATAATAAAAAAATATATGAAGTGAATAAAGATAAGCTTTATCTTAGCAGTAATTGTAGTAGAATAATCCTCGTAAAATAGCAAATAATTCAATAAATTAACCAACACTGACTCTTATTGAAAAAATAATGATTGTTTATTGGTAAAATAACTGCCAACCGTGTACAGTACAGTTAAAAAGTTAACATAAACACTTTTATTCTGAGTTTTAAAATTTGGTTTTCAAAGATGCTCAGACATATTAGCACAATCTTAAACTGTTATAATATTCGTTGATGACCCTAATAATTACTGATTTTTAATCTCACATCTTTCTTCTCTTATCCTTTCCTATAATGCATTAATGTTTATTGTTTGGTTGAAATACCTTATTTTTTACGTATCCCCACAGAAAGTATGTAAGAGTTGAAAGGTCAGATGATCTGGCTGGCCACGCTACGGGTCCTCTTCGTCCTATCCATCTGTTTACCCGTCTACGGATTCTATTGTCGTAATGAGGAGGGTCACCATCTTGTTGATACCAGATGTCTTCATTTATACGGTTATTACAGTTTTCATGTGGGAATCGATTGGCCTGTTGAAATAATGTTGTTTTACAGAAGTTCTAAGTAACAATCATCGTTAAGATTTTGTTTGTAGGTGAGTGGTTCATTAATTTGGTTTCAAACAATACCAGCCCAAACATTGATTTTTGTGTCCACTGTGTGGACCCAATGCTGGTTTTCTACTGCCCAATATCTGCAGTTTTGTTTCTTTACTTCTCCATATAATGTAAATGATGTTTTATCAGAAAATACAATTTTATATAGAACCTCCTGTCTCGTCCATAACAATCCATCATTTGATTGAAATCAACTAGAAACAATGATTTTTAATCTGTTTCAAACTAATTATATAGCCATCATTATTAATAAATAAATATTTAGCTTGACTTGTGAGATGATATTAGGTAGAAAAAAACTCGAACACAAAATCTCACGAAAATTACGTTTACTTAATCAAACGCGTTTCAACGACAAAGTCGCCATCCTTAGTGATACATGAGCTACAATATATAAACTATATCTTATTTTAATTTATATAACTAAAGTTATGGCGACTTTGTCGTTGAAACGAGTTTGATTAAGTAAACTTAATTTTTGTGAGATCTCTTGTGTTCGAGTTTTATTTGAATGAAAAGTTTGGACATCGATGGATAGGCCGGCAAGGACCTATACGCCGGCCTCCGAGTCCAGACCTGCACCTTACTATTTCTTCTTGTGAGGGTACATCAAGATTGTTTATCGAGAAAGAATTCTTGACCTAAATCACTTAAGGAAGAGGATTAATGAAGCAATGACAACCGTTAACAAAGACATGTTAACTAACGATTGGGGAGAATTTGATTATCGATTGGACATTTTCTGAGCGACTAATGGCGCACATATCGAAATTCATTAATTTTTTTTAAATAACAGTTTCAGGCGACGATTTAGATAAATAAACATCAGCTGTAAGTAATTCTGTTTTCATTTAAATCATGTTCAAAACCCCACCATTATTTTATGATAACCCTGTATGTAGAGGATTTGCTAATATTATTTTAAATGATGGGACTGGGTAAGTTCCAAGATGGCGTCCATCGACTGGTTTTGTTTACGAGTCATATTCAACTATAAAAACAAACCCTACTTCCAAATTTCACTACAAAAAACGTAAAATACCTTTTTCATCAAATTTTGAGGTTATGTTTTTAATGCATTTCATTTGACAAATAACTCTCTTATTTCTATCGTAGAAAACATTGTATGCATATATGATAGCTGCACACAGTGAGCTGTTGTACAACGTTGAATGAAATAAAACAAATGAATTTTAATGTTGAAATAAATAAGTGTTACTCGGTTGTGGAACGTTTTATGGTTGCTTAGGGTCAAACTAATTAATTAATACTGGGATTAGGGTTGTGCTAAACCAAGGGCGTACCCAGGATCAAAACTAGGGGGGGGGGAGGGGCAAGCCATGGTCATTCAATATACAATTGATTATTAAAATAGTTATTTCAAGAATTGTATTAAATTCCAGCAACAAAATGTATAATAAAGATTTATTTTTTGCTTCCAGAGGGGGGGGGCAGCTGCCCCCCTGCCCCTCGCTGGGTACGCCCATGTGCTAAACTATGACGGACATTCTTTAGGAAAACGTGGTTGCCCATTCTCTAGAGGTGTTAATTCATTTATTCCCCAGCTAACCAAATACCACTCCAGTTAGTTCTTAGTGAGTTAATTATAATAAGCTAAAAGAGAGGACTTATATTTAATTATTAAAAACAATTCCACACAACTCAAATTGAAATATGGGTAACTGAAGCTATGAGCTTATTTAAATATATACAGAGTGAAAATAAAGTCTTGCAACTCCTAGGTAATTTCTGAACGATTAGAGATGAAAACTTCCAACTTTTGCCCAACCTCATAGGGCAAGTCTTTCACTTTTTATGGGGTAAAATATTTTTTGTTTTTATATAGGGGGGGGGGAGGAAAAGTCTTTGATATCTCTAACCGGAATTATGGGGGCTAGAAGTTGAATTTTTAGTTTTATGTTTGTCATGCATATTTAAGAAAACCAAAATACTGATTAAATTTTTTAACAGAAGACTTATTTAACTAAATGAACCCACTTTTATGTATTTTTCCTATTTTAGCAAACAGAATCCAATTTTCGAAAGGAGAAGTCAATGGGCCTCTTTTTTCAGAGGAAACTGATAAAATATATGTGTACAATTTCTTTAAATTAGTTAATTTTAATTTTGGTCTTGTACTTTCTTTCTTGTTAGGTTATTCATTATTTCAACCAAAGTAATTATAGGGACTTATTATATATTATGTCATCAGTTTCCTCCTACATTCCCTTTAAAATGATATGTCAGATGATGTGTAAAAAAAATGCCCCATTGAATTCTCCCTTTTAAAGGCCTGTTTGATAATATAGGGCAAATACATAAAAATGTGTTCTTTTAGGTAAATAAGTCAGCTGGTAAAATATTTAATCGGTATTTTATTTTTTATTCATTTATATTCATGACAAATACAAAACGCTTAAAATTTGACTTTTAACCCTCATAATTCCGATTAAAAATATCGTAGAAACTTTTTGAAGGTACTAAAATTTTTCTTTTTCTAAGCCCTTTAAGATGATAAGCTACACGATGGGGGTTGCTATTTAAAAAAATCCCATAAAAAGTGAAAGGGATAATCTATGATTTTTGGCGAAGGTTAAAAGTTTTCATTTCCTCTCGTTCAGATATTATCTATGGGTTGCAAATCCTTTTTCCTACTCTGTATATATCCGCGGTGCGACGACACATAATTGACCTTCCCGTGATCACAGGAACGTCATTAACAGAGATTTAGCTCGATATAATATTTTAAAAATTCTACTTTAAAGTAAACAAAATAAATTGAGGGGAATCGATAAGAGATCATCATGGTGATCGGACACACCACACAGGACTACAGGGAAGCCCATCTCCTACGTCGTAGACTTGGTTTTGTGAGCTCAAATCAGCTGCTCAATGCCGTGATGTTGGCAATCCTGTTGGTGATCCAACCAATATTGCACTGGAAACGCAACCTCGATGAGTCAATGCGACTATTCTTCGGAACTCGTCTAGTGGCTAGCACGCTGACATGATAGGTGACGGAAAAATCTTTTGCTGTTTTTTTTTTTTTTTTTTTTTTAACTGCTCGATTAGTCCCTCAACCTTGATATTAAGCAATGTAGTACAGGCAACTAAGCTGCATAAAGTGTGGATAAGAAGGAACTACCGGAATAACAGCCATTTTGAAACTGTAGAACCATTTGTCTTGAGTAGTAGTCATATTCGACTAATATTCAAGACAAATATTAATTAGCTTTCTTGCAAATTGACTACAAATCATATATAAAGTTCTTGAAACTGATTTTGTATATAGCTGATTTTTCTCAAATTTTGAGGTTATGTTTTTAAATAATTTAATTTACCCAATAACTCTCTTATTTTTTAACTTAGAAAACACATTCAGGCATGTTGTGGAAAGTTGTACAGTTTTTTGAAAATTTAAACTTTACCTTCGTTTTCAAATTTACTGACAGATTTTTCTGACTAAGGAAGTGGTTTGTAGTTTGTAAAACCGAGTCTGTTAACTATATTTGATCAAATTAGGAGAACAATTGCGACCTTCTAAAGCTTATAAACCAAAATAAATGATAAACTACTTCAACAATCGGTGGATATTTGCTGTCGGCGTTTCTATGAGGGTTATATAGTAGCTACAATTTTCATATTACTTCGGAACAACGACAAAAATGAGTGAACATGAAATATAGGTTGGGAAAGTTGGCAGACATGCATTTGGTATGTAAATCTCCTGGAGTTGTTTCACGCTTGATCTAAACACACATTGCTCTAGTAACATGCATCGCTGAGAACCGTGTTTGCATTCTTCGTAAAGCTTACTTGAATGTATTCACGAGCTGTGGAATGCTTAAGGTGTTTTATAAAACTGCGTTGAAAGGTCATTTACTTTTAAAGTATGTGGTAGTAAACATTTCGTTATTACAATTTTAGGTGTGTCTTAATACAATTACATTATCGCGTTCTTTTCACTATAGTTGTGATAAGGTGTACACTTATATAATGTTTAGATAAAGCGTGGTACTCCTATTTGATTGATTTTAGAGCTTTATAAAAACAGATTTTAGAGCTTTATAAAAACAGATTTTAGAGCTTTATAAAACCAGATTTTAGAGCTTTATAAAAACAGATTTTAGAGCTTTATAAAACCAGATTTTAGAGCTTTATAAGAACAGATTTTAGAGTTTTATAAAACCAGATTTTAGAGCTTTATAAAAACAGATTTTAGAGCTTTATAAAACAGATTTTAGAGCTTTATAAAAACAGATTTTAGAGCTTTATAAAAACAGATTTTAGAGCTTTATAAAATCAGATTTTAGAGCTTTATTAAAACAGATTTTAGAGCTTTATAAAAACAGATTTTAGAGCTTTATAATTTTAGAGCTTTATAAAACAGATTTTAGAGCTTTATTAAAACAGATTATAGAGCTTTATAAAAACAGATTTTATTATCTTTATAAAACAGATTTTAGAGCTTTATAAAAACAGATTTTTAAAAAACAGATTTTAGAGCTTTATAAAAACAGATTTTAGAGCTTTATAAAACCAGATTTTAGAGCTTTATAAAAACAGATTTTAGAGCTTTATAAAAACAGATTTTAGAGCTTTATAAAAACAGATTTTAGAGCTTTATAAAAACAGATTTTAGAGATTTATAAAAACAAATTATTTACGTATACATACAGTTTACATCTTTGGTTTTATTTATATTTTATTTTATATTCTTTTTCCTTAAATAAGTAAAGGAATGTATATAAAGTTAGTATTTACTGTAATAATAATATGGCATAATAAAACATTGGCTATATTAATTTTGTTTCTTTATTACAATAAAACAAAATAAACTTAACCTATTAACGTATTTAGATAAAAATTAAAAGAAGTTAATTGAATGTTTTTAAATACAATTGTAAGGAGGGAAAAACTGTTATAATTCCGTAAAAAATACACAATTTTATTAGCATTAGGATGTCATTTTATATAATTGTTTGGAACGAGGGATCCTTTCCTTCTAGAAGCACAAATATAACTTCATTTCAAATGATTAACAAATCTAATTCTTTAACTCAACGGGTAAATTAAAATTGTAGTGTTATACGAAAAGTGAATCTCGTTAGAATAACAATTTCATATTTAGATTTCTGTGGTAATAATTAAAGGCTGTTTGTCGTTATAAATGAACAATACAATTTTTCTATTTTTTTTGGACTGGGTCAGAAATATATCCATTTGATGTTTCGTGAGCCCAAAAGCATTTTTAAATAATGCTTCTGTCTATCATTTGAAATTTAAAATTTTTTCAAGGTTTATCACTCAATAACGGGAGTGCGGTAGTTGATCCATATTAGTTACGAAAAGTTGTATGTTAGTTTATATAGTCTACTATTCCAGGAAAATATTCAAGGAAACCATACCAATTGGATGAACATTTCATCATTATCCAATAACTTTACTTATAGGCCTATTAACTATATATTATGTCAAAAAAATTTTAGCATGTTACTAAAAAAAATTAGTATAATTTTTAGAAGCGACAAATTACTGATCCTGCTCAACGAATGGACTCCATTGGAAACTTTCTACTGTACATAAACTTTTTAAGACTATCTGAAACAATCGTAAGAGGATTTCTAATTTTCATGCTGCTACTATGTTCTTAAAATGTGACTCAAGCTTTTGCTAACTTTTGTCATTTTGTGAAATTTATAAGCTACCACTTTTAACATATCAGATTTTGTCTCGTAAAATTAATATTGATTCTAATAATTACACACCACCTGTTTTCATATTTTGTATTGACTTTAAGATTTTGTTTAAACGCAATAAGACCAGCTACTCTATAACAATATTTAAAAATGGAAACAATTTAGGGGCATTGGTTTTGTTATAAAACATTGTATTTTATTAAATAAATATTTACAGAAATAGCTTTTGCAAATTAAGCGATAAATAATAGCTAATTAGGACAAAATCCGTTTGAATTTGATTTATGTTTTAAAAATTTCCTTTTTCATGAAATATAAATTATAAGCTTATTTACACTAAATATGGTATTTTTGGGACATAAATATGTACAAAAAAGGCATTTTAAGTAATATAAAAATACAATTTGCAATATTTGTGTTTTCGCTACAATTAAATTCTAACAAAATCCGTTTATTCATGCAATACACTTTTTAAATGGAGTGCGTCTTCTGCTTTACACCAATTTGGAAAGAACCAAACTTCTCGTACATAGAAGAAACCTTGTGTCCTGGGTGGGACAGTCTTAGTACCGCGCTTGATCAGAAATTGACAACTTAAACTGTTTGGCTACTTGAATACAATGTAATAGTCATCCTTTTAACACAATTTTATTATAATAATCATATTGGCTATTCTACTCCTTAATAATATTTTCCGACTACAAATATTATGTAAGACTACTGAATAGAGGAATTAGTTTTACAAATTTATACACTTGATTAATTTTAGTTTGGTTTGTAAGTTCTTACCTTCTGTATACTCGAAATAACAAAAGTATAAAATGGGTTGTATAAGCCACGTCAGTCCTCAATGAGTTAAAGCATACTTTAAACACGTCCAACTCAGAAATAACAAAAGTTTAAGCTCAACTTGTATCCATTAATAAATTTAAAATCATCACTCACGTCTGAATCCGTGATCTTATTTTATATACATAACGGATTAGACTGTTGGTAGTGTATGTTATGTTTAACGTGGGGGTCTGATAAAAAATAAATGAATTATAAACACTACAGAATAAAATTATACGAACTATTACAGGAACTATTGTCTTCAAAGGGAATATAAAATGAAGTACAGTAATAGAATTCTCTTTATCTGCAACAACTAAACGATTTATAGGAACAATTAATGTTTCAGGTGCATTTTATTTCGTATCCGCCAGGAGACATGAATTGTTAAACTGCAGTAACGTTTCCTAAACAATATTTTATAAGGAAATAATTAACCGTCCTCAATTAAGCAGTGTTATAAATAATTTACAGTTCAGTAAATAATAGTCGAAGGTAAATATTGGGATCTTTTTATTTGAATCGATTCACGTTTTGTTCCTTTTATTGCCTATGGCATATTTTCATTGTAATAAATTCTATGAAAAATGTAGTTTACTAAAGTAGTGGAATCAAGGACCGTACATCGGTCGTTATACCCCTTGTTTCAGTCTCCAGTGTCTTCTGTTTTACTAATCGTTTTTGTAAAAATTTCCTTTCCTCATTTCTTTCTCTGATTTTTCCTCACGTCCTTATTGACAGTATTCTCCTCTTTTGATTTGGTTGATTATACGAGGGACAGTCACAAAGTAAGTTACATATGTTTGTATTTGTTAAAGGTATATTTTGATTACGACTGTTGGTAACATTGTTTAAATTTTTGTAAAATCAGCCGTAAAATTTTATGATCCCAATGTTGATGAATACGAGTACTAGTGTCGCGCCACTTGGAAGTTGCATCCAAATTGGAATTCCATGGTGTTATTATTTTTTTATGAGCTAAAAAGTTTAAACCCACTGAAATACATTGGCAGTTAAGTGAATTTTGTGGTAAAAAAGCTTTTGTCTACAGTTGTTGACAAAGTGGCATTTTGTTCATTTAAATTAGTTTGCAAAACAGCTGGTTTCTCAACAGTTTCACTTTGCTCACTCCGAATGGCAACCGAACAAAACGAAACTTAGGTTAAGTTTATTTGAATTGATTTATAATATACAAGAAATGTCCCGTATGTATGTTAGATTAATTCTTACATGTAAAATAACATAAATAAACAACAAAACAACGTTTTAAAGTTGAAAAAGGAAGTAATTATTCATTAAGATGATTGACAGTGTATGTACACGGAGAGTATTTTTCGTTTGCCGAGTTTTGAAGTTGGCAATCCCGTTTCCTCAACAATACACCTAAGTTATTTTTGTAATATTCATAAATAACCTCAGTTTTGACGTGAGGTTGAACACTATTGTATTAAATTAATGTTTTATTAAATTGTGTTACTGCTGAAGTTTGTTTTTTATTTGTCACACAATAACAACTGTAGACAAAGTATAATGTGCAATTCGTGAGCAAAGTGTCTTTTTTAAACTCGATAAAATTGACGCACTCGTCAAGCCTCGTGCGTCAACATTTTTCTCTCGTTTAAAAAAGACACTTTGCTCACTAGTTGCACAAATAACTATTTCTAGTCAGTCCATTACAAAATGGTGCGAGTAGTTTGAAAATGGTCGCAGTGAAATTGAGAATTAGTGTAGGCAAGGACAAGAATGACAATGTTCAACGTGTTCAACAATTGACTCCGCAAATAGAAGAATCACAGGGGACGAAATTGCAAATTATATCTGATTTATCTTTGAACTGCTTAAATGCCTCCTTAAGTCTATCTGCTTATCTGGGTATCAAACAGACGTATCAAGGTATTGTATTTCAATGGAGCGAATAACCATTCCCAACACTATAACTGTATCTGTGTAGAGATCTCTTCGCACTCAGACTTACTCGTCCACTCCTGAGTCGACCACATCAGATCTTCCCTGACTAGCTCTGGAGGACACTTCATTAGCAGACGCTCCCACTCAGCTCATCACGTACGACACACTTCTAGCTGGTATTGAGGAAAGAGGGAGATATTTTTTGAAAATGACCGTCTTAATGCTTCTTCCAATCACCACCGCTTCAAGTCGCCACCTGGCAAGGAAGTAAGAAGGAAAATTGAGCTTACACCCGGCAACATTGTCTCGAGCCTAAATCATCTATTACTTTAATACTTTAATTGTTGTTCTAGCGTTTATTATCGACATTTTAACTAGGCGTATTAGTTTCTTGGGAGACTCCGAAACTTTCATAGCCGTACATAAAACTTCTCTCAATTCCGTATCATATGTTTATTTTTATTCGATGAAAAGGTTTTGTTCCACCAGTACGTAAAATTATACTTTTGTGTTGGTACTCTAGATCTTGCTCAACACTTATGGTTTCTTAGATTCGTACTTTGTATAACTTTACTTTCTACACTAATTTACCTTGTTAAATGGATCTTAAAACTGTAATTATACGTAACACATTAAATCTTATAATACCGGAACGTACCACCATAAATTATGCAAAATGTATGTGTGACAATAAATTATAACTTTTACACATAATTAAAGTAGTAGCCTATATTTAGTGTGTACATGTGACTGTGAAACACACCGAAATGGTGAATGTCAATATATACTGAACACGTTTGTGGAATACCCTATATTTATTAATATTATTATTATACTTTTCGGACCCTCAACGGTGTATGTCGATATACAAGATTAACTATGGTGGGTGTTGGAACTGATAAAAACCTGACCTAATTTAACCTAACCTAACAAATTTGAAGTTTCATAACAGTTTAAGCAGTTGGAACAAATATAGATTTGTTATGTTCCTTTAGATTTTAGTAGAATGTTTTGTATTTGTTTTTATTTCATGTCATAGTATATGGCGTTATTTATTTTTAAAAATTCACCACCTGTGCATGTTGAAGATCGACATTCCCTGGTGGTATTCAGAAATAATGATACTTTGAAATATTTCGGGCATAAACCCAACGACTAGCTGAATGCTGACACTCACAGGAGAATGTCGACATGTGCCATATTTCGGTCTTTCACAATAACATATATTCTATTTAGTATGTAGCATCTGTGGAAGTTTCATGACTTCAGGGCATTCATAGCATTTCTATGAGACAATATGATCGCAATAACTAGAAATTCGATAATAATAGCAGATAAAAATCGATATTTATAGTAGGGTTGCAAGAGATCAGATAAAAATAGCATTGCTTTTCGATATATGTACACAGAAATGTCACTTTCTGCTGTAGAAACGCGGACCGATGGTGTACAGGTTATTAGTGTTACATTTACAGTTTTCTAAAAATTGCAGAAACAAAAATTAATTGTTCCAGTGCTTCTTCAATAGTTGATTTGTAAGCATACTTAAAAAGTTCGCCATTTTTACAATGAAAAGTCTTAATTTTGTAGCAGGATTTCAATATTTCAGGACGAGAGTTCAAATCACGGGACTGGAAGAATATATAATTCATTTTTTAAGTGAAACATCAAAGACAGCACTCTCTAGTTGAGTTTAGTTTGCTTCTGTTTTATAATCACAAAATGCGACCTAAGGTTGAATACGTAATTGTATATCAAACCTTCGTGCAGCTGATCTATTGACATGATAAGAAGCAAATTTTTATGACGGACGATTTTTATCTTGTTAACTATATATACAGATCACAAATCTGAGTAATACTAGTTGTTATAGACTAATGTACGATTATGACGATGAAAAAAAGTTCCCAAAATAGCTTCAAACCTTGATTATGGTTTAAACAGACATTTTACATCATAGAAACTAATACACGACGTTTCAAGAGTATAATTCAACTTCTGTTATCAAGTAAGAAACACCAACATAGTCTAAGTAGCCGAAGGCCATGTTGGAAGCAGTCAAAACTAAGACTAAATACAAACTTGATCTGAATAAACCACCATACACAAAAAACGGAAAATAACTGGCAAAGGAGCGGTGCCAAAAGAAAATCTCCTAACTGTTTATCGGAGTGAACAATCTTTTGCCCCCTCTTTCAAAAGTTTAGTTCGGGATTGAGTAAATTATTCCCAAGAATTTAAACGGAAAAAATAAGTAGAAACATAATAATTTACAAATTTTAATTAATTTTGTATTAACTTAACCTATAATGGCCTTATTTCTAGACTAGTTCAAAATCATTAAAGTCAATTTTAGTAAAATATTAATTTTGTGTTTTTTTAGCTACCCTCAAATTTTGAGAAATAGCCCCATCGCCGAATTTTTTCATTTTCTACACTCCGGTATTTTTTGAAATGGCAATCAATTTTTTTGGCTAGGCTACATTTGAGCAAATAGTTAATTGATTTGAGCATTTGAGCAAATATTGATTTTGAGAAATATGACAGACAGATATACATCATTAAAAATAACAGTTTTTGACTCGGGGGGGGGGGGGGTCAAAACGGATATATCGGTTAGAAACTCTACACCGATTTTTGACCCATTACATAACTTTCTGTATACTATTTTATGGGAGAATGTAGACAAATGATTATAATTGTAACGAATTGATGGATAAAAACATTTAAACATGTGTACGGGATCATGATCGATGCCCATTTTTTGTCCTTGTTCTAATTTTGTCATGCGAGAGCTTCCAATATAGTATTATTTTGTAAATTAGAAATTAACTAATGATAGTAGCGATTACGTTCTTCAGCATATTTGTTATTAAACTCCCATGCTGAATTTATGAGTTGGAAGTTGTGCTAATGAAACTGAACAGTTCTTGGGAAGAATCTTCTTTCTTTTGTTTAATGCAATAGCTTAATGTCTATCTAAAGGTGTTGCATAAAATTTGATTTAATAGAATTTTCAACAAATTTGAAAGAGTAAAATCGCCTTAAAACCTTCAGATAAATTGATTTAACATCGTTGAAAACTATTAGAATGAACTTTAGCTTTTTAAGGTCCATTGTACAATTTTAAAAACAAAAATTTATTTTCTATTCAGTATAATTACGATTTATCTAATTATTTTCAGACGACTGTTTTCAACTTTTGTCAGTTGTTAGGACTGAAAAGGAAAGCCATTATCTCAAAAAATACCACAACACGTTTATAAAACAAAATTTACAAACAAAAAGAATTGGCAATTTCTATTACAGTTTGCTAGTAATTATGAATATAATCAATAAACCACGCTGAAGCAGTTTCTAATAGTCTGCTGTGTACAATTGGACAGAAAGCTACAAAGTATTTATTCTTCACTTATATGACTCACTGATAAGAAAAGACGTAAATGCCTATGCAAGCACAAACTTATAAAACAAGAGGTGAAAATCATATAAGCATCGTTCAACCGTAGAAATATACGTTGACTATATTTACGTGTAACCATACTAGAAGAAGGGCTTCTATTATAGTTTTTCACATACCGGGTGTTTCAGACCACATGGACACTATCTGTAGCGCCTAAACGAAACCAGCTAAAAATTTCCTTCCAATTAGAACCCCCCTTTTCGACCCCAAAGAATTCAGGAAAATTATTTTCGACGCTCCGCAATGACCCAAAAGGGCACTTTTGGGGGGCAGGGTGGTGTTTTTGGAAAATTTTCAAATAGAAATATAGGTCGTGTGATACCTCATTTTTAAAGGTCTCTCTTTTCTGAACATTTTGGAGCAAAAAAATTTTGTTATCTTTTCATTACTGTACAGGGTGTGACGAAATATATATTTTTTATCTTGAACCATTTTTTACAATTATTCAATGGTGCAAGATAGAACCGAACTTTTAATACAAAAAAAATGTTTGTTTTCAAAAGGACTCTCAAATGGTACAATTTTCAATCTAGGTTGCTATTTGAATTTTTTAACTTTTTGCTCGATAAAAGTTATTAAAGTTTGAAATTTATTAAAAATTTGTCAACTACATAGAAGTCCATACTACCCCAATATCTCCTGAAAGGGTGTGTTCTTGTAAAACTAGGAACAAAAATTGGTTACCCTATCTTTGTTAGGGAGCTGGCAGTCACATTTTCCTCTAAAAACTAAAAAAGAAATATTTCGTCACATCCTGTACAAAATATTTTGCTCCAAAATGTTCAGAAAAGAGAGACCTTTAAAATGAGGTATCACACGACCTATGTTTCTTTTTGAAAAATTTCCAAAAACACCACCCTGCCCTTTTGGGTCATTGAGGAGCGTCGAAAATAATTTTCCTGAATTCTTTGGGGTCTAAAAAGGGGGTTTCTAATTGGAAGGAAATTTTTATCTGGTTTAGTTTAGGCGCTACATGTAGTGTCCATGTGGTCTGAAACACCCCGTATACGTGCTATAGGGAAAGTTATATGATAGGTCAAAATATTGGTGTCGAAAATTTTTAGCAGATGTATACGTTTTGAGGTCTGATGATTAAAATCAACGTGGTTTTGGAATCATGTCTGACCATCTAGTGCCTGTTGTTTGTCGTCTGTGAAGTGCAACACAAACGGTAGGTCCGATTTTAATCAAATTTGTAATGTAGGGATATTTTTGCGTCTTCTCGACACATTTTTTATTGTTTTCTATAACTCAACATTTTAAGATAGTTGCCATAAGAAAATTACGGAAAATAACGACTCTTTCAAATCCCCCCCCCAAAGATTTATCTTAAATTTTGCTCAAGTGTACCCTCTAAGAAACTTAAAAAAACTCTCCATCTTTCCAAAAATGCCGGTTCGTTAGTTATCTCTAAAAAACAAAATAAATTAGCCATGGGGTTGTTTTTAAAAAAATACAATTTTTTAAAATTAGGTCTTCCGATTTCGTTCAAATTTAATTAAAGATGAATAACCCCAACTCGCATGTAAAATTGCTAGGGAGTAAAGTGAAAGGTGGGTTTTTTAAAGTGGGGGATCATGCTATCTGTGCAACGAAAAAAGATACAAAATATTTTAAAAGGAGAACACGCCATATTTTTTTGTTTTTAATAAGATTATATATATTTTATTAAGTTATCCATTTTTGAGAAATTCAGGGCCAACTGATTCATAAGGACTCCATTTTAAAACGCTTGGGTATAAAAAGTATTGAAACGTTTAATTTTGAATTAAAATCTGTTTCTAGTTCTTCTGAGTGAAACAATATAGATTATAAAATATCTGTCTTTATGTCATTCAAAAACTATTGTTAAGAAGCTAAAATATCAGTTTTACTAAAAACTATTACACAGGAGTGTATTGTTGTTATTTTACTGTAGATTTCTTTAGTAATATAATGATACAAAAAAGTATTTGAATAAATTTAAACATGAAATAATAAGATCCTTCTTCTTCACCGATCCATTAAATTACGTCAGTTATTTATTTATATAAATAAAAATTGTAAATAATTATTAAACACACATCCATATCGACAACACCTTTAAAAATAATTAAGATCATCCAAACGTAGCAAGTTTACGTCACAAATTACGTATATCTTCTTTAAGTTATGTAGATTATAGTGATGATGACATTTAATTAAGTAGAACGGTGTAAGAAAAATAAAACTCGAGATTGAAAAAAAAAAAATTTACTGTACTTCACAAATTACGTCTATCTTCTTCAAGTTATGTAGATTATAGTGATGGCATTTAATTAAGTAGACGGTGTAAGAAAAATAAAACTCGAGATTGAAAAAAATAAGTTTATTTCACAAATTACGTCTATCTTCTTCAAGTTATGTAGATTATAGTGATGATGATATTTAATTAAGTAGAACGGTGTAAGAAAAATAAAACTCGAGATTGAAAAAAAATAAATTTATTGCACTTCACAAATTACGTCTATCTTCTTCAAGTTATGTAGATTATAGTGATGGCATTTAATTAAGTAGACGGTGTAAGAAAAATAAAACTCGAGATTGAAAAAAATAAGTTTACTTCAGAAATTACGTCTATCTTCTTCAAGTTATGTAGAATATAGTTATGATGACATTTAATTAAGTAGACGGTGTAAGAAAAATAAAACTCGAGATTGAAAAAAATAAGTTTACTTCAGAAATTACGTCTATCTTCTTCAAGTTATGTAGAATATAGTTATGATGACATTTAATTAAGTAGACGGTGTAAGAAAAATAAAACTCGAGATTGAAAAAAATAAGTTTACTTCAGAAATTACGTCTATCTTCTTCAAGTTATGTAGATTATAGTGATGAAATTTAATTAAGTAGACGGTGTAAGAAAAATAAAACTCGAGATTGAAAAAAAAAAGTTTACTTCACAAATTACGTCTATCTTCTTCAAGTTATGTAGATTATAGTGATGATGATATTTAATTAAGTAGAACGGTGTAAGAAAAATAAAACTCGAGATTGAAAAAAATAAGTTTATTTCACAAATTACGTCTATCTTCTTCAAGTTATGTAGATTATAGTGATGATGATATTTAATTAAGTAGAACGGTGTAAGAAAAATAAAACTCGAGATTGAAAAAAAAAATTTACTGTACTTCACAAATTACGTCTATCTTCTTCAAGTTATGTAGATTATAGTGATGCCATTTAATTAAGTAGACGGTGTAAGAAAAATAAAACTCGAGATTGAAAAAAATAAGTTTATTTCACAAATTACATCTATCCTCTTCAAGTTATGTAGATTATAGTGGTGATGACATTTAATTAAGTAGACGGTGTAAGAAAAATAAAACTCGAGATTGAAAATAATAAGTTTACTTCACAAATTACGTCTATCTTCTTCAAGTTATGTAGATTATAGTGATGATGACATTTAATTAAGTAGACGGTGTAAGAAAAATAAAACTCGAGATTGAAAATAATAAGTTTACTTCACAAATTACGTCTATTTTCTTCAAGTTATGTAGATTATAGTGATTTTGACATTTAATTAAGTAGACGGTGTAAGAAAAATAAAACTCAAGATTGAAAATAATAAGTTTACTTCACAAATTACGTTTATCTTCTTCAAGTTATGTAGATTATAGTGATGACATTTAATTAAGTAGAACGGTGTTAGAAAAATAAAACTCGAGATTGAAAAAAATAAGTTTATTTTACAAATTAGATTTATCTTCTTCCAGTTAAGTGGATTGTTGTGATGATGACATTTAAACATATGTTTGTCCTTCAGATAATATGTATGTGAGGAAGTTTGTTTAAAAAATGTGAACAAACCATTAAACTTCAGTGTCTGTCTGGTAATATCTAAATTGCGTTGTTTGACCTGCTCTCGCCAATCGATTTAATCATCGTCATGGGACTCCCTTGATTCCTGAACACATAAGTGATACCAACTTAGATTGGATCATTTCCTTACAGGCTGCTCGTCTTATATAAAATATATAAACATACATATTGAATCAATAATAAGTTTCAGAGTTTTATATTAGTTAATTAATAACTTCTTTCAAAAATTTATATTTAATTTTAACAATTATTACATATCATTTAAAATTTAAGATCATAAAACATAAATATTGTTAAAATATTTCAAATATAAATAAAATCAGGAGTTTATTATTTATTGTTTTGGAAGCGTAGTTATGACGAATTTTTAAAGTATAGTAAGACTCATCATTTCTTTAACCATACATAGTACCTCAGTTTATCAATGAATTATCCTGAAAACAGCGGGATGTCATTCCTTTACCCGAACATCAAAACTTAGTTAGTCAAAACTTTGGACATTGAATGAATTACAGCTTAACGTAAACTAATTGAAAACCACTTCTGTGATGGTGGTGTACGCCCTGATAATGTGAGATAAACTATTTACTCCCGTTAAAGGAAATAGATAATTCCCACAAAACACTCTCAGGAAATGGCATTGTTTTCTTAACTGTGTAATTTGTTTACTGGAATACTTTGGTAACTTAAATTATCCTGAAGTCCATTTTATCTTTAATGCTACTGGCTTAGATGATCTCACACCTATTATTTTCTACGAAAAATAGTTGCCTTATAAATGCTGATTTGCTGCTGATTCGTCTCAGTTTAGGGGCATTTTAATAATACTAATAATCTTTATTTTTTGTGGCGAAATTAGGACCATAAGGTCATCTCTTCCACTTAACCTCTAATAGCATACAACAAAATGACATATTAACATATTACATCAAAATTAATAATAAAAATTAAATAAGAAAATATAAAATAGTAATTTCTTCTAAAACATATTATAAAATACATCAAATTAATGGTGAAATTAATTAATAAACAAGTAAGAAAGCATAAAATAATAATTACTTCTAAAAAAAATAATATACTAAACTTGAAAAACTAAAAATAAACACATGTATCTTCAAAAATAAATCTGTTAAAAGTAAATTGTGCCATACTAAAAATCAAATATAAACACACTCACACTCCCAAACACACTAGGTAAACAGGACGATGTGTTACTGTAGTTAGAAAATCAGAAAACACTTAAGATCTTTTTTCTAGCTATTTTTAACGTTTGACTCATGTAAGTAACGGACCCATAAATTAAAAAAAAAGGAATGCCAGTAAAAGGGTTTACAATATTAAGCTATAGTTGAAAATCTCGACTATATCTGTACTAAAATCTGTACTATATGCCGTGTATATGCTGTAACATAACAAATTAAAACAACTTCATAAAAAAGTATTTCTAAAATGTGTGGGTGTTTTGTGGTGAAAAGATGGGGTGATTTTTGGATAATTTTACTATATAGAGTAGCCTATTCATAATTTAAGTATCCAGATTTAGGTGTTTTACAAAAGTTTGCTAGGTTTTAATCTTTTGATGGTTATAGATTCTGATATCACTGGCGGATATTTGGGGTGGATAATAAAAATTGTCACTCACCAAGTAAATTGACACTATTCCAATGTCTTGAATTTTATGCTTTTATGATTGAAGTCAGAACTGGTTATTTAGATTTAATAGTTTAAAACATATGATCACTGAAATTAGATTACAAAATTTTAATTTGGTTCCCATGAGAGCTGATAATAAATACTGCCTCTTCCAATCCTCCCAAACAAATTCAACAATCCCCACATCACTTCTTCTTCCCCTACTAGTTTTTTTTTCTTTTTCGTTTTTTATCATAACCAACTGACTGATCACGAAATCTCTGGATGCAGGAAACCTAAAACTATGAATTTTTTAACATGGTTTGGGGTAGGTCTGTAGATGCTTACTAAGAAAATGTTTTGAAAATGTTCCACTACAAGGGTATTTTTACCTCTAAAACAAGTCTCATATCTTAGTTATTTTATGGGTAGATTGATCAAAATTGGTGTGTTGCTGTATTTGGGCATAATTTATTTTATTATATTCTTTTTAATCTTATGTAAAACTATAAAGTTTATTCTCTTTTTACGAATTGCTGATATATATTAGTTACCTATTTTTAGTAGTCAGAGCAATGGCTTTTTTTAGTAGACGAAGCCGGCTGTGAACGGCGAAACAGCGCTGTAGTGTTTGTTTCTACAAAAAAAAAAAGAATTGCTCTGACTACTAAAAAAAGGTAACTAATATATAAAATTTATTTTTTAGCACCATCATTACGGCGCCATCAGCTAGTTTTAATATATTTTATACCAACCATTGCTATGCAATCTATTGATGAATGCCTCATTATTGTGCTTTTTATATTATTATGAGAGTTACAATTTAAAATGAATGATATTTAAACTAATTTTAGAGGTGGGATATTAGTGAAAATGGGCTGTGTATGGTGGTTCATGAATCAGATGAAGTCAGGACTTGGTGATATATGAAATGTTACCCAGTTATGATTTTTATTGATTTATATACAACATGAATTTGCTTATCATTATAACATTTTGAAGAAAAGTCTATTCTATAGTAATAGAAATCTTAGATTTTTTCCACCTAATTGAAATATCGTCAAGTAATATCAACAATTTAAAATTTAGTTTCTAGAAATTATAATTTATATGTTTATGACTACATTTTCGCTTATTACTTCACTTTATCTTTACTTCTCATATATAAGGTTGTACGAAGGATGTAATAACTGAAGATTTTACTTGAGGCGGAAGAGTTGTATTTAATATAACAATTTTTTGCCATTCTTTTTGCCGAAAATAAAAGATACGCGAGACTATAAATTCATGGTTTGACATTTTGTTTTCAATTACACTAAGACACTATCAGGTTGGGATTGTTAATTTTATATACACGATTGAAGTTGCAGAATTTCAGTTAATTTAATGACAACCTAACCTCTTTAAAAGAGAGGTTATATTTTAAACATTTAGTTTTCGAGGAGTTAAATAATAAACAACTATTTACTATTCCTGAAAAGTGAGTTGATACATTTTGCCTTTGAACTAATCAAATGTTGTTATTTAAGCTTATCCGGTGCATTAACCAAATAATTTTCTATTTTTCCAATCTCCCAAGCTCATTATCTTGACAAAACTTTGAAAGTATGGTATTTATATTGTAAAAGTATTGTATTCTCCAAAGAGTGTTACATCGATATATATGCAATACTAAATATTAATCATACAATGTTACTCTAAACTTATGACAACTTAAACTATTTACTCCCGTTAAAGGAAATAGATAATTCCCACAAAACACTCTCAGGAATAGACATTGTTTTCATAACTGTGTAATTTGTTTACTGGAATACTTTTTGCTAACTTAAATTATCCTGAAGTCCATTTTATCTTTAACACTACTGGCTTAGATGATCTCACACCTATTATTTTCTATGAAAAATAGTTTCCTTATATAAGCTGATTTACTGCTGATTCGGCTCAGTTTAGGGGCATGTTAATAATACTAATAATCTATATTTTTTATTTTTTGTGACGAAGTTAGACAAAACTACAGATTACAGCATACTGTTATTTGCCATAATAAAACATGTTGCAGTACCACCAGATTATCTTATGTCCCACACCATATGGGGTTATTACTTACCCTGTATA
The DNA here is from genome assembly GCA_963513935.1 of Aphrophora alni. Taxonomy (NCBI): domain Eukaryota; kingdom Metazoa; phylum Arthropoda; class Insecta; order Hemiptera; family Aphrophoridae; genus Aphrophora; species Aphrophora alni. Next base: position 20,244,895 of record OY740770.1, read on the forward strand.
CAATGTAGTTTCATAACCTACCGAAACCAAAAAAGTGATTCTCCACCAGCCATTCGTCCGTTGTCGTCTAGACGTAAGCACGATAGAGTACACAACAATTAAGATGGAATATGGTGCAGGATACTATTGATTGCTCATGAAAATCCAACATGGCAAAATGGCGGCTAGTTTAAACAGTTGTTGATATATCGTATTGTTGTTATTAAAAATATAACACATACAAATTTTCAGATTTCAATTCTGTATGTAATGACAGCTTTACCAACCTCCACTTCTCTACGATGAAAAATAATGAATTTATTGTTAAAAATGTAATTTCGAACTTTAACCTTCCAAGAAAATGTGACATTCGTACAGTTACGAATGTATCCCATACACGAGCGTAGCGAATATCACATAAGTACAGTTTCTAGGTCGGCCAGGGTCAAGGAGTGAAACGAATGGAGACTTTTAATGTATACATACAAGGCTCGTTTATACACAATTACTGTTTTAAATAAGCTTAAGCTACTGAATAAGACTCATTGATCTTTCTTGTATCTGGTAAGAAAGCTTGATTTTTTACAATAAAAATTAGCTGTATTACGGAAATCATTGTTTTTTGGAGTTCTTGAAGTATCTGTCTGATAATAGAATTAAATTACCTACAGTTTACACAATGTCTTAATAATTTTGAATTCAATTTGCATTTTTCTTATAATTAGTCAATCATTCTTATTTTAAAGATAATTTCTGATAATGAAATAAATCCTCGTATTGTTGGTTTTTATTGTAGATAAATGATAAAGAAATCAACTGTAGATTATTATTAAAACTGGGGAGAGTGTTTTAGAAAGCCTCATGGACTGCGACCTAATAAAATCTTTTGTGCCCCCCATCAACTGTAGGTTATTTTAGATCAAAATTATACGCCTTGACATTTTTTAAAAATATGATGCATATACCGAGTTAACTGAAAAATACGACTTTGTCTCCCCCCCCCGGGCGAATGAAATCTTAATTGAAGGACGGATCTTTTGTTTTTATTAAAGAATATGATGCAAACAATGTCTGCGAGAAATTTAATCTAATATTATTTATAAATAAACCTATCATACTACTTGGCATAAGGACAAGGTAAACATAACACAGTCTCTAATGAAATTTTTTTATCGCTACTGCCGCGTTGTCAAGTCTTATCTTATCCAATATTATCACTATACATTAAACACGCGCCTAAATAATTCAAATCAAGAAAGTTTACAAGGAATTGTAATTAAAATCAGTTTTGAAAGTTTTACTTTAGGACCTACTATGATAACAATCGTCTTTCTCGGATCATAATTATAATAAGAGGAATGTTTAACAGATCATGCATTGATATACCGTATAGAAAGATGGAACCTGACGGCCGGGCTACATCTTGGTTAGAACTGTTTCTGCCAATTATATCTGTTGAATGTATTATTTTTAGATATCACAGATTTAATAAAAAGTATTTCAACAATATTTTATAGAAAATGTTTTTTCAGTTTTTCAAGATTCCCTTTTGACCGACAACGTGGAGATATTTTTGTTGTATTAAAATTTGTTGCACTAGGTATTTGCTAATTAAATAAAATAGATAATATTTTTTATATGGTTTTTAATGTTTTAAAATATAACTAGTAATAAATTTAATACCTCCAATTTATAAAATAATAATGAACATAAACACATTCTGGGAGTACTGTAATGGAAAAACTACTTGAATAGATTTTTGCAAAGAAAAAAATTATAATAAATGACTTTCTTCCTTCACCGTAAATTTTTGAAATCATAAAATTCCCCGCTTTTGAAAATTGTAGCGAGAATTGATTGTATATTTTTGTTCGTGTTGACGATTCCAAAAACGATAGATGCATAATGAAGATGCACATATAAATATAATTTAACTATTTAATATAAGTTAAAAAAATAAATAATAATAATAATACAGTAAATTGGTATTCATAATATTGTAGTTCAACAACCATCAGCAGCATACACAGAGGCTCATTTAGAAAATCCCAAGGGACCTTAGCAGCATCTACACTTTTTTATGTAGTCTTGGGATAGATCCCTTTTTTCATCTTTCCTATCAGGTCTCTCTTTACCAACTCTTCTTCTCTTCCGACCCTTAACGGTATTAGAGTATTCGAGGGCTAGGGGTCTTTATTTTTTTGTACTTTTCTTCCTTTTTATATAAGACAACGATGTCAGAGAAGTTTTTCGCCTTTAAAAAACCTACAGCATTTCAGAGAAGTAACATGTAGTTAGGGCATCGAATTCTCTTCGCTGTAATTCTCTCACTTTTACCTCACCGGGTCAACACTGAAATCTTTCTCCCCCCCCCCTCCATGTGCACATAATCTCTTGCACATCTAGCGAGAACGTTTATTACACAAGTGAATTATATTAAAAAAAGTAATAAATAATTCATATTTAAAGGAAAGTGACTTTGTGGTCACTTTATATTATGCGATGTGTTGTTTTATAAAATAAGATTGTGATACTTGAATTAACTCTTACTAACCCCCTCGTGATGTTATTACTCAATAAAACTGTAGGTGTATCTTTATGTACTGCATAGAGGGCTTACCGAAATATTAATACACCTATTTATGCATTTATTTATTTGCAAAGTGAAGACGGAAATAAAATATGTAAATTCCTTCTCTTAAAGTAAGTGCTTAAACAGAAAAGAACATCGAGGTACTTGAAGATAAAAAGACAAGGAGCGCTTCTTAAGTGTTATTACAACTTAACTATCATATTTTCTTTCTAAAAGAATTTGATTTATAACATTTTTGTACTGTAATAAAAATAATTATATAGGATCGTGATTAGGAAAAACTCAAGTCATTAATTGAACCGAGGTCAAACAGCGGTTTATTGAAAAAGGGGTTCGGTATTAACCTTATATAACGGGTTTTCTGGCTGTACAACGTTTCGTCGCCTTTTGACTTTAGCGTGTGACCTTATAGTCACAGCTTGCGGATAATTAACAGGAAAATTTCACGTAATGTTGATGAATTTTTATTTTCAATATTTAATTTTGTTTTTCATAATAGAAGCCATAACGGCCTTATTTTTATACTGGTTTGGTTGTTGCACAAATTATAGAATTATTGGTTGTTCTAACAATCTATCGTTCTTAATCGCCGCCAAATTGGTGTTTCTACAAACTTATTATTATTTATTATTGACAATTTAAAATTTGAGTTTTCTGCAAATGACACTTTGGATGTTTATTAACAACTTTCAGTCTATTACGTTAGTTTATTTTTTAATTTCGGTTAGAAAGTGATCAAATACAGAAGTCTGGATGGTATAGCTGCGTTCTGGTATAGCGTATCCTTAAGTTATTACTTGTCCTTACGTATTTATAAATTTCGTAACAGGTTTATCCTAATATTAATCTATTTAAAGGATTTCTTACCGGAAAGGGAAGTTTTTTAATGTGTATGAATAGTGGCTTTACTGTCTGTGAGAATGTGTGTGAAGAATCAAGACGACCAACTTAGAACTGGCTGGTCAGATCATCATAAATTGGTTAGGTTGTTTTGTATAACCGTGCAGATCCATGGATAAGCGATATGGAAAGTCTATTACAGATAAGGTGCGATAACGTACGTCAGTATCCAGATAATGTGTATAACCAATACCACAACTTTGTATTTTGTTTATTTCTGTATTCTGTATCCATTCTATACCTACCAATGCCGAAAAGAAGTTAAATTAAACTCAGTAAAAGCGTCTAACGCGTGACGGTGTGTCTCTGACCCGGTTACTACTTGGACATTGTCCTTTGCAATAAACAGGTGATGGATAGCTAGATTGAGGAGACGACGATAGTCGACAAGATGCGGTAATAAGTCCGTACACGCAGTCAAACATGGCATTACTGCCTGTCTCGGATTAATTTAGGTTTTTAAAGTATTTTACAAATTACACCATGGCTGTTTAGTTAATGTTCGGGGTGTTTCCTCTCTCTTGATAAGTTGTGTTAGTGTTGTGTAAGTGTTTAATTAGTAAATAAACTAATTAATCTCTTCACAACTGGGTACTCTAATGGTGCATGAACAGATCTGTGATGAGTGTTTTGAAAATCACAATGGGCTTAAGGTCAAGTCAGTACGTTATAAGTGTAGCATAAGTGTAGCGTTGCCAATACAATTAGGTTATTTGGATACAAAATGTAAACCATGAAATAAAGAACATTAATTTCTCGTAGTTTTTTGATTAAAAAACACATTTCTCTGACTAATTTTGAATTGAGAACATCAAGTATAATATTACTACTTACCGTCGTCAGTGTCAGTTGTCGTATAATTTAAAAAAACGACCGTTTCGGCTATTCAGCCATTATGAAGCTTATTATCGGAGAAGCTTCTCAGCTGCCATGGAACATTCAAAACAATATTTTCGCAAACATATAAATCAAATTATTCTTATGTTTTGTTGTGTGTTCCATGATTACGGAGAAGTTTTCCAGTAGTAAACTTGATAATGACTGAATAGCCGAAACGGCCGTCGTTTTTTAAACTATACGATAACTGACTACTGACGATGGTAAGTTGTAATATCATATGAATGTATAAAAATAGTCGTAGTGGCGATAAATAAAAATATAACAATAACATAAATCATTTGAAAGCGATTTGATTAAAAAATAAGTGAAAAAGTGGCGCTGGAAATTCCGAAAGTGATCCCAAGAAGGCCCTAACATTTCCATTCAAGACTAATGTCATTCATTAGTAGACAGATTTGATGCAACGCTTGACAAACCACAGACTGACTACTTCTAACCTTGTAGAGCCTAATTACACTTCTTAAAATTTATTAGCTTTTGTTTATTAGTGCTGTAAACACTGGGTAGGCATAATTGCAGTTGCATAAGACACGCCACTTTGCAAGATTATTTAAAGATATCAAGATTCTTAATTAATATTTCCTCTCTATGCAGATTCACGTGGTATTGTTACTTTTACTCGCGAATTTTAAGTTCAAGTCTAAGTTTCTTCACGTAGTGTGTAGACCTACAGTAAATTCACTAACTTGTGGTTCTGTAAACGGTAGATTTCACTCTTTTTGTGTTTTACACATTCAGTAAATTATTCTCAAATGTGGTTACTACCTAGCGCACGATGTGATACACTGACCAATACCATAGATACTGTACATTTGAACAAAATACCACTTTAAGTTAGGATAGTTGTTAGATTGCAGATGGCTGTATGGATCAGTTTCGTCATGGTACTATGGAAACTTTTAACGTTTTTCCAATGCTGACACCATAAACCATTTTTTTTTGTTACAAATGTAAGTACATTTGTCAGAGTAAAAGAGGTCTAAACATTTATTTTGCTGGAAAGAGAATCCCTAACATGAATTAAACAATATCCACTTAATATAGTGATTTCTATATGAATGTGTGAACTGGCTGCACTGTATATCTTATAGTTTATTTACTAACATCAAAATTATTAGCATACCTCATTGGTTTGGTATGGAATTAACTATACCGAAATTGATCCATTACCAATTAAGTACTACAGCGAAATTGACTTATATTTAGCTTATTGTGTACTGTTAAAAGACTTTTAATATTTTCAGAGTTAGATCTATTTTTAGATGAATTTACCAGTGGATCACCCTAGTTTTGCAGATATTTTACTAGTGGACCAAAATATTTCTGTTACTTGAAAAGTTAAAGTGATCCTTTAGTCTCCATATGGTGCATAACGTCGGTTGACATTGCTGTCTTTATTGGAGTTGGCGTAATTAGATTGGGATATTCTCGCAGGAAATGGTCGTACCTAGTGCCATGGGGTACTGCCGAAAGGTGTGGCGGACCTGCGACGCTAACTCTCCTTTGATTTCGAGACTCGTAGCGTTTGGTCGACCAAGCACTTGTAGTCCGATCTAATAGTAGGTTGTGCTTGGTGAGGAAGTCGGCTCCTATGATGGCGTGATGTACTTCTACGATGTCCAGGCGAAATGGTTTCTTACTCTTAGGTCGAGTGCCTAGTGTACTGAGCCGTAGGTGCTTATTGGTGTCCTATTGGAGGTGTATAAGAAATACTCTGTTGTTTGCCGGCTAGTCTTGTTGCGATTTGGTAAGATAGATGGCTTCTCAGGTGTCTATGAGAAATCCTTTCCCTGTCTGACGATCAGTAACGAAAAGATGTCGGTAAGGGTTGTCCAGCGACGAGTTCCATCTTACTGACGCTAAAATCCTCTGGGTGTCGTCCGGTCTCTCTCTCTCTCTCTCTCTCTCTCTCTCTCTCTCTCTCTCTCTCTCTCTCTCTCTCTCTCTCTCTCTCTCTCTCTCTCTCTCTCTCTCTCGCTGTATTGTACCTTGCCGAGACAGAGCTGACTCCGCTGATTTCAAGGATGTTGTCTACTGCTGCGAGTCGTTCTCTGTAGATGGCAGCTAAAATCTCTTTTGTGAGAGCAGGAAGGGCCCCGAGCAGATTGTTTTCGTTGGTCACGGTGTTGCTCGCTAGGGTTTGCATTTTCCGTAAGAGCTGAGAGTTGTTAGGAAACTGCGCTCTTCTAACAAGTGTAGGATGTGTCGTTCTTGATTCTAACTGAATGTGCTCAACCTCTTCTTCAATATATAAAGTATAAAGCTGATCTACTGCTTGTCTCGCTAACTCGGCTAATTGCGTTAGGATCTTGTAGAGCAGCTGTCTGATGACCAGTTGGAATCTTCTGTTCTCTGCGGAGATCCTGCTGGTAGCGAATGCGACTTCCCTACGATGAGACAAATTGCAAAGTTACTGCTAAAAATATAATATGATATTCGTATAGTTCAATATTCGCAAAGACTGAGTCACCAATACGAGCGTAGCGAGTGGAGGCTCCTTCAATATATACCTCGACCTTGATACGACTTAAAATAGTGGAACCTTTTTAAATATATACACAAGAACGAGGTTCAGAAAACCTCTATAATGATGACCTATCCTACTGGTCCTTTGATCTAGCAATACAATTTAAAATTTCCCAAAAGAACTAAGAGACCAACTTTGGTGTAATTACATTTAGAGGATCTGCTTGTTGGGGCTGGGTAAGTGTTCACCCGTTGTTATCAGTCTTGACCATTCATCGTCCTATTATATGTTAGTTTTAACACTTTCAGCGTCAATGGATCGATGCCATTGTGTATATTTCTGCTTCTCCGTTCCCATTATTGGTTTCTGCCAATAGAATTGTTATGAAAGGATGTAACTTTGTAGAAACAACTGTTATTTATTTCTTGAGTTTTTCAGCGCTGTTCTATGACAAGAACGATTATGTTCACTGACCGAGTGTCAGTGTGATTTTAATTGATTATTTTGTTTTGAGCATAATTGAATATTTTGATAATAGATTCTGACGAGATAAGAAGTGATACCTTGTGTAGTGGTACCAAGTATTTTTGTTGTTTTTTAACTACCATTATATGCAGAATTGAAATCTCCAAATTTGTATCTAATTTAGTCCATTATAAGTTGAATAACACGAGAGATATGAACAAAAACGTTTTATTTGGCCGCCATTTTTACCTTTTATAGTTAGATTCGTCTGAATTTTAGGGTTTTATTAGACCACACTATATTAAATTTTATTTCACTACCTTTTTTGTGGTTACTATCGTGTTTATGTACAGACAACGACAACGATGACAAGAGAACTGCATTTCCAAAATAACTTTTTCGATTTTCTGAGGCCATGAAACGTGAAAATCAGTAAAAAACAGAGTTCGAAATTTTTGACAATTTCCAAAGGTACTCTGTACATTGTACACTGAATAAGTGAAAATACATCCTATTAAGACTTAATTCTAGTATTTGCAATGAGAATTCGCTACCAATCGTAGTTTTACACTTCCAATTTTCCTCACCAGGACCAATGACTACATAAATACTATAAGACACGACATGGCCATGTTAAATATTCTACGCTTATTCTTGAGTTGACCAATACCCGCTAGGGTGTGGAGCTGTCGCTCTGCTAGAAGTTGATGTGACTGGCGCTAGGTGGCTCTACGGTCAAACAATGTTTCAGTTGCGCACTGATGCCACATATGGGACCAGAGATGCGAGGGAAGGTCGAGAATCGCTTATCTCAGCGCACGAACTGACAACACTGACTATGCTGTGTCAACAGTTGTACAGTCTCAACCAAGTGGGATACTTACAGTCAAGCACCTGCTACTAGCGCTTTCTGATAGCTGTGTGTCAAACTTGTGACGAACAGCACCCGTAAAGCGTAGACTATTTCCCTATCCTATGTCGTGTCTTATAGTATTTATGTAGTCATTGCCAGGACACAGAAACCTTTTGAGTCCCATCTCAAGGGGATTGTATCCGGAATCTCACACGTCACACATTAAGCGACAACTTTTATCTACAACTGGAGATTCTCAAAAATAAATAATTTATATTTATGGAAAAGGATTTTGTACTTAACCAATATATGGATTTTGCGTGGTTTTATATATGAAATTTGAATTTCTTTCTTACCCTACTCCCTTACCTTACTCCTTGCGATGTGTTATTAGTCAATAAAAACTGTAGGGGATATTTTTATGAACTGCACAAAGTGCTTGCTAAAATATTAATACACTTCACTTTATGTACTTATAAAATTGAAGACTGAAATGAAAGAAAAGTTGTTTTACTTAACTCTACTCTTTTAAAATCTGCGCGTAAACAGCATCTACGTACTTGAAGATAATAAGGTAAGGAGCACTTCTTAGGTGTAGCATTACAATGTAACTATCATATTTTCTTTCTAAAAGGATTTAATTCAAACATTCCTGTACTGTTGTCTCTTTGTAATGAAATGTCAATGTATGAACTCTAGCTAAAGCGATCTCAGACGAGAAAACGAAATATTTACCCATCAAACCAATTTTAGCTCATGTACTATATGCATGGTGTTTCATCGGTAGTCTTCCAATCTATGAAATGTATGTTCCATGGGTCACAATATTAAGAAAATGTCCAATAAACATTACCTCTAAACACTTACTTTAAAAGGGTATTGTGATTTTTAAAGCAATTATTTAATATATATATATATATATATATTTATTGATATGAAAGTTATTTATTTCAGATAGAGCGATTTAAGGTTAAATGAATTTAACAACCAGTGGTTCAGTTTTTTAATAATTCTAAGAAATTCACTATTAATTCTAGTCCCATTTATGGTAAACTATATAAATTAGTTCCAAGACAAAGTAAGCTGAATATTATTGTGAAATATTCAAATGAGTCTTAGAATACACTGTCGGTTTGCTCAGCTCTATTTCTGCAAGTACCAGCTACCGTGTTTTTGACCGTAATGTTCCCGAAGCTGATTCTAATGAATCCCGTTGATAGTTTAGACCAATGCTCTTGGTCAACCGACGAGCAGAGGCTCCGGCTGTCGCCGTTGGTCTCTTAAATAATGACTAACCTCCTTTTTACGTCATGGTGAGTTTATATATATATATATATATATATATATATATATATATATATATATATATATTGACAGGTTAGTGAACTAAGTATTTTGTCTCGAGTCAACTGTTATATTTCACAATAATAGGCTGCTTTCTGTGTATTATCTTGGAACTTATATTTGATAACGGTAAGTGGTAGTGAAAATTTCATTCAGTAATTCCAAGTAGGTTTTATTCTGACTATGTATGATAAGTTTTGGTGTTTTTTAAAGCCATTTCTTTTTGAATCTATAAAAATTGTGTACTTCAAGCATTCTCTTATAGTTTCTGCAAATTATCCCGTTTATCTCAAGCGTTGGTACATATAATTGAATACCTATTTATTTGATGCTCTCTCTTCAGGAAAACGGCGAATGTATTCCCAAACAGATGTTGTATTATTACCATTGGAGTATCCATATGTTAAATGCATATCTGTACATTGATTACAAGACCTTGTGCATTGTGACGTAACCAGCGATATCACAAAAATGATTTGTATTCCAAGTAGGCTTTGTTGGCCGATTCGTGGAAGCATAAGCAATCCGATTACTGTTAATACTTACTTTCATTTATTGACATCACAATTATATATAAGTTATATCGAGTTTAGAGGGAATCACACACAAGAAACAAGACATTGTTAACTGTTATGAAAAACAAAATTAGGTTATTTTTGAACCCTATGAAATTCTAAAAAGTTTTCAATATAAATTAAATGGAAATATAAAAAACGAATTGATAAAACCGTCATGGTACTTACCCAGCCCAATCATACATTATAATAAAAGTAAACCCACTAAATGTAATGCTAAAAGGTGAGCTTAGTGGAAATGTTAAATTGTATTGGTAGATCAAAGAGTCTTATCTAGTAGGTTAAGTTTGTTTAAAACAGTTGTTACACAGGTTTTCTGAATCTCGTAATTATCTATATCACTACTTTCTTGAAGGGCCTCGTAGTTTTGTATATATTAAAATGTCTCCACTCGCTTCGCTCGTGTCTGTGACTCTACCCTTGCGGTGCTCAAATTAGTACTTATAAGTTGGAGTCACTGCAGCTGACATTTAAAAAAGGAAAATAAAGTAAACAACCCTTGCATACTCATCGACGGTCTAGATGTAGAAACCTTTACAACTTATTCCTTAATTTCATGATGATTGGTTCACGCGTTTAGCCGAAACTACGTACAAACACACATATTTAGTTAAATGACTATTTCGCTGTCAAATATTGGTCTGTACCTTCGAATTATCATACTTTTGGAAAGGTTTTCAATATTTTCAACTTATGTGTAGATAACCTACAATATCGTGTGTTTTGATAAGCTTTATCATCCATATTTATTAATAACAAGGTCGGGCTCAGTAAACGGATGAACTAAAACATCAGAATAAATTTATGTCTTATCATTTCAATGCCATCAGTTGCGTGCTGTGTATAGATCAGTGGTTCTGAATTAGTTTTCATGGACGGCCATTTTGGATTGTTTTTCCGTGAAGTTAAGGAAAACCAAATTTATAATTAATTGGCTATTAAAACAGGAATTATTTTGAAGGCAAACAAAAATGTTTTAACTCATATTTAATAATTATTTTTATTGACAAGAATAAATAAAGTATTTTTTGCTATCCAAGTATATTTTTGTTAGTTTAGTATATGTAGTGGTATGTATATGTAGTGGTATATGTATCTTAAAGCTTGTTCTAGGCGTTATTTCATTGCTTCGTTTAATCTTAATATTGTTCATATCAGAAAAAATGACTCGTAATTTTAAAAAGAATTTTCCAAACTGAAGGTTCATATAAAAAATTACATTTGCGTTATTTTAAATCTCGGATAGCAGCTAGTTCAAATTGTACATTCTGGTTCATTATCGGTAACAGTCCTTTAGGATCTTATGATATTTCACATATGTGAGCATAATTTATAGCAAAGGGAATTTTATGAATACTGTACCTGCAATACGGTATTGTAAATTCTGGAGTCGTATTTCAGCGTTTTACTCTACCCCTTCAGGTTTACAAAAAAAATACTATTATTTTTATTTATGGCAAAGTTTAAAAAAATTTCCTATCGTTTGTGGCCGGCCCATTACTTTTCTGGGCCCACTTATTAAAAACCACAACTTACTTTATAACACTTAGGAATTTCTATTATAATTATTTATTTGTAAAGAATGATCGTAAAACATATATTTAACTATAATGAATTGAATGGTTCCAATTAAATCAATGTCGGAATTATTGTTAAAAAATTTATGTCTATCTTTGTATGTCGGACGTGCAGGGCTCTACACCCCAAATAACTACACATTTTGATTAAATTTTGTATTTATGAGCCATTTTTTTTGATAACTCAAATTTTTCAGTTCGTTGTCATAAAAACAAAACCGCTAAAACACAAAATTTACTATATTGGTAGACTAGTATTTAATTATAGGAGAAGAAAAAGTCATAACTATCTACTCTGAAAGTCCGGTTTGTATTTTTATCAGTTAAATAAACCATAAAACAATGAACAATGGGTTGTAAAAGTTCAAATACAGTGTAAGCGGTTTCGATGAGGTTTGGTGAAATATAAACATTTATGAAGGAAACCAACGTTTCAAGTAAACAAAATAAACTTTACGATTTCGAAAATGTAATAAATCCTAGTTGCCGTTGGTGTTTTTTGTGGCAGAGAGAGAGAGGGGCTGTTAGGAACGTAGGTAGGCAGATTGGTAGACAAACAGGCAAGGAGGCTCCTAGATTTGTTGGCTCGCAGTATGGAAAGTAGGTTGTTAGCCAGATAGTCAGAAAGATATGTTAATAGAAAGATAGGCAGACTGGCCGGCTAGTTAACATACATGAAGTCAGGTTGGCCGGCACAGGGGCAGACAGCCTCTGGTTAGGCATATGGGCAAGCAGGGTGGTAGGCAGACAGGAAGGGAGGCTTGTTGTTAGATTTGGAGGTAGACAGGGTGACAAGAAAGGAGGTTGGTAGGAAGATAGGTAGACAGACAGGAAGCCAAGGTGGTGATATGCAGACTAGCAGGTAGGCTGATAGGTAGACTATCATGTAGGCAAACAGAAAAGGAGGGTGGTAGGCAGGCAGACGACAAGCTGTAAGCCTGATAGATAGTATAGCAGGTAGGCTGGTAGACATAAAGGCGAGCAAGACTATTGGGCAGACTTATAGAAAGGCCAAAAAAATCCTTTTATTTTGAGTTTTTATTACTTTCTTCCCCATTTTGGTGTGCAGAAAGGCCATTTAATACTATATAAAATGATCGCGACTTTATACATAGAGACCAAATGATCGACAAAAAATAAAATTAAGATGGCCATCATTTTGAAATACACTAAGCGATTTTCCTCCCAATATCATCTGATCAGAATTTAGATATTCTCACAAATTAATCCAAAATTGACTGTCAGTTCATGCTTACAGAAAGTGGAGGTTTTTACTTCATAGTTTTCGCAATAAGACAATAAGAAGAAATATTTCAATTTACAGAAAGGAAAAAAAAATCATTTTTACTTATAGGCCTATGTGGATAGGTCATTGGAATGTTAAGACCATGCAAGAACTGTTTTCTACTTTACAAACCTAATTACAAACTGAAGAAACTTCCTAACTTTCACGAAACTTTGTGGATTGAAAGCATTGATAAACCATTATAACTAAGAAAAGTTTGTCTAACTTCAGCAGCTGGAAGGAAATTAATATTAATGTACTCACCTGAATTTAATCTTGTGTTAGCCTAATTATTTATTAACGAGGGAATTTTGGGGTAGATAAAATGTAAGAATAGAACGAGGAGATAATTATTTGTGAATATTGAAATGGTTGGTGACGAAAAAAAAAAAGAAATACTGTTATTCTTGATATTTAGGATATCACTGTGTTTAATATATATAATTGTTCACTTAGCTTTAATTGAAACATAAAATATATAGATTAGTTTTAGAAATAAAATATCGACTGATAATGCCTATTTCGTAAAAATGTCGGTAAAATGTGAAGATTAATGACCCAAACCAGTGTCAAATAGCAAGCTTTAAGTATTCCTTGGTGGTTTAAAATTGTGGCCCATAGCTCATGACGAACATTAAGTTTTTTGACGATTGCTAACCAAATTCTGTTGGCAACGTTACATTTAGGCCAGCATGTCTTTTGGATAACGTTCTTCCTAGTCCAAGTCCACACTCAGCTCAGATCCGCTCATATACCATTATTAGCTTTGAAGTCAAAGAGATTAATTTAATTTATAATTCATCACCGAATCAAAGCTAATTACTAATTAAACACTCACACAATACCATAACCAATTAAGAACAGAGCTGACCTTGGGCATAACCCATCCTCAAACTCGTCCTGATTTAAATCATAAAAAAATCCGTCCGATATGGCATTTAAGCTTCCGGGAAAAATCGCAGAATGTTGGAGAGAACTCCAATTACTTAACCAGTCTTGGTTAATTTGGAAAACAAAAAATAACGTGGTCTGTTCAAGATAGGTCCTGTTCCTTTCAGTTGTTCAGTGCCATCCCCATTCCATGCTGTTAACAATCAAGTCGGTGTTCAGGAATAGCTTGCATTTTAATTTTATTCAATATTTTAAAATTTTTTGACATTTTTCATATTTTAATATTTTTAAAAATTCTCTCTTCTACGTCTTCGTCGTCATCCTCGTCTTCATTTTTATCATTATTTTATTAAATATTTTATTTTATTTCTTCTTCTTCTTCTTCTGCTTGGTCGTCTTCGTGGTCGTCTTTTTCATTTTTTCAAAAGTTTTACTCTATTCTTCACAAATTTTTACAAATTTGTCATTTTTTTCTTTACTTTTCAAATTTTTCATTTTCCAATTTTTTTTTAAATTTAAAAATTAGTTTTCAAATTTCTTTTCATTAATCTTTCTACCATTTTTGACGTCTTTCATTATCTTTTTTACATTTTCTCTCTCTTAAAGTCACGACTTCGTCTTTGACGTCATCTTCTTCGTTTTCAGTTTTTGCAAAAAAATATCTTCTTGATTTCCCCCAAAATTTTCATTTTTATATTAATTAAAATTATTTCTTTCTTTTTTTCTTTTTTTCAAATATTTTCATCATTTCTTCTTCTTTTTCTTCATTCGTCGTCGTCGTTATCTTCTTCGTCGTCATCTTTTTCATCATTTTTTTTTTTTTGCAACCAAGATTGGACTGGAAAGTCAACACGTAACCAAAGATTAATTCGTATGCCACCAGAACGGCAACCACGACAAGTTGCTCGGAGCGCGGCACATTTATGTTTGAAATCTGGACGACAAGATTTGTATAAAATTTAATTAATACTGCATTTCCTTTTTACAGAATAATTGGCAAGATTTTAATGTTTGACGATAGTTATCCCCCCCCTAAATTTGACGTTTCGAATTTAAAATTAAGTTTAAGTTGCAAGATCGTTATTAATGTTTTAACGACGTAAAACAATCTGTGAAACATTGAATGCAATTTTAAATCGGTCCACACTGACCTACAAACCTCATGTTAGGACCGACAGGTGAAATGTATTTAAAACGGACGCCATTTTAAAATATTTTAACATTTATTTTTGGTTCCAGTTACGTATAAAACAGAGCGACATTATAAATTTAGAGATAGAAAACGTTCTCAATAATTTATATCACAACGTTCTTCTAAAAAAAATATTTAAACCAACCTTTATTTAAAAATATTCCTATCTATTTTTTGGTTAATGAGTTTTAATTAAAACTGAACCACATAGTTCGTACATTTATATACAGAAAAGCGTTCTCAGTAGCTAATAAACTATTCTAAATATAAAAAGAAAAGTTTCAATGACTTATGAAAAAAACAATTATGAATTAACTTTATAAGTCTGTGGAGACCTTATATTGGAGTGTGCAGTCTTTAATTATACTTTATAAAACTAATTATAGACTTTAAAAACTTTGCAATCTTCACTAAACTTTGCTCATTGAAGTATTTATAAAACATTACAACTAAGAAAAGTTTATCCAATTTCATTTTGTATGTTAAGAAATTGATTATGAAATCATTTGAATTCTTGTGTTAGATTTATTAACTGACTAACCTTTGTGGTAGGAAAAAATACAATATGGTGAAAATGAAAATCGAAAATGTTGAATTGGTTAGTAGTTTTTCATTCTAAACAAATTAAATAAATCGAAACTATGTAGGTATTTACTATATATCGATCTTTCAGTTATTAAGTAGAAAGTTCATCATCTTAGTTTGTTTTGAATAATTAAAATTAAACATTAATTGGCATGGTGTTGGTATGTTGAATTTTTTTTTTGGTGATGCATGAGTCCGGAAAAACAATTTTGAAAACGTTTTCTAAAAATCTGAAAATCATAAGTAAACTTTAGTCTTTTAATTAATTTTTGAAAAAGTGGTATTTTTCGACTTAAAAACACGTTTTTTTCTGAATAATAGGAACATGATTGTATATATGCATGGGAAGATTGTTGAACAAAGTATAATATAATTATTTCATAAATCCTTCACAGTTATAAATAAATATTGAGTTTGACTTGTGAGATAATATTAGATAGAATTTAACTCAAACACAAGATCTCACAAAAAATACGTTTATTTAATCAAATGCATTTCAACGACTAAGTCGCTATCCATAGTGATACATTAGTGATACTACAGTATAACTAACCTAGCACTGCGCCAACCCCCATATTTATACAAAAACTAAAGGGGCGTGGCCTAAACCTACTTTCTAATATTTAAAGCGTTAACAAGTGCCTGGCATCTTTCTAAATTACTTATAACTTAACATCTCACTAATACAATATTCTGAACCACTCTTATATCTAACAATACATTTTATATTTTACTTTAATATAGAATTTTGTATCGGCCCAAATTCATTATTTACAGTTATATTACGGTACTTGTTAATATAAAAAGTGTCCTACGCATCTATTGTGTTTAATTTAGTAACATTGTTCAACAACACAGAGTTTTCCCTTTAGAGATAATGATTTTCCTCCTCTAAACAATGTTTAGCCGTAGCTGATTTATCCGGTCTATTATATTAGAAGTGGCCAAAGTGTTATTTCGCTCTTATTTATCTTGACATTTCGTTTTGTTTGTCATATATATATATATATATATATCTTCCCAATTATAATGAAATACAATAAATTATGCTTGAATAAAAGTGTGGATCTGATGGAAAATATTAATTTTTCGAAAGGTATTCAAGAGATAACAAAATACTATAAATAACTTGATTAGGTTGTCTTTAGTCCGTTATGTAGACGTAGCTACAGCGCTGTTTCGCCGAGCACAGTCGGCTTCATCAGGCTAAATACAAAACACAAGACGCGCAAACACTGATAGCTTTGAAATAATCTGATTAAACCTCTTCGTCATTGAAATTAAGAATTCTTTGTGGGGACGTTATAGTTATTCCTATCATGCGACCGGTAGACGACTCGCCGGTGTCGCCACAGACAATACTTAATTTTAATGAGGAAGAGTTTTATTATTTCACAGCGATCAGTTTTTGTGCCTTGTGTTATGCATTTTTGTGTTAGTGCTTAGCCTGACGAAGCGACTGTATGTGAACTGTATGTTAGACTGAAGACAACCCAATCAAGTTATTAGTGCATATGTGTAAGTGCTTAGCCTGACGAAGCGACTGTATGTGAACTGTATGTTAGACTGAAGACAACCTAATCCATGTATTTATAGTATATTACTGAAACAATCAAAGGCAAACACCAAGTAATAAAAAATGTTTTTGTACAATTTCTACCTATATATTTTTTTCTAGATTTTAAATATAGTTTTTCGTGCACGTAATAACGTTTTTAAAAATTTTACGTGGTTTCCTGAAAAAAAAAAGTTTAATTATCCAATTTTTTCGAAAAGTCATAAATGAAAGTCTTCTACTTACATTTTTATAAACGGATGTATCTCAGATAACGTGCCACCCTTTCTCCCCCCCTCTCGAAATAGCGACAACAGTAACAATTCTTATTTTTTACAATTATCTAAAATAATTGTTTGATTTGCTAGACGAAATTTTGTAACGGGTTTTGTCTAGACGTTATAACAATACCTTGGATACGATTTTAATTATTATAATTTTTGAAATTTTTTGAAGTTGACCCTTAAAATGGATACAGCGGCACGTTTTATCAAACCGTATTGTGATACGTTACAATTATCTGTTGTGCCTCTGGTTTTGTATACTTTAATTGTTGACGCTTGGCTTTGCGATAAGGAAACATAAAAGAGTTACTTTTATGATATATTTTTATACCTACCGCTCCTTTATCAAGCCTTATCTTATCCATTATTATTAGTATACAATAAAGACAGACCCAAATTAATTTAAATAGATAACGTCTTTAAGGAACTATTTTTTTTGAACGTTTAAGTATAGACAGACGTATGATGATAATCAGTATAGACGTGTGTTGATAACTAATCTCTGTTTACTCTGTGATCATAATATTTATTCAGAATATTATTTGTCCTGCAGAAGAAAGCTATTAGGCTTTGTAGCAGGACTAAAGCAATTTCAGACTATAAATGCGTTTAGGGAACATGAAATGTGTACACTTATTTGAATGTATATATTTGAAGTGATTCTCCATTCCAAATTCAAATGCGACCAAGTCCAGAAGAAGGACACCAGACAAGCCGGTAGCTATCGTGGTAAACAGCTTATAAACTTCCTTCCAAGGACGGTGCATTTTTATTAACTGCCGCTCAATATTAAAATTATAAGACTTTTAAAGGCAGCCTTAGAAAACTACTGTCTGGATTGCTTTATTCAGTGAAGTTTGTGAACCTTGAATCTGGTTAATTAGAGGTGATCTCTTGAAACAGTCTCCAATGTTATATTACTTCTCAAAATTAAAAAAACAGTCATCAATGTTTAAAAAAATTTTAATCCTTATATTATATATTAAATTATTACTTGTAATTTATTGTATTGTCTAATGAACACCGAACTGCTTTATTAATTGACATTTTGAAATACAAAGTCTATAGCATTAAGCATTCCTATGGAAGTGATTGACTTCAACAGAGAAATAGAAATATCAAAGCACATAGCTCAAAGCAAAGCTTATGTTTTATCAATCATTGATAAATATATTATAACATTCACCTCTTTCTGTTTGTTATATAAAAAAACCTTTTACTTTACTTTTTACTTACTTATTTAGGACTTAATTTTGATTTATTTTGGTACTGAAATTATTTGATCAATACAAAATACTTTAAAATTTAAAAAACTCAATTTATTTTAGAGCAGAACAAACAAGGAACAATTTGTTGTACGTAAGGCTAGTTACACATTTAGCAACTTAATTTTAGCAACTTATTCTAAAATGTATTAGACATTCATACAACTTTCATTCCTTATTGCTAACAATCTAATATTTAAACAAACACAAATTTCAATACGGGCAAATATATTTCTTCTACTGATTTTTCTCAATTACTTTTATACTCTCCAAAAAAAAAAAAAAATTTCAAATTTATCAATCTCTCCAATTTACTCATCGGCTAGCTCTTGATATACAAAACAAATGAAATGATTAAATTTACTTACTCTTGGTTCAATTTAATTTTCTATACTAACAAAACTTAAATCTACAATCTCGGTGGGAATCCTTTGGAAGCTCAAGCAAAATGAAATTTAAATAGTATTAAAAAGATATTAATATAAAACATATGGTACTTATCAATTCTTGTCTTGGTCTCTCTTTCGATGAAAGCACACTTTCACAATACCCCAACTAGCACTTTCCCCTTTATTTAACCCCCCCCCAAAACACTTTCGATGCATACACTTGCTCCTTGATGATGGATCCTGGCGATGACGAGATAATCTCCTTCTTCCAGGGTGACGATGAACAACTTTTTCTTCGCGTTGAAGACGACGAATCAAACTCTTATTTGCTGAAGGCTACTAATTTCATCTCTCGCTGAAGCTAATACTCAATACTTGTCGCTGAAGGCTAGAAGTTATACTTTACTAAATTCTATTAAAAAGCTATGTTGGTGATTCGGAGACAACCAGCCTCTAGAGTCTCACCTTACTCCCTCGCTGCTAGTAGAAAACTCCGTTTTTTCTTTCTCTCCTCAGTTCCGCGGCAACGCCACACTAACTTTCACAAATTAAAAAAAATAGGATTTCGTCCTTCCTATGGGTTGCTTTTAAATTTGTCGTTATAATTTGGAAAGTTTCGGTTTCTCCTAGTCTGTTGAACCCTTCTAAACAGAGAAATCGTAGCGTCGCTTTCCTTTTTCAACCCTAATAATTTTACCATTCGTTCTGGACATCTGCAGCGCTTGTGCCTCCACTCCTTTCTTAACAATCCTTTGTAAACCTTTTTTTTTATTTTTTTTTTATTTTCTAACTTTAATTTAATTTTACACGTGAAGATTTATTTCTTATTCCTAATTTATTTTATTTAATTTGTTTTTCTATCACTTTAATCATGTTATCTGGTTTGATTGAGGTGATATCGTTACAATATGTTCAAATAAAAGGAAAAAATCCAAAATAGTAAATTGCACACGATCCTTGACACAGGGAAGAGAAGCAGGTTTATTATGATGAATAATTCTCCATTGCTTAACAAACAAATCTACTAGGTTTTCTAAAAACATAGTTTCATTGTTACTTACAGGACTAGCATCAGCACAAATAATATGTTACTCACAGATGTCAATGCCTACTCTTGATAAGTTTAACAAAAGTGGGATATACAGCTGAGTTGTAATAGTTGTGATAAATATTACATAGGACAGACAGTTAGAACGTTTAAGACACATTATAAAGAATATCTACATCACCATAGTAGCAACAATTCCAAATCCACACTGGTTAGTCATTGTCACACATACAGCATCATTGAACAAAATCTTGAAATATTGCATAACATGACAAAAGGGATTGGCATGAACGTTATGGAGGAATATAAAATTTATAAACATACTAAATTTCATCCAAACAAAATTTTTAATGATCAAAGTGGTATGTTATACAATTTAAAGAACTTTTTTATTAAAGAAATTAATATACATTGTGACAAAACATTGTTTTGACGTTTATATTGTTTGAGTCAATAAAACTTCTGTCAGGCAAGTTGGTAATCACTCAGTCTCGTTTTGTTTCTAAACTGAGCGAATAATATAAGAACAACTTCAATGATATTGGAAGGAAAACAATTTAATTATTATTCGCTTTATAAGTTTGGAGGAGATTGGCTTATTCAGAGTTTGCTTTTACTTTATAAAACTAATTATAAACCTAAGAAACTTTGTTCATTGAAACATTGATAAACATTATAACTAAAAAAATTTTATCCAAGTTGATATTGGAAGGAAAGTAATGTTGATAAAATCATCTGAATTTAATCTTGTGTTAAACTATCATTGATGAATGGTGAACTTTGTATTTGAGAAAATATAAGAAAGGAAAAGGATATGTAAATAAAAAATTAAATGGTGACTTTTCTAATGTTTAGTGTGAGTAAACGTCTATTAAAGAACTATAAATGTGCACAGGGATCCAATGTATTTTCTTGGATGCGGACCAACCATTAGCCACTCCGCACTAAATGAAGTGTACTTTAAACTTCACATAAACGGTGCAAAAACATTGCACAAACTTTATCGCACGCCCATTCTCAATCAAAATATTAACAAAAAAAATCTATTCGTGATAAAAATGTCAGTTCAGCAGTTGTTAGTAAAAAAGTGTAAATGAACCATTGAAGTCCATAAAGAAAATTTAAATAGTGCCTAAACGTACTTTGCTTGTGTGTCAACGCTTCCTTAGAGTAAATAGTTTTGATTAAAATCCAGATTTTAACGGCTTTCTGGTCATGGTTTATTTTTTGCCGTAATATTTTAATAGTTGCTATTTTTCACATGGTTTGAGTTATTAATCTTTACGTTTCACTAAAATTTGAACGAAATCGGTAGAGTAGATTTTGAGAAATGATGTATTTTATAGCAGTCTAATAGCCTGCTACTTGTGATAACTTGTGAACAGGTATTTTGGAGAGATAACGTCGTTGCATACGTTTTATTACGGTTCATTTAGGCTACACATGAATTAAATTTGATCAAAATCGTTAATGTCGATTTTTTTAAAAATCACAATTTTTGTGGTTTTTTGACAGTTACTCAGAAGATATGTCACACCAAATTCGTTTAAAATCGGTCTACGAGTTTGGGCTGAAATCGCCGACATACCACGGATGACATAATTCCAAAAAAAATTAAAAAAAAAAAAAAAACACTTTCTTGGACTCAGGGGACCCCAAAACGAATATATTCGCAAAAACTAGACATCGTTTTATTGACACATCACATATGTTATCTCAGGGAGTAAAAATGATAAAATTTTATATAAAATATTTTTTAATCCCACTTTAATTTTTTAACAATTTGTTTTTGCAATAATTTTAAAACTTGTTTTCCTAACACAATTTAAGGACTTAATTGACATTTCATTGCTTAGTTTTTATTTTGAGAAAAAGGAAAACACTTTCTGTTGTGATAATTGAAAAAAAACATTCAGCCTTATAGTCCAAAGAAAATATTTTGTCAAGGAAAATTCATCACTATCTATCTGTTTGCCAAGAAGCAGTAGTGAAGGTTTTCTTAATGTCTTTATTCCGACATTACGGTCTAGTACATTTGTTATGTGTGCCATTTGGAATTCATCCAAAATTATCAGAATACATCGCCTAATCAACTTAATAGGTTAGCTATTTACTGTCACATTCCAAATGTCAAACAATTATTTGTGTCTAGCTGCAGTTTAAAATCTGAAACAGTATCTGCTTATAAGAACGAAAATATTATATTACGGTATTGAGTAAAATATTTTCCAGTCCTCTCCACTTCGTGAAATGAGTTTTTCTAGTTTCATAATTTTACATTTTTTAACAAAAGCTTAGCATTGTATGGAGCGCTTAACTTTCATTTTTTTCTTATGTGTTTAAGGGAACATTACGAGAACATCCTAAAATAATATTACTGAAAATTAAAAATTATCGTCCTTAAAACAAATAACAGTTGCACTACTTAACATCCGTTGACACACTGTAATGAGTTAATTTTGTGAAAACTTTAATCACGAAATGAATGAAAACACAATTTTCCACATAAACCACTTAATTTAGTGTCAGGAGGGTTTGTGTGGATGTTGTTACACTTATTTTGATAAAAGGACCGAGCGAAGGAGTGGATACGGCAATGTGATTTTCTTTTGAGGAAACAAATTATGTAACAAAAATTTAATTATATTTTTTAGAAAAGAAACTCCTTTTTAATTAAGACTTCAATGAAACAAATATTATATATAAAAATAATAATTAAAAAAAAAATCTACAACAGATAAGCCTTTTTAGTTTTGTATAATTACGGGGTTTGGTGCAGTGCAAGGTTAGTTATAGTTTAGTTATTGTAGCTCATGTAACTGATGATGGCGACTTTGTCGTTGAAACGCGTTGATTAAGTAAACGTAATTTTTGTGAGATCTTGTGTTTGTTTGTTGTTTGAAGGCGAAAATTTCTCGGTCATCATCACCTTAAAAATAATAAAAGGAATGGAAGAACATCACCCTATCTCTCAAATACTTTAATAGTGTCATGGTCGGGAAAGAATAAAAGTTAGTCGAGAGGAACTTGATAGAAAGATGAAAGAAAGTGATAGCGAGATTTTTATATTTTTGGATAAAGTCAGTTTGATTGTAACCCTTGCACTTATTATAAACAACTATAATAACTTATAACAACTAATAATAAGTTGTTTCTTTATACAACTTATTACAAACTTTTGAAACTTTACAACTTTCACAAAACTTTATTTGAATTTAAGCTCGTGTTAAACTAATAATTTATTAACGGGTTAACCTTCTTGATGGAAAATATAAGAAGGGAACGAGAAGAATATAAAACAAAATCCGTTTAACTTATACCTAAAGAAAATAATACAAACTATCTCTAAAATCTTGAAACTTCTCAGAGTTCAATCCGAGTAATAGAGTCAACATGTAAGGCTAATGGTGTCTTGCAACTTTCATTATAAAGTTTGAGCTTTCAGGTTGTAATCAAAGTGCCAAGTTCGAACTGTCCCTGCCATCGTTTAGTTACCTTTTTCGGGTTTCAAAGTAAAAAGCAAAATTAACTTTGTTATGTTATTTCATGACAAGATTATCAAATACTTCGGTCGCATTTGTTGAACATTTGATTTTTTCAAGAAGCTTTTTTCTATTATTAACTGAAAAATTATGCGTGTACTTCCATTATAATATATCATATCTATCAAGGCTTGAATTAAGCTTTTAATCGTCGGTTTTTTCCCTTCCATTAAATTTAATTAGTTTACCTTTCGTCTTATTACACATAAATCGTTGATCACTGTCATTATATTTTTCTTTGTATTTTTTCTTTGATACTCAATTTTAAAGGCTAACATTATTGGAACAAAAAAACCTTTCTTCATTATTTCTAGATATTGGCTGTATAGAACTTTATTCCTAATGAATTTTTTCTCTTAAAATTCTCACCTTCCATTGTTTAAACAGGGAAATCAACAGAAGAAATGTTTTAAATTGCTATGTTTTACACTAAAACAGAAAGACATGCTTTTAGTCGGTAAAAGAGCAAACTGAACTATGTATTCTCTTTCTCTCTCCCCTCTCCCCATTCCAATCAACTCCGTTTCTCTGCACATTTGGAGGTCATAACTTCAAGTCTACATCTCACTTACTGTATATTTATATTTAGTTATATATTCAATAGTAAATATAGTTTAATAATAATTTCAATTTACCATAGAATGCGTATGTGAACTAATCAAAACTACAGACAAAAATTTATCCAACATATAGTTACCATTTAAAAAAAATATACATAGGCGGTACCTAGTTTAATTTTAGGTACAGTAATAATAATAATAAAGTTTTTATATAATAATTTAGAGGTTATGTTGAGAGGTTTAAGGTTAATTTCGAACATTATTATAAGCTAATTTTAATTACATTTATAATGTACATGTTTTTAAAGGTTCGAATTTAAAATTGTTTATTAAATACTAGAGTTTCACCCATCCGTTGTTAAAAGTTGAAAAACCTTTTAGTCATCATCACCTTTTAAATAAAGGAAGAAAAGAACATGAAATAAAGAGTCCTAGTCCTCGGATAGTTTAATAGAGTCAGGGTCGGAAAGACAAGAGTTAGGAAAGATGAAAGAGATGGATCTAAGAGAAGGTGGAGATCCAGCAAGGTTACCTCGGGATTGGCATGTTTGTACTCACTATAGTGAGCCCCTGAGGGTCATCCAAAATCTATAAATTTCAGACATGAGTTCAAAGTATGAAAATAGAAATCTGTAAATTAGCAAATCATAGTATCGATGCTAGAGGGAAAAATAATAAATACACACAGAACAAAACATCAGAAGCCATACTTTGACTGACAGTTGCAAGTTGTATACAGTCCTAAGATTATAACCCGTCTCAAGGTAAGTTGAGACAGGGTATCTGGCTGGAGGGTTAGGGCGATGAATAGCTGGGGTGGCCCGGCCAGTAAATCCCATTAGTCACGCCTCACCGAATACTCCACTTAAGAGCGGAAATGTAATAAATAATCATTATTTTAAGAAAATACTTGATACTGTGTTGTTAGTTATCATAATACAAACAATTGTGTGTTTGTCCCGTGCTAATCGGCCGACTTAAAGTATTTTAGTGTAGTTATATTTCAATACACTTAATGCATAAGTCTCGTAAACCCAATGTGGGCACTGTTTAGCGCGCCAAGTGACAGCAATAAATAATATTCACAGATTGAAAGGTAATAACAAATATAACAACAATTAGAGTTTACAATTGGACGAAAGACCACTCACAATGTGTAATAATTACGGTTAAAAGCTAAATCGTACCAAATAACCCGGGTATCGAGATTGCAGTAAATAAAATTAATTTATTCGAAATTATTTGAGAAATACGAATATAGAATAGGATAGAAAATACGATATTTTAAAGTGAAAACATTTTTAATCAACAAAATTTGTAAGTAGGTTATCTAAGAAAAAATATTTTTTAAGAATCCGCTGAGCTGAGAGTTGGCACGGGAATTTACAAAACAGATTATCTTAAATCCTCGATTTTAGAAAAAAAAACTACAACAGGTTGATGGGGCATCGTGGTAATTACCCAGCCTTGTTATACAATATAATACAAACAGATACTTTAAATATAATTTTCAAAAGTTGGTTTCTTGGAAATTGTAGGAACAATGAGTAAACGAGATATAAAGAATGTTAAAAAGTTTGTTTAAAACAGTTGTTACACAGGTATTCTGAACCTCGTAATCGTATATATCATTACTAAAGAAATATAGGTATAATTAAAAAAAAAATATGTTCATTGCACAAATACAAAAAAAGGATAAAAACATCCTAATGATAAATGGATATTTATTCATAGTCATTTAAAACTTGGAGTTCCTAGTAAAATTATAAAATAAATTAAAATATTCGTAATGACTTAGTAAATTGGCGCCTTTATTTATTCCGATCTTGTCTTAGTGTAGCCTACAGAAAACTATTCATGTTTAAAATGAATACTTATTCGAACAGTTGATTTCCTAATCGAATACTTATTCGAATTCTAAGAAGTATTCGATTGTCCCAACACTAATGTTGGTTACTTGAGGCCACCTAACGTGAATATTAGTAAAAAAAAACAAAAAAAAAAAAAAACAGTAGTTGAATTTGTTAATGATTACCAAACTGACACTATATTTCGTATACTGGAAAGTAAAACAGAAATGTTAAAAAAATTATGAATAATTTTAGGTTTAATGTGTTTTAGTTTGATCTATAACACAAATTTAGACAGACGAAATTGAAAAAAAAAAAAAACAAAAAAAAAAACACTTTTTTGAACTCAGTTCACCGCAAAAGGGATATATCCGCAAAATATTCGACATCGATTTTTGACCAATTAGAACTTTCAAAAGAAAGGAAAAATCACTTTAAAGAATTTAAAAAAAGCATATTTAGTGTTCATGTTTTTAACGAAAAATAAAGCACGATTTTGGCATTAGTCATAGGGAAAAACTTTCCAATTTAAAATAATTTTATTTTAATTGTATACGTTTTCTGAAACATTTTTAGAAATTGTCTCTAAAATAAATAGTTTTACACTCATTTTGACTGCTTTCACCTATGTAAAAACCCTGCCCTCGATCCAACTTTCATCTAAACGATTTCTTGAAATGTAACCTATAAATAAAATTGCAAATTTTAATTGGTTAAGAAATTTTTGACTATTTTCCCTGTACTATAAATGAATATACGTTCAACGTTGCCAACACCATGCTGTAGTATAGATAAGATCTGGGGTAACATTGAATATTCAAGTGTACTAAAGTGAATATTATAGCCTCAACGAGCCTTACTTGTCATGGAACTAAGCTGCATACACAGTTGATATATTACCTTACAATTTTGTAAAGACAACGAATTGTTACATCTTATTTTCAGATGTAAAATAGGAAGTTTGTACGTGTTGATTTTTACTTTATCATATATACTATAACAAAGACACACTGGTTTTTTAATGCAAATGAACTTTATTGTTACAATCTCTTTCTCTTCTATTATTATAATTTTTCACAATTAATTTTTATTTATTTTTATTTTCTAAGGATACACTTATCTAAATACAGCAATAGTCTAATTGACACATGAAATAACTGCAACATTTCTTAATCTAAACAAATGAAAATACCTGAAATAAATCACAATTACAATTAAACACAATCTAATAAGATTATATAATGCTTCCTTAACAATAAAAAAAAAAAGAAACAAAGAGTGTATCAAAATGGTTATTAGTCTGAATTTATATTGAATTTAATTTTACTGTAATTTATTTAATTTAATTTATTTTAGTAATTATGTGCCCAATTTAATTAATTTACTTCCCTAGCTAATTACTTAAAGATTGATTTAAAATAAAATAAAATCTCTCTCTCTCGTTCGTGTGATTCTTTAGTGACTTTAATTT
This sequence comes from Aphrophora alni, assembly GCA_963513935.1. NCBI lineage: Eukaryota > Metazoa > Arthropoda > Insecta > Hemiptera > Aphrophoridae > Aphrophora > Aphrophora alni. Next base: position 20,272,465 of record OY740770.1, read on the forward strand.
AAACTTTAGTTACTGAATCAAAATGTTGTTGGTGGTTAATTATTTATACAAATTCTCACAGTCTACTTATTGAATTTGAAGTCCTTTCACAATCCGAAGCGTGGTTGTTCCAGCGGATACGCTTGATGTTGATTTGGCGTCCAATAATCTCCTTTGTCCTCGCAAAGCTGTAATCTGATCTGGCTGATTTCTCGCAGAATCCTTCTTATTCTCGACGCTGATATTTCATCTATTAACTTATCGCTGACTGTATTCACTTTACGACGTATTCTTTAACTTTAACTAATTCACTGTTCGACGTATTTCTTTTACTTTTTTAAATTGTTAAACGTATTTCTTTAAATTTTTTATTAACTCACTTCTCGACGTAATTTGTTTTAATCCAACACTTCAATTTCGACGTATTTCTTTAATTTAATATTCTTCGCGATTACTTTCAAATGTTTACCAATTTCCCAGAAGATTTTAAAATTGATTATAAAATGTTTTAACAAAACTTTATGAAGAACAATTATCTCGTTCTAGTAGAACAACCCTGTACCAAAAACTTCGCAGAACAACCTCGTACAAATCTTCTTGAGGAACAACCCCGTTTCTTTCTCTCGGATCTATATTTATAATTTCCTCGTTTTCAACAGTCACACCACGGCTTTATTTTTCATTGGTGGAATTCAAAGTTTACTGGAATGTAGAAAGTAACGCTTTCTTCCCTATTGGTTAGTTTAAACTTTGTCCAATGGCCTCTTCTTACTCTAACGTATCTCTAAATGAGTTTCTTGCTTTTAAACCCTTCAGTATTTTTTTAAAGTTTGGGCTTGTCCATGAGCTGTCAATTCTTTTATTTCTTGTTAAATTGATGACTTGCCATTCACTGACCCTAGCCAGCACCTTTTCGTTACAATACGTAGTATATAGAGTGATGGATCAAAAAATTGATGTCGAATTTTTTGCATCTAGTGTTTTGGTGTTGTGTTTTTAAAATTTTTATAATGATGTATGTCGTATCATAGAGTTAATTAAAACAAAGTAAATAAAAGACTTCTCTGTTTTACTTAATACAGTATACGAAGTCAATAATTCTACCTCTGTGTTTTTTTTTTTTTTACTAAATAAATTTTTGAATTAGTCTCTCGTATGTTCAGTGTACTGATGTCACTGGTTAAGAGACCGGAATCTTGCTCGCAATCTGCTTGCTATTACTTCCTTTGATTTGAATGTTGTTGGCACAGCTCGATTAGTCGAGAAACGACCACAGCAGGAATCCAAGTACATAGTCAAGTGAAAACGCCGCAGAACACCTCAATTCGACTTGTGTCGAGTCCCCGGAATTCATTTAGTTGTCTAGATTATTATGTAGGGGTTCAGTAATTCTCGGAAAGATCCATTGAATATATCTTACAGCGATAATTATATATATTTAAATGAGTGAGTTACTCTAATTTAAGTGGCCAAATCCCAGTATTTAGTTTGGACCACAATTAATTATAACGCTTAGACCCGATTTTAATCAAATATTATGTGGGCATATTTGGTTATATCGCGAGATTGTTTTTCTTTAACACAAAATTTAGGAGTAGCTGCTATAAGAAGGAAAAACACACGGAATTTCTATATTTCAAAATCGACTTGAATGATTAAGATCAATGTATAGTCAAGTAATGGTCAAGTATAGACTTAAGAATCGAAACAAAAAATATTGTTTTTATATATTGTTTACACTGATGACCGACGGTACTTGATAGAATTCCATTTTAACAAATAAAACACAATATTTCTTTTGTAAAATTCTATAATTTATTTGGTCTAGCCGACCATGGTTTCGCCAGTTACGGCATTGACGAGGCTCTTACAAGACTAAATACAAAGCACAACATAATTATTATAAAAGGTAGGAAAATCCCTATAAAAGTGTAGGTTAGGTGAGCATGAAAGGAGTTGGCGGTTAGGTTATAATGATTCTAGTTTTTCTAACCATTTAAAAAATCATGCATTGACAGATTTTTATTCTAATGTTAATTTTGAAATTTTACACGTTAACGTAAAAAGTAGAAAATTAAATGTTTTGGAAATTTTAGAAATTAAGAGACTTTTGTGTAATGATGATAATCTAGTTTTAAATGACCAAACGGAATTTTTGTCATTTTCTCCTTTACTTCAACCTCTATTCAAGGTTGGTTAATACCTGTGTGAATGACCTGTGGGGTTTCCCCTGGGTCTTTGTGCTTTGTTTGTTAACGGGATTTTCCTACCTTTTATAATAATTATGTTGTGCTTTGTATTTAGTCTTGTAAGAGCCTCGTCAATGCCGTAACTGGCGAAACCATGGTCGGCTAGACCAAATAAATTATAGAATTTTACAAAAGAAATATTGTGTTTTATTTATTGTTTTTATCTCTTCAAAAATACCTGTTCGTGAATTAATTGTCGTTAAAAATATCGACTAAGGTACTGTTATAAAAGAAGTAATGTCATAAAATCGGCTCTACCGATTTCGTTCAAATTTTATTACAATATCTTTGGGATGAATGACAAAATCACAAGTAAAACATATTATCGTTCAGGAATAATTAGAAAAACAACAACAAATATTAGCCTTGACCCCCCGTCATTAAAAACGATTACGCATTGATAAATAATCAATTATGATTTAAGCTGAGTAGGCGCATTAATGAAGATGAAGCAAGTTTAGGAGGCACCCATTGTTTATTTTCTTTGAGAACTATCCAACTGAGTTTGATGAGGAAACGTTTGGTTCGTTTTTGTTTATATTTTAGGGTAAGAAACTCTGTGCATAGTTTTTACACCGTTTATTTGGGCTCTTTTATAGAATTCGTTTTCAAAATTGATAATTTATTTTGAAAGTTTTGGGGTTTAGAGATCGAGTTCTTAACAATACGTCAAATTTAAATTATAATTTTTGAAAACTTTGTATCAATTTCATTAAAATCGACTAACAAATAAAATGAACGTTGCAAAACAATTTCTTACACGTTCAAAAACTCATCTTGCTAAAAATGTGAGTAAAGTTAAAATTCTCTGTCAATAATCTGGGTTCATTCGGTGTTATTCAAATTTAGGCCTACTCGCCTACAGTCATTTGCTTTTATTTTTAGTTTGAAATTGATTGGGAATCGACATAATCTTCATATTACGCAAAAATTTAATCGAAATATTTGAAAGTTTATGGCGACGTCCATGGAATTTTCATATCTGTTAACAGATAAATTCTCAAATGATATTTTTGACATGATGGCGACGTTTATTTTGCTTGGGTCTTTAGAGTCGTTATTTTAACAACATTTAATCCAAATTGTTGCAGTAGATATTGAGAATATTAAATATTAGTATTGGTGTTATGTCATCTACTTCGAAATTTTGGATATCGTAAAACGAAAAGAGCTAAAATGCAAAAATATCACCAATCAAATTTGTTTAGAGCTTGTTTAGTAGTTAGAAATTTAGATTATAGACGATATACAGACTAGATGGTTCCTACTGTTTACCGGAGGTAGAACGAAGTACCTTACAAGAGATTTCTGCACAAACAATTTCCTATACATTTGATTACATACGTTTTTCTATATTGTATGTTTACTTCATGAGAGCAACATTACAATCAATTGGCTAATTAAATATTTACACACAAAGCCCGATTTCCACTAGCGGATGGAGCTAGTTTATCCAATAATAATATAATGTAGTGATGTGCTCATTTACAGTATGTGTAAGACTTGGTGTGCGTGATTGGGTTGAGTGTATACTACCACCTTGTTAACATAATTAATTAGAATGTCTCATGCAGTCATGTTAAAAGTTTCGAAACTATTCTGTATTACAGAACTTAAATTAAAACGTAAACTGCCAGGAAGAACTACAACAACTGAGTCGTCATGCAATACAGGTTGGACAAGTTGGCAGACCTGCTTTTGGTATGTAAATCGGCTGGAGTAATTTCACGCTTCATCCAAACACACCTGCTCTAGTAACATGGATCGCTGAGCATCGTGTAAGCTTACTTAAATCTGTTCACGTGCTGTGGATTTACTTATGGTGTTATAAGACTGCATTCTAAGGTTGTTGTTTTTCTAATTACGTGTGGTAGTAAAGGTTAATTTTGACATTGCTTTTATTGTTCCATCTAAATGCAACTCTATTGTTACGTTGCAATCGTCATTGGAAGGTTGTAGTACACGCTTACAATTCTTAAACAAAACAAATCCCTAGACATAAGTTAATTTTATCTTTACTTCTGGGATTACCTCACCTTCTCTATCTTTTAATGTTGTCTCCACTCGCTGCCCTCGAAAGTATTTGCACAAAGATATTTTACCATTGTAATTTGGCATAATAAAACCCGATTTTATTTATTTTGGATTCCTTACTACAATTGAGTGTAAATAAGTCCTGATTCGGTTGGCTAAAATTTAAACTCTTTGGATAGTACAGGGAGATCTTTACTATACCAATTATAATAATTTTATTAACTAGTTTTTGTGTTAAAATCTTCCCATATTTTAAAGTGTGGTAAAAGGGTGGAAAGTTATTTCTTTTTAATAACTTTAATCATCGAAAAGGTTTATTTAAATAATGACAGCTAGAAAAAGTCTTTAAGACACCCTTAACCAAGATTACTTGCTAAAATGATCACAGCAATGACAAAACTCGCGCATTTGTTTGGTATTTCTTGCTATGAGGGTTCATTCGTTGTGAGGATGATGCTGGAAAAAATTAATATTGCAAAGACTAATTGAAGTTGTCTGCTTCCTACAGGTATTTTTAATAACAACATTAATTAAGACTGTAGTACTGTAAATAACATTCAGTTCCTTATCTTATCGGTAAACTGAATCTAAGAAGGGGTGCCGTGGAATGTCTGACCTTAATCCATTTCACTATTTCTTTTTACGACACATGAAAAACCGTGTGACCATACGAAGCCAACTTAGGTTCATAACCTACAAGATTGCTCAATTACTATTAGTAGTGGGGAATCTAATGCTGTTTTTACACACAGCTAGAATATTGACAAACGATTCAAGGTCATCAATTTGAAAACTTGTTACATTAAAAAGATCTAATAACACTTTTCTAACTTCAACTATTTAAATTCAAAGTTAATTTATTATCTGTCGATTCTTTTTGTGTTCACTGTTAAACCTAAAAATGGTCGGCTAAAGTCATTTATAGACATGTCTAATTACCCCGAGCTAACTACATTAACTTGCACACTCGTGAAGTTTTTGAAAGAATAATTAATTACATGATTTCGGCCTAAAACATTATCTACTAATCACGTACTGAACTCGACTACCATTTTCCTTATTTTTCTAACTATTGTGTGTAATTGTATTGGTTAAAATAATATTATTAGTTCATCACAAGATGGTTGCGTTAACCAATTGGTTTACATTGAAAAATTTGGGTGTGAATCGGTTCAGTAAATCTTAATAACATCGTGCTTGTTGGTTCAGTCGAACTAGCATGCTTCTTAATATAATTTAACTGATAATTAATTGAGGATAAACTCTCCTTTAGACTCTAGTTCTTGGATAAAGGGATACTGTGGCCTGAGGGTGCACTTGCAAAGGATAGGAGCATACCTGGCGAAACTGCGTAGACTGTACGGGACAGGTGACGAGACCGCAGGCCACATAATCTTCTATTGTGAGGCTCTTGCAAGTATGAGGTATAGGGTTTTTCCAAACTCATGGCGAACTCTCATTGATAAGCCAGTGACTGGATTAATAAAACTCCAATCTATTGGGCTAGAAATTAGATACTTACCTGAACAATAGGCCAATGATCGCGGTGCCGGTTTTAATTCCTTAAACTATCTTTTTAACTAATCTCCCATAAACCCCCTCCCCTAATTAATTTGTTTCAGTATAACATTAACTTAATCTTTACTATGAACGTATTTACATAAAACCCAAAATGTGAATAAATAAGATGAAATGTTTGAAAATAAATTTGTCCATAGGGAACAACAATAACAAGAAATACATAATGTTATTAGTTAACGGGGTAAATTTTGCATAATTGTTTGGGACAAGGAATTTAGTTCCTTCAACAAACAGAAACATAACCACTCTTCTAAAATGATTAACAATTTTAACTTCCCCCACCCCACCCCAGTCGGTAAATTCAAGTTGTAGTGTTCTTGGTAAAGTGAATCTTGTTTAAAGTCATTTAACTTTTCTTAAACAACAAAAAAATGATAATAAACGATGGTTTTTTATCGGTCATAAAAATATCATATAAAAATATCTCTAATAAAGAATTTAAAATTGATATCGTTTATACCTATTATACAAGTTTTAATTAATAAGGTATTTTTTTTGCATGTTTTGACAATGATAAATTAATTTAAAGATTTGAATCGAATTTACCATTCTTAAGTAGAACGTTGAGGAGCTCAAACAAAAACGTGCTAGTTTCTTTGAATTTATGTCTTGGCATGCTAATGACATCGCCTTTGTTTCTGAATAATATGATTATAAGAAGGAAAATGTTGAAGTTTAATGGCTATAAAGTGTTAAAAAAATTCGTTTCTTTTGCTTTTGTTAAAGTAGCAATTTTTGTTATTTTCTCATAATGTATATTGGTAAGTGTAAATAATTTCAGAGAGGGTAGAACTCCATTTTCAGGAAAGAAAACTACAAACACAATTTTTAGTTAATTCTACCTTTTATTGAGTCGTGCTGACCATGGTTTCGTCAGTGACAGCATTTACAAGGCAGCTTAACACAGACTAGAGAAAGAACATTTTCTTGGCTAGCAAACAAAGGTAAACAGACAGGATATGGAGGGGAGTGGAAAACTTCTGGTCCAAGGACAGATAATGGTTTCAATTGTGGTGAATTTGACAAAAATTTTACCCATTTATTTAAAACATGGCTAGCATCTTTATAAAAATAATCGCTTAATCTCTAATATGCCTAATGAATTTTATTTCCTACTTTTTACCTGCGCCTCTCTCACGTATCTCATAGCACAGGTTACTTTAATGTAACGCTCATTTATTGACACTTGACCTTAATTGAACAAGCAGGGTTGCCAGTTACTATACGCTGAAAAGGAGACAATTCTAACATTAGTATATTTTACTCCAAAAAATATTCAACAGCACCAAGAACAAAAAGTTCTGCAAAAAGTTGTTAACCTTTAGCTTTTCAATTTCATTCCCTTCAATGTAAATAATAACATTCAAATAAAACACAAATTCTTTTTAAAATTCTAGATTTATTAGGTCTAGCCGACCATGGTTTTTATTATCAGTTATGGCATTGACGGGGCTTATACAAAGACTAAATAACCTAAGAAGAAAATATTGTACACATTTTGAGACCAAGCCACAAGTCCTATTACATGACAATGGAACCTGTAGCCGAGAAACCCAGTAAGTCATATACTATTTTAGACAAAAGTTGAAGCAGTGGAGAAAAAGAAAAGAATTTTGTTTGATAGTTTAAGATTAAATTAACATTATTACAAGAAAGTCTCTTAATTTCTAATATTTCTAAAATGTCAAATTTTTTACCCTTGACATTAACATGGAGAATTTAATGTTAGAATAAAAATCAGTTTAGACATGATTTTTTAAATGACTGGAAAAATTAGATTCGTTATAACCTGACAGCCAACTCCTATCATGTCTACACTTAAAACAAGCAGCATTATAAATAATATATGTAAATTTATAATCTCCACTTTTTTGCATTTTTTCTATTTTATTTTTAGAATGTATTAAAATCTTTCTTAAATTTCTATTACAGTGAAAGGCTGGATTACAGTGTTTTTCTTTTCCATAATATTACCTACTTTGTAGCTAAATTGTCCAAAATAATCGATTCTTTGGTTTTATTAGAATTGATTACTGGGTAAATAAACAATTTTACATACTAGTTTTTTAATTTTAGCATATTTTCAATGACGTAAGAGTCATATTCATTATTACTTGTTTTATACATGAAAGTTCTATACAAAAATCATTATTATCCATAGGATCTTTAATAAGACGATGCAACATACTGTGGAAAGCAGGATATTAATAATTCAAGAATAGGAGAACTGTGTGTTTAGTAGTGAGATGAAATAAACCAGCAGGAAAATAATAATTGATCGTTTATGAACGTTAAAGAGGAAACAAATAACATAGAATTAGTCAGGCTAATAAGCTGGGTTGAATGTTAAACGCGAGGGAATCAATATATCCACAGAAGGAAGTGCTAAAGCCAGATGGAAAACAACTCTCTGTACTGGGAACAAAATAAAAACTTCTGCATTATAAAGGTGTTCTTTGCTATGCAGTTAAAATAAATTATATTTATTACTCTATTTGTGAAGAACCTTTGCAGTGATTTGTTTATTTTTAATTTCTAGTTATAATGTAAGGAAAGTTTTGTGACTGATATAAAATTTCAGATTTGTTTTTGTTTTTTGTTTTGACGATTTCATACCAAAGGAACAACAGGTGCAGAAAATTTAAAAAATTTGAAATGTTGTCTATTCGTTCTTTTTTGTCATGAATTATAAAGAACTGGTAGGGTAATTATTATTATTGATTAAATATTCCATGAAATAATTGAATTGTTCACTTTTTAAAGTATTGAGATCAAAATGATTGATGATGAACAGTCTGTAGAATGGTAATTCAAAATTTTCAATAATGAACATGTTTTAAGGTTTGATTTAGACTTAGGTTAAATTCCGGTGGAGGTGGAAAATAGAGATCGGACCCAAATTTAGAAATATTTTTATTAATGATTTAGATTTGATAAAATTAATAATATTTATGTATTTTAGAGTAAAATTGAAATAGGTTTGCCCGTGTTTTGTACAAGATACTCCATAAATTCAAAAAAAATACAGAATTAAGATAAAATTGTATTGACAGATTTCGATGATACTTAATATGATTGTATGTAAATACTTTCTTGTTTGTACATTTATCATGATTTGTGTATTTACAAACTAATTCACGACGTTTCGAAAGGTATCAACTTTCTTTATCAAGTGATGACGAACATGGAAAAGGGTCAACATACCCTGGAATCGAAGGACTAGGACTAAAACACAAACTAGTAAGCTAAAAAAGGATCCCAGGACTAAAACTGGGTGTGATCAGTCAAAGTAAATAAAACTATATACAAAAGTGATAAGGAAAAAATTTAAAAACTGCAAACCTACACAAGAAATGACAAACTGTATGTTGAACAGTCATTTACTGGTCAACTGACGAAAAGTGTTTTAGCGATAGTGGTGTGTAATGTTTTTTTATTACACAACCTAATGGTTTTATTGGAATGAGTAAATTTTGGTTTCTTCTTCACGTCTTCCGGTGAATTTACAGGAAAATATGTCAATCGTCTTAGTTTAACATAATTTTTATTTCAATGTTAGACAGAACTTTGATCAAGTTTTGGACGATGCTGACTATAGCATTATTATTTTGTAATAACTGAAAAGAAATGGTGGCTTAATTGATTAAACATTTTACATGCATTAGGGTCTTGATTAGATTTGGGACCAAATCCCTTAGGACTGAGGTTGGAAACTGGAGATGTAGTTTTCACGCTTTATTTAAATATAGAATAATGTTTTTTTAAAATGTTCATTTTTATAGGGTAAAGGTATCATTTAGTTTAAAGGAATTGTTAGGTTAGTTTGTTTTAAGGGAGGTTTTTAAAAATGATTTAAGCTTTAGAGTTGCATGTATTTATTTAGCTCAGTTTGAATAAAACATGATTTAGTTTTAGGATGAATTTTCGGACATAAGCGAAGCAAGGTTAAGTTATATTAAAATATATAAATAATTTGTTGTAAATATTTGCATATGTATAACAAAAAATTCGCATACAATTTCTATCCCAACATACTCTCGAAGAACGATTTAGGTGGGTGGATGGGGGTACTCCCTTAAACTTACTATTTTTGGATAAACTGCGGTAGTATTGTTTTTTAGTGTATTTAGTGCAATATTGTTGCACAGTTTAGCTGTTACGCAAAGAAAATTGAACATTACTTACAACGTTTACGTCATAAGCTCAAAAATAACAAACTTTATAATTAAATTATTTTAGTTAAAAACAGCTGTTGCTTCATTAACACGTATTGTAGGTTATGTTCCAAGATAATTATACTCCATAATATAATGGCTTGGAAACCTTTATAGATCAAATGAACCGAGAGAGTAACTGTTCCTAGAACATTATTTTGGATCTGTCGAGTAACGTTTTACGTACTATTTCAATCCTTGATAGGGTGAGCTACATACATTAAACATTTATCAGCATTCAAAAATGCCGATCAATTCATTATTTCAAATGCTTTTAAATTTTTTTTTCCTGTCCGATCGGACCGATGCGTTTCCTTTCCGTTTACTTAAACATAATAACTTTAAAAATCATAAATATTTTCAAGTTTAAACACTTAATTTTATAAAAATTAAATTAAATTTTTTTTTTATATAAATTGGCCCAATTTTAAGTTTTGTTTAACAACTTATTTGGCGGTTTTTTTTTACATTGAACCTACAGGATCGTGGTTTATTTTTACACTTATTAGCATTTACGAAATACAATTTGGTCCGATTAAACCGAAATTTTAATACAGATTTTTAGATAGTATTAACATTTGAATATATTTTGTAACAATATACGAAACACATTCATGCATAAACCTCAGAGGTAATATTATTAAATAGAATTGGAATTCATGGGAAGAAATTGGAAATTACTCATGGCACTTGAGGTGTTAAGGGATATGTTCTAAATGTTCGTCTTCAGCTTGATAATACATTTCAATTCTACAACTACAGGGATATATATAATACTTTCAAGATTTTATTTTTTGTAATTTTACTCCACTCTGTTGTTTTTCTTTCCTTAAATTATCGTGTATTGGACCACAGACTTCAAATTGTTATATAGTAAATAAAAGAGGTAAAAATATTGTGCACATTCTTTACACCACACCCATACACGAATTCAAGTACCAATCAAGCTCTAAATTTAAGGAAGAATTTTTCTAAAGATTACGAATTTTTGAGAATTAATTTTAGCGTTTTTAATTACTTGATACAATGTAGGCACACAGAGTTTAAACAAAATGTAGTGATTGTTAAAATAGTTAAACGAGATTATTTTTGTTGAAATTTAATGTTTTAATGTTTATAATTATTATTACAAAAGAGGATAGGCGGGGTGAGGGAACGAATATTCAAATTATCTTTCATTGCTGTGGAAATATGCACTTGTGATCTCGTAGTGAATTAAAATTAATTGATAGTTCGTAATTATAAACACTATAAAGTGTTTGCAACGTTGGATCATGTAAATTGTTTTATTTGATAGACATATCGATTACGATGTTTTATATAAATATTCATTTTCCTGTCTTCGTTCTCAAGTGTCCGCTAGTGATTATTCATTTATAAGGAATCAAATATATATTATATTCGGTTAATACTGTTTTAATAACTGAATAATAAAAATAAGTTCATGTGCACTATCGTTCAGGAAATTTGTGTAACAATGGTTTTAAACAAACTTACCATATTGAGTAGGACTCCTTGATATACCAAACAATTTAAAATTTCCTACGTAGCCCAAGAAATCAATTTCTAGATTGTATTTAGAGGATCTGGTTCCATTACACTGTATGATTGGGATTAGTAAGTTTCATGATGGACCACATAAACTCGTTTTTTGGGTTTGAGAAATCGGCTGTGTACAAAAGGTAGTAGTACAATTGTAGTAGTGCAATTATCAGTAGGTGTAGCCTAATTTTGGTTTTTCTAGTGTATTCGTACAAATGTTATAAGAACTTTTCCATATTTTTATTATTTTTATATTCCCTGTACATGTATATTATGTTTTGTTATTTTTATTGAATATATTCAGTGAACAATGAAGTTTCTACAACGGTTCTCTAATAATGATTCTTTTTCATTTACGTGGTTTCAACGTAAATGAAAATCTTTTGATAATCGATTTGAAGCAGGAGATTTTACACCCAGGTCTTACCAGATGGAATTGTTTCAATCACGAAATCCTTTGACGTAATTTTCGATATCTCCTTCTCTTTTGCTGTATTTCCTTTATTTTTTGTTCATTGTTTGTAAAGTATTTTGGTTGGATTGACCAAGTAAGAGTTGCAGTTCTATCAATTATACTGATGTGTAACAGCATCATTAAGGATCATTTAAATGGAGATGGCATAACGAAGTGGGACTCCATCTTCTTATAAATAGACTAACTTATGAATAAGCAGTGAGTTGTTAGAATCAAAGAATTTAACATTTGTAGGTACGTTTTGTGCACAGGTCCGAAAAAGTGCGGCCTAATGCTGCCACTTGTACTATAACATTTACACCAAGCAGGCCTCCAGGGGCTCACTTTAGTAAATACGATAGTGACATAGCATCCCAATCCCGAAGCATCTAGCTAGATCTACACTCTTTGTATGTACTGCCATGTTAGGTGCTATCATTAAATCGCCTTTGCCCAGCATTATCCCTTTCCTTCGTCTTTTCCATCAGGTATCTCTTGACGAACTTTTATTCTGTTTCGACTCTGATGCCGTTCGAGGGTTTTGGGTCTTTATTTTATCTTATTTTCTTCCTTTTTTTTATAAAGCGAAGATGACCGTAAGAACAACAAGGAAAAATATTGTGTTTGGAGAATGGGGTTGCATATTTTTGTGAAGTACTAGAGTACCTTTTCCAAAAACTTTGTAAATTACTGTTTCAATTTTTCTCAGGTAAAGGAGATTTTAAGCCTTAGTTGGTTTGATCGCCTACTTAATTTCAGCTTGAATTATTTTGTATACTTTGCTGGTACGGCGAGTAGGCGAATCCAGGATTTGAAAGCTGAGAGTTTGGCTGAAACGCGTGTTCCAGAGGGTAGGCAAACAGATTGACTTTGTCAACTGGGTTACCTACTTATACATTGGGACCTATGAGCTAGAGACAACACAGTGGCTCACCTATAAAGTGTTTTACTAATGACCAAATAGGGTGATCTTGAATACTGACGTTGGCCAGTTCTGCCTGAAAGCCTTCAGTCCCTAAACTGAATTAGCCTTTCTTTGGTTAGTCTTTTAAGATAATTTAGTTCTGTAGTTGAGTCTCATTGATTTATTCCCTGTTTTTGTTTTCGCTTCAACCTTACATTGCTAAAGGTTATGGTTCGGTATGACCTTATGGTGCCTGACATTTAACTACGACTAGCAGCTTTTGTGACTTCCTGAATGGCTGTCCTCACCTGTACAACAACAGAGCGTATGTCGCGAGGATTCAGGGCCTGATTAGACGCAGGTAGTGAGCCATCCACAATTTGGCGGAACAAGTCCCATTCAGCAAGTTTTAAGTTCACCACCTGTCTTGACTTTTTACTTACAGGGTTCCCGGTGACTGCCATTAAGACCACTGAGAAATCAGTTATAGCTAAAAATGGTACCACGGGGCATGGCAGCCCTGACGGAGCTTCACTCCGTCACCCATGCAGTTGAGGTTGGAATCGTGGGGGTAGTGGTGCTGCTGGTAGAATATTTTACGTGATCTCACTTCTCAAAAGCTCTATTGTTGCTCTTTAATAAGGTTTTATTTCCAAGTCTTTATTTAATATTCGTGTAACCTATGACTGGAGTATTCCAATTGCAAGACTAATTTTGTTTGTTGACCTGTCTGCCTTTGAAGAATAGCGTGCTTGACAACAATAATGTACAACTTCTACATGTAATTGTAATTGTTTGTTCCCATTGTTTCCTTTGTAATTGTCGGCGACAAAGCCAGTACTGTGGTATTTGTTGTTTTGTTGGTCAGCTAGAATGAATGTTATTGAACAAGGTTCTGAAATAGTTTTATTACTACTGTTAACAATTTACATGTTAAAAATCTACCAGAAAGTACCATCCTTTACTGACTGTGAATCGTGATTTTCACAAGTCAAAAACATTTCAGTTTTATCTTCTCACACATAATGTTACGTCATGGTTAAATAAAATACAATTTTTAGCTTTTTAATTCGTTGAGATTTCGATGACTCGTTTTGTAGTCATGACCCTATAAAAGTGGTTTTGGAATGGTGTCGGCCTACTACTAATATAATTGAATTATGTTTTTGGTACACTTTATTATATACGTCATGCTCTGGGTTCCCAAATTAGTTATAGTACAAAACTTTCTCCTTACATCAAACGAATTCTTACATCTAGTCGAGATAATGTATAACATTACGTCTCTCTGTAAATATATAACTCAAGGACCGCCAATCCTATTTCCATACGGTTTATTTCCTTTGTACGTACGGTTTTAGTATTTATATAATTCAAATTGATTCTCAAGAGGTATAACAATATTAGTCTGCACAGATATTAAGAAAACCTATCTATTCGATATATTTCTGACCTTTTCTTTACATTTTTAATGAAAAAATATATTTCATCTGTAAAGTTGGTACCTGATTTGAATACTGAAATGAAAATTTGTGTGAAAACGGTGCAGTAATTTTCGAGTTATAACCATTCTTTTCCTATTGGAAAATAGGAAATATAGATTTGTCTACATATTTTGATAATTTTATAAAAATAATTTAGAAACAACATGTTTTTTGTCAATGTCAGAGTTCATATTAATCGTCAATTGCAACTGAAAACGTTTTATAAATCCCAAGTGCAATATTTCTCAACCTTTATAATTAATTTTTTCTGTGATTAAGTTTTAAAATTGTTAGTTTTACTTTGAATACGCTACTATATTACACGAGATGTAGCCTGAGCCAGTGACTTCAAAATGCGCGGAGATGTATTGGATTGGTAATGGGTTGATATATGTTTCAGTTGTTTCCTATGCTTTGACCAAGTTTATTGTTTTAATTTAGAATCACATTTAAAAAAAGGAAAATAGAATCGTTTCTAAAATTCGATTATGAAGGAAAAAATCATAAAGACCTTAATGTATGAGTAATAAGGTGAATGGTAGTTGTTTACATGAACATCAAATTAAGTTAAAACTAACAACAAATCTATAATAAATGCAAAGTCCACCCAGGCGGAATCAGGGCTAAATAAGAACATACACACAAAGCCCGATTTTCTCACGGGTGGAGCCGTGGGCACATCTATTAATATACAGGTGATGATAGAATCTCTGTATTGTAACAATAATAATATATTACACTGCAATTAACGATTAATATATAAGTTAATAATATACACCTTTATGTTACAGGTAAGCAGTGGTGAAAACCAGTTATACCGTAAGTTAATCTTTCATTATATTAGTTTCTCACTACAATAATAGTGGCTCTAATTTATCGTTCATTTGATATATAAAGGTTTCCAAGTCGTTACGTTACGGTGCATAATTATCTCGGAACATAACCTACAAACGAGTTAATTAATGAACAGCTGTTTTTAACTAATGTAATTTAATTTCAAAGTTTGTTATTTCTATAGGAGCAATTTGTTCAAGTTTTGTCGTGTCTTCTTTTCTTTACTTAACAAATAAATATTGCACTAATTTTCTCACAAAATATAGACAAAAATACACATTTGCAACCATCATACGTTCAAAAAGGTTTTCCGTCTATGCGTGTGCTTGTATTTTTTCAATAATGATTCTTACATCGTTAAACAATAATACTAAATTTTGCAGAATGTTTTATACTATTCCAGAAAATAGTAAAATTTTCATTTAATTGTTTTAAAACAAGCATTAAAATTTTTGAAGTCAAATATTTTGAAATTCGTTGATTTTACAAAATACGTAAAGGATAAAAACAATATTTCGCCACTTTAATGTTAAAGATTGTGATTTCTATATTTGTTATATATTGAAGAATAGCCGATTTATCGGTAAAAACTAATTCTTGGTAATTTACTAGAACATATAAGACCTTTTCTTGATTATCCAGTACACAATAGTCATCTTTGAAATCAGTTATTGCGTTGACTGTTAAGTGCTGAATGATCAAGGAAAACTCTTATGAGTTCTCTAGTAAATTACCAGGAATTAGTTTTTGTTAGTTTGATCGATATCTCGTTTATTATTCTTCAATAGGAAATAAAAATACATTTAATCTAATCCAGCATTAAAAGGGCTGAACGTTTTAGAAAATAGTTTTTCAAGATATTTGCTATCAACAATTTTTAACGATTGCTATTTTGAATTGGTTACGTGAAAATTTCCTAGATTTTGTTGTAGACTAATTGTATAAATCATTCAATACAATTTAATATCTATATATTGGGAGATATAAGTTTATCATTTTTTTAAATGAGTGATAGAAAGACGGAAAGCGAAGATTTTTTTGACATATGTTTCTAGGAACGATTTTCTTTTTTTCGATGTCCAGAGTAATTTTTCCAATGTTGACGCCATCCAGACACTTTGTAACAACTCGAAAAAGATGTTGTCAATAAATAATTTATCATGCAAATTTATATTAATTCCATTCATTTCAAACGACGACATACACGCGCCTAGCGGCAAGAATGCGAAACGCCAATCCAAAACAATGTCAAATTCAAGATTTTCGACCGGACATAAATTAACTAACGTAACTTACCAAATTTTAAACCTAGGAAGACCTATATAAAAATTAAGCCTAAATATTCGATCTACCCGTAAAAATTAACAACTCAAAGGCAGAGATATGGAAATAAAAATAATCTGCTTTTATCAAGACGACAAAGTCAATCAAATAAATTGCCAGTTTGAAATACAGTGTCAGTATTTCGCCGATTGTAGAAATACAGAAAGCCTCGAGACCAAACAAACCAGGCCTAGATATAATCCATATATCCCTGAATATAAAACGTCACCTGAGTCCTTATTTAGAATCAATAATAAAGGTAAAATCTTTCAAATTACGACAGAAAGTCATAGTCAAAATGGCGGCCGAAAGAAATCAAATGACAGACATTTTAAAAGACACGCCCACCGACAACTAAATCACGTGATTCAAATAGATTCCATAGACAATTGAGATGCGGGAATTTACGATAAATTTAAGATTAAAATCAAAATATGTATATTAGTTTTAAGACAACATATTATTTTAAAAGAAGTTATTTGGATCCTTAATATAGTTTAACAACCTAATTTACAAAATTAGAAGAAATAAATATAAATGAAGTTATTAACAACTTCTCATTTAATAAATTAGAATCATATATTCATATCATTAGTGAACCAAATATAGCCTACATTATCATTTCAAAGAAATACAAATATAAATTCGAACCTCTATGTACATGGTCGAACAATGATTGAGAGTGAAATGGGAGAGAGTTAAAAAATTGGAGGCAAATAAGAAGCATTCCAAGTTTCTGCTACTACAATAATTTTGAAGAAATTTACATAAATTAAAAATATATTTCCTACATCATGAAAATAATAAGAAGAAATAATATTGAGTGAAAATTTCGAATGTTAATATATATATTAAAGTTGATCTGATATCAAGATGATAACAAGACAGATTCTATGAACTGGTGAGATCCTTCCATTTGCATTCCATTGTGTTATTTTTTTCTTTAAATCATAAAACCTATGTGGCCTGTTCTGTTTTTCATAAATATTAGTGTTCACAAGTTGAAAGTGGAATCAATAAAAGCATAAAACTGAATACGAACATCTACTGTATATTAAAAAATATAACAAACTTGAACAGCTTATTCAGTTTTGAACAGTTATAAATTGTCAACTTCATTCATCTCATTTTTTAATTTTTTTTCTCCATGTACTAAAACTAAAATTAATTCTTTCATTTTGTTTTCCTTTTATGTCCTTTATATTAAATGGTATTATACCTAATTTCCTTGGTAAAAGCCGCACTAACCTAGTACCCCGAGATTAAGAGATATGAACTATTATATGTATAAAATAATTCCAGAGATGTAGACTATAGCCTAATTAATTGTGTTTCCATTGATATTTGTGTTGCAATAATACCCTACGATATGTATATGAACTATTGTGTTGATAAAATAATTCCCAGAGATATGGACTCCAATAATTGCTTGTGTTTTCCATTTATATGTGTGTTATAACAATTACTCGAGATATATATATATATATATATATATATCTAAAAACTCTTACACCATTTAACTTTTTTTTATAATATAAAATTATAATTTCAATTGAAGTAATTTAAGACAAAGCTTTTATGATAACTAACTAAAAGACTGTAATCAACTTTATTGATAATAAAATAATTTATATCGAAATAGAATCTATATTAATAGTTATATATCAACTTTAGTAATATTGTATTGGAAGATATTGTAAAAGGGGAGCTCCCGGTTTGTCTAGTGGTAAGTGCTTTCGATTCACTAAAGAGAAATTTTGGGTTCAATCCCCGAGGGAGTTATAAAATATATGGTGTTGACCTAACCTACTGGATGGATTCAATTAGTAGCTAACTCTAGTTGATAATGCAAGAACTTTGGCAACGGGAATTCGATGTAATTTCCTCACATTAGTCGACTTAAAAGTCGGCTACTAGGCCCTAGATCCTTCACAGGCTGTATTTCAAAATTCTTTTAACCTTAAAATTGATTATTTTACTTTCAGTACCTAAGTTTTTGAAAGGCGAAAAATCATTGCTCCTTACATAAAATCAACTAATCGAACCAAAAACCAACCGAATTGCGTAAAAATAGTAACTTTACCAACAGGGGTTCGGTCTCCTGCACCGTAGTCAGCTTAACCTTCGTTCAATTATTTTTTACGCATTTACAAATTGAAACAATAACGTATTGGAAAGGATACTCGTAGCTTTGGAATATTCTAATAGTTTCAGGATCAGAAGAGAAGAGTTGGTCATGAGAGACCTCCTAGGTAAAGATGAAGATCTAGCTAAGGCACCTCGAGATCTATAAGAGAACCTACAAGTATTGTTAGACCCAGAAGCCATATCCACGTTGTCTGAAACTTCTAAATGAATAAACAATGACTTTTGAGAATCTCTACTAATACCAGGTTTTATTCTTATATTAAAACATGTTACACATAAGAAATCCTTTCTTCGCTTTTTACTTCCTTCTTAAAAAACCGTTAGGCATGTTATCAGGCTTAAATTTGGATTATAAAATTATTTCTTTGCCATGTTCTTAAAACTTTCTCTGGGAGGGAATGTTCATCAAAAGGTGCACATTTGTCTGTCGTTATTCAAAAGCGTTAAGAGAACTAATTTGGGATTCTATTTTGTCACAGAGTCTGTCTTATATTTTATCTTATCAAACACAAATTTCAAATGTTCCCTAACAAAAGATCTTTACGACCAAATCTTATTTTAAGCTCTTAATTAATATCTTTAGGGTTAAAGTAATTATATTAGTTTATCATTTCAACCCAAAGTAAAGAATGATTTTTTTTTTCAAAATTAGTTAAAAATTAGGCCTGCGTTATGTGATATGATTTATAACTTAATCATTTTATGCTATATTCTTAATAAATTTTTAGCCAATCAGACAAACATTTCTTGAAGTAGTTCACTATAAAAATATATCATAGACAGATGGATAGTTAAACATATTCAGGAAATGATCTACGTGTTTTTTAGGTACTGTAGATGTTTGTACTTTTGAAAACCTAATTCCAATTTGTTGCCATAACAAATTCCTTTCTTTATAGTTGTAAAGAACTTAACAACTCATCACGAGATAACTTGATAAACTAATAAAAAAAGTTGTTAACACTTACTTACTGAATCACAATTTCACGACGCCGGGTCACCTTCATTATGCATGACTTGTGAGTTTGTTTTCACGACAGAGAGTTGTTTATTTTCCTGTGGTTGCAGCCCTTCCTTCTGTGGATACATTGATTGCCTCATGTTTAACAATCAGCCGAGCTGATTAACCGGAGTAATTTCGTGTCATTTGTGTCCCCTTTAACCTCCAGACATGACCAATTATTGATGTTCTGTTGGTTTGGACCCGTGCCGTTACTAAACACACACAACTCCTATATCTTGAAATATTAATGGCGTTCTACCCTATGATTGTGTTCTTTAACGTGTGCATATTTGTCTGAAACATACCAAAATAACTGTGCATAATATTCTTTTATCCTGCGTCCCCAGTTGGACTTTCTCTTCATTAGAACCTTACAGTCATAAAGTCGTTATCTCTACACAGTTTATACATCATGTGATTGAACTATATTACTAAATTTAATAAAGACATGCGTTTGGCCGTAACTCCATAACAAACACACATAAAGACGAAATATCAAATAGTTGAGTTAAAACAGCACTTCGTTTCTCTCAATGAATAATTGTTCAACTATTAATTTCCAGCTTGAGTAACAATTCCGTGAAATTAGGTCTTTAGCCGACAGTTGCATTGGAAATAGTGGACAAAAGAGTTGAAATGAGTTGAACGTTATTGTAATCCAGCATGTAACGTCCTGGCATGTCATCAAAGAAAAGTCTATTGAAATTGAAATTCCACAACTGTCGGTTTAGTGAATACTGTATATAGTCTTGGGGAAGGAAACTTTATTATTACAATCGTTTCAAGCTTCCAATGAACGAGTTTTCAAAAAGAAGTTTGCGTTCAGGAATTTTAATTTCTCTTGGAATTAAAAACATTTAAGAAAATGTAACTTGTTTAGTTTTTTCAGTACTGATGGAACTAATTGTGACTTTACAGTAATAGTGAAAATGATGATTGCTGTCAAACAATGACACCCATTTTAAAATGTGTTTGAAAGTAATTTTCCATTGCTGTAGCTTTAAACATGTAAAATATTGGTAGCAAGTGATTGTGATTTCTTGTTAAAAGTGATTATTTAAAAGTTTTATTACAAATTGGGTTCGAATTTTTGATAAGAATAAGTAGTTATATTTATTTGGAGTACTCGTACATTAGACAAGTGTACAGTTTCATAAGTTATACTGCAAGGTGCTGCCTGTCCAATGTTCATACCCCTTCTCCTTGCCTCTCTGTCCAACACCATATCCTCATTAAAAATCCTCCGACTCACCAAAACCCTGATATACCACTACATACCCGCTTAGCTCTTTCCCACTTTTCTCTCCTGGGTGTATCCAGTTTTCATTCATCCTCATGAGATGGCGAAACCACCTTAATCCATTACATTGTAGTCTCACTCAATTTCATTCAGTGCCGCATTTCTTCATTCCTTACCATGTGCAGATATTCGTGCACTCTGGTGTAAATAGTCCATTTCAACGGATCAAATTCTTTACATTTCCGCGTTCATCACCCATATTTCTACCTTAGTATGTCTTATATAATATTTATTCTTCAAAGACATACCAGGAGGAGTTTATGGTACCAAAGAATTTCCTAATTTTCTGCTTTTTATTTTTTATCTCGTAATTCCTTTTGCGATACATTTACGTTTGCAGATATCCTAATGGCGAAATAAGTTATATTGAGAGTGAAAACAATCCCCTTCCAGATCTTTTTGCTACTTGGCTACATTTTTTCTTTTACGATTTATTAGTATTATACAAAATAATTATATTGTATAATAAATGTAAGTAGCCCCTAACATCATTGAAAACAATAACATTGCGAGTGTCAGTAGAATCACACGTTGTGAATCACAAAATTCAATTCACGATTGCACTGAATGAATCACCAAATTACTGTTATGGAAGGGTTATCAGTTTTCTGTGGTTAGGGTTATCAGACAAATTAACATTAGGTTCTTCTTAATAAATAATGACAAAGTTTATAACAAAGGAACTTATTGAATCACAGCTTCTTGTCGCAGGTTACCTTTATTATGCAAGAGTTTTGATTTTGTTATCAGGACGAAGGGACGTTTGTTTTTCTGGGGTTTCAACTTTTCCTTCTGTGGATATTGATTCCTCAAGTTCAACATTTATCACAGCTTATTAACCTGCTTAATTCTATTTTATTTATTTAGGATTTATCTTTATGACAAGTTCAATTATTGATTTCTTCTTTGATTGTTTCATGTTATCGCTAAACATACAATTTCTAGTTTTGAATTATCAATGTCGCTCAACCCCCATGAATTACTTTTTCTAGTAATGTGTGCAACTCTCTTTATTATTGTTCGTCATATAATATTTTAAATGCTCTTTGATACTGCATCTCTTATGGACGTTCTTATCATGAGACCCAACCTCTCAAGAACTTTCTTGTTTTCTAAATACTTAGGTTGTGTAAATACCAAATAGAATAGCTGGATTTGAAGTATAGTAACAAAAATAATAATTTTTTCGGACAACACGTTTGTATCAAATACGTTAAATTCGTACACAATTAAAATATAAGGTATATTATGGGCATCTGAAATTGTTGATTTATTATGAAAATGTATTAATATATATTTATACCGGGCATGTTATTTTAATATCTTTTAATGTTTTATGTGTTGCCTCGTTGTTATAATTGATTTATTGTTTCCTTTATTTATATAAGGGACTTGATGTAATTTAAACGATTTAATTATGTTTTGGTATGGTATATTTTGTGACAGTCTTGGATTTTAAGTTTTTATAATAATTGATTTATTGTAAAAATTGTTTTGTTTGAATATCTCTCTTTGTGTAAAAAGTCAATTTTAAGTTGATGGTTGATTGACGTATATGGTTGTGCTGATTGAATTTGGTTGTGTTTTTTTGATATGACCCTTGCTTATGAATGATGTTTGTCAGTGCTAGGTGAGGGTGAATGAACACTATCTCGGAGGATGAATAGTCATTACTATCTCTGTAACTTAATTTTGCTTTGTTATAATAATATGTTAATTTCTAAATAACCTTTATTGTAAAGTACTATATAATGTTATGTTTTGACGTTTGTTATACAATTGTAAATTGTCTACAACCAATAAAATATTTGATTGATTGATTGATTGTAGTCACGCATACAACGGACATATACAGTGTAAATTTAAATAAATATATAACAATACAAATAAGCATAAAATGGCTACATAAACTCTTTGCAATTTACGAAACTTTACTATTTACACGAATCTCATTGTTTGATGGTTTTTGAATTTATATTGTTAAACATAAAAAAAAAATACATTCTTAAAATGTTCTAAATGTTTCAAAATACATAGGAAATAACATAAAAATGTAATTCTAGTATTAATTACAGGTACGGTTATATTTCCGGCAAAAATAACAACAACAAAAAAGAAATTTAGTGTAAGAAATTTCGGCACTTACGTATTAGCCGGATGCCACCTTTATACAGTGCACTGCGGCGGTTTTGGTTCTTTCAATGACTAAGCTAGATTGCTATTAACCTGGCTAAACCTTTCGTACATTTATTGAAGTTAATAATTTGAAATTAGATAACGGATAAAATCTTTAATCACAGATATTATAGATTGATATTTACGTATTAGCCTACTGCACGGCAATAAATCACTCGGGACAGGCAATGCGCGCAAAAGTATGACTGATCTGGTATCGTTATATTCGTAACAAACTAAGGAAACTCCGACTGAAATATTTATGACAACCAAAACCACCGCAGCGCGCTGTATAAGGGTGGTCTCCGGCTAATACGTAAGTACCGAAATTTGTTTACTGTCTCTTCGTAATTGAAAATTTTGTATGGTAATTTGAATTTCTTTTACTGGTAAAACAAATTTTTTTGTAATCGTTCTTCGTTGTGCACAATTATAGATGGTTCGATGCCGAATCT
This sequence comes from Aphrophora alni, assembly GCA_963513935.1. Taxonomy (NCBI): domain Eukaryota; kingdom Metazoa; phylum Arthropoda; class Insecta; order Hemiptera; family Aphrophoridae; genus Aphrophora; species Aphrophora alni. The sequence goes on from OY740770.1 coordinate 20,296,144, forward strand.
TATAGCACCGAAAACTTAGTTAGTTTAATAACTTCGAAAAACAGATGTGTCTAATATTAACAAATAACCGTACCACAGCACCGATTATGATTATATCCCATATCTTCGAAAAGCTTTAGGATATCCGATGTCCGAATTGTGGTAGGGATCTGCACAGTGACAGAAGAAATAGAGGAGGGGTACAAGGATCGGCATTGGTTAGCGTGGAGGAGGTACTGAAGAAGAGTAACACCAAAACCTTCGTACTTTGTCTAGTGAATGCTGAAATAGAACGGTTGTAAATCACGTAATGACAACCTATAGTTTTATTTATTAATTAATTTCTAACTTTATTGTAAATTTCAACATTTATAAAAAATTAAGTGGGGAAAATTAGTCAATAAATAAGACTCCATTATTTATTCTTGGAATCATTTAATACATTAAAAAGAATCTTGTTTGGACATCAAATTGCCCAGTTATCGTTCAACGTCTTGTCGAAAATATCGTTATCGTTTAAATAACCTAACCTAACCTAACCTAACATAACATAACCTAACCTAACCTAACCTAACCTAACCTAACCTAACCTAACCTAACCTAAGCTAACCTAACCTAAGCTAACCTAACCTAACCTAACCTAACTTACACCATTCTTCCGTTTCTGCACCCCTGATACACGGATATAAATGCAAAAATTATGCAAGTTTAGTGGAACATTATTTTGTTCCGTGGAAGACTGGCCAATCCTCTTACTGTCGCCAACCCTTCCGTCTTATTCGGAGTTATAAGGCAGTCGGCTAGTTATTTTGGTGTTGTTATAGTTTCGGAAACGGCTTAAGCTGTTTCTCATTATACAAGTATGATATATCTGGTCATACTGTAACCTTTCGATTTTTGGTCTTAGGT